>JANJGK010000008.1:58471648-58480939 GCA_039081455.1 Macrobrachium rosenbergii
ACTGCTACTGCTACCGTTATTACTAGTGGTAATAGTATTTGCCATCATGGTAGAAAATATTAATAATGAATGGTAATAAAAAGGGGGTAATATGAAATATATAGGGCTTTTTTCAATATGGTTTTTTTTATCAAACTGGTACGTGCGTGTTAAAGCCTTTATAACCCCTCTGAAATGCAAAGGCTCCTTTGATAGTTTAGTTTGGATTGAACCGTTCAGTAGTAATTAAGAATGCGAAGGATAAGTAAAATAAAAAAAAAAAATAAATAACACCAGGGAATAAGAAGTTGTTCATTAATAATGTAAAGCAACATTTTATGGATTATTGACAACTGCAAGGGCCTCATCGACTGGCCACAACAGTTAGTGAGCAGAACGTTTTTTGACCACGAGTATTGATAAATATCACATCATCTGCTAGATTTCTTGACTCGTTCGTGATTGGCCCGATGACAGTGACGCCACATCCGGCTTTCTACAGGAGGACTGGGTAGGTATGGCATTATCATGGCTTAGGGATCTCACCTGCGCAGATTCTAGAAAAATTAGGTCCCGGAGAGGGAGAGTTGGGGGGGGAAGGAGGAAGGGATTGGTGAATAAGACGTTTAAACGTAAAACTGATCTCAAAGTAAAAGCTCCTGAAAATAACTCTGGTTTTGCCATGTCTTCAATTGGATACAAGAAATTCAGGTCATGGTTTGTTGCAGGTCTGAAAATCAGATACGTAACAAAATAACAAAATTTACCTCAATCCCTGTTGCAAAACAAGTAAGTGACAACAAGATGTTTACGAATATCGTTAAGAAAGATTCTCCTGGAAACTACTGCAACGGCAAAAAACAAGTCTAGCGGTAAATGATAAGAAACCATTATAACAAAATTACTGTTGTTTAAGGGAATACATATTTTGAATAAACTTGTATAATTTGTATATATTGCTTTCTGCTTAACTCAAATTATATACTTGTTGATTTCTTAATATCCGTAATAATATTTCTATTTAATATATATATATATATATATATATATATATATATATATATATATATATATATATATATATATATATATATATATATATATATATATAATGTGTGTGTGTATATATGGGGTGGCTGAGGGAGACAGCTGTACACCTTTCTCGGCTGATGCTAGTTTCTAGAGTTGATTACCTCTCCATTTCTAAGAATAATGTACTCTCTTGATACAAGACTATTCACTTGGACAGATAGCTTCTATACAGTCATAAATGGATATGTCTGGCATTCCTTAGCTATAGGCCTTGACACACTACTCAAACCCAGCGATGTTTACCTTCTCCGACTGGACGACCAGCTTAGAGGCAGACGCTTTATTGTCACACAGAAATACTTATATTCACGGAAATAGCAATTGTATTCAAAGGAATTTGTTTATACACTCCTGAAGAAAGAGACAACATTTTCTTTTTTATTTTTTGGGGGGGGGGATGGTTGGTGGGGTTGGAGGTTGGAGAGATGGATGAATTCTAACAACCAAGAAAAGAAAACGATCCCTGTAGGGGGGTAGTGCTCTCAGTGCACCTCACGCTGCGCATTGTAGGCATTCCTTAAGGTTCTTCGGAGCGTTCCCTCGGCCCCTAGCTGCAATCTCTACCATTCCTTTTACTGTATCTCCGTTCATATTCTCTTTCTTCCATCTTACTCTCCCCCTCTCCTAACAGTTGTTTCATATTGCAACAGCAGGGTTTTCCTCCTATTCTTGAAAACCTTTTTAGTCTCAGTTTTCCTTTCAGTGCTGAACAACCGCATAGATCCCAGTGCTTGGCCTTCTGCCTAAATTCTAAATTCCATTCCTTAAATTCCAACCAAGAAAGGCTTAGAGCTGCTTTTTGAAGAGAGAAACGTTTTAAGTATCATCGAATTTGGAAGCAAAGAGGAAACTTCAAGAAAACCGTTGAATCAGTAATTGATCTCACATTACTGTGATAGACCTCTCACAACTGGGAGGTGAATTTACTGCACATTGCCCTGAAACTTTTCAGCATGGTTTAAAATCACCTGCACTTTTCTAAAGGAGCTTTATAAAGTTCTATCAAAAGGCTGTCATTTATTTTATGTTAAAAATAAGTAATAAGAAAGCATATTCATATCATGATATTACGCTCGTAGGTCAGTGCAGATCAGGTGTGTTATCTAATTGCTTATATTCACCCATACTACATTTATAACAGCATATACTAAGAGAGAGAGAGAGAGAGAGAGAGAGAGAGAGAGAGAGAGAGAGAGAGAGAGAGAGAGAGAGAGATTACTTTAAATGTCTCAGTTATTAGAGATGCAGGTAAAACGCATTTGTTTGGAATTATAAAAATAGATTAAAGAAGCCATCAATATTCACATAATTTTTTTTTTCTTTAGAGCACTTCTATCCAAATCGAGATAATATCCCCTGCAGCTGTTCTGAACCACTTAATGATTTAAGCGTACTTCGAGACATCAGACTACGCGTTTGGCCGATAAAAATAAAACACTTGTCTGGTCGGAAGGCATCTCGAACTGCGGTGTGGGAAACCCAAAGGAACAAAGAAAGCAGAACATGAAGAGAGAAAATGACTACGTTTAAGATAAAAAAAAAAAAAAAAAAAAACGAAATCCGCATTTTCTTCGACCATATCACCCTCCGCCCTTTCTAGTAGGTCTCCTCACTCAGCACCCCGGCAAATCCTTGACTCGGCGGAGATCTCGATGGGAGGCACGTAATCCAATAGAACGAGGCGGGGCACTGGAGTTGGAGATACCTTTGGCTCGGGTGTTAGGGCGGGGCACTGAAGGGCCCACCCCTGGAGTGACAAATAAAGGTTTCGAAGGCGCTGAATTAAGTCTCAATACTCCGGCGAGACTCTCCTCCTCCTCCTCCTCTTCGACGTCGTTCTAAGACTGCCGTTGCCCAAAGTTGATTAGTCGTTAAGGTAATTCTTTGTGCCATGTTGACCTGTCTTGCGTGATTTTTTTTTTATGCCATTGCCTCGCATTTCTTTGCTTGAAATATTTTATTGTTTTTCTTTCTTTCGATATCCTGGTTGTTGATTAAGTTCCCAGTGTTTTCTGTTGGAGGTGGTGTGTGTGTTTGTGCTTTTTTTTTTTTTTTAAACTTTTCATTTGTTTTACTATTCAGAACGGCATTTTGGTGACAGTGCTTTCTACCTATGTTTGTGTCATTGTGAATACTTCCTGTATCTGTGGTTTTCAGTGTTCCTTTCATCTTTATGTTAACTGCTGAGATGGCTAACTCGGTGAATAATCTAATATTGTTTCTATTTCGGCATAAATTTATGGACTTGAAACATCGTAATTAAATTATATTGAGAAAATCGTCAGAAACACGACTTTACATACTTACTTAAAGTGATGTGTTTCAGGTTATGCAATGTATAGGTTCCTGTCATTGTTAAATGTGATTTCACCATTAAATATTTTTCTGGTGATAGAAAATATGTAAAACAAATGATTTTGCTTGTGATGCAAAGCTATATATGTTCACTGTGAAGGAAAGAAATGTTTAATGAATTACCAAACGAACGGACAAAAAAAGAGATCAGTATAGCTTAAAATGTAACATCACACTGGACTAACCATTTTCTTTCATAAATTTATTGACTTCTCGTGTCTGTGCGCTATATTTCATTTTGCAATTGAAGGCAATGTGAAAGGTCATATTTTCCAGTGAAATTCCTCAAGCCGTAGAGACGTATTCCTTCCCAAGAAATGAAATATGCAATTGATATAACATACTTACTTAATATTCTGGGGGTGTTACTTCCCTTGCTCTTAGATGTAATGTCACGTATTTCAATGTTACATCAACAAAAATCACAAGTGATATGAAAAGAGAGGTTTGTTGGATAATGATATCAGTAAACTGATTAGGTTATCCATTGAATTAAAATAGAAAACGGCCACAGAAAACGTTGCTTATTTGTACGTTCGGTTAATGAACTTCCCTTGTACGTAAACTGCTCAGGCTACCTGAGGAAGCTTTACCGAGATCCACTTCCTTGAACGTTTCTACAAATAAGAATCAATCAGGTTATACATATATATTGTGGAAGGTAATATAAATAAACAAATGAATCAATCAATCAATAAAAAGGTAAATAAATCAACATTACGCACACACATACACAACCCCACACACACACACACACTTATATATACTCGTAGGCGTCCAGGGAAAGGCACTCGATACAATTGATAGTTTATTGCTGAGGCCGACGTTCCACAACTACATTGTTGCATTTTCAAGGCTGAAATACAGCGAGTTGACTTTCAATAATTATTCATAAAAACATTTATTATAACTACTAATTAAAAACACTACAGTATTATCTCATTTAAAATGTTAATTCTTTTAAAAATACCAGAGGCACCATGACACTAAAAGAAGGACCTACCCAGACGGGAGATAGAACTAAACTATTGAAGCAAGGAGAGAAAAATACAGAATAAAACGAAAATATATAAAAAAGGAGAAAACAAGGTAACGATAAGGCAAATAGTTGTATATATATATATATATATATATATATATATATATATATATATATATATATATATATATATATATATATATATATATATATATATATATATATATATATATATATATATATATATATATACAACTGTTCTTGATCTAGCGACCAAAAGAAAAAAAAAACAATAAATCATCCGTAATGGACATATTATGTCCTTAAACACGTCTGAATAGTATTTCAAGGATCTATTGACCCGTTATATAAGGAAAAAGTTTGAGTAGCCTTAACTATTCTTAAAAGCAATTGTGTGAGAATCTTGTAGACTTTATTGAAAGTTAATGTACAGTTTCTCACTTACTTTTCCTTAAAAACAGAGACACACACACAATCATACACATACTTCCATACACACACATAGAGATATATATATGGCCAGGTGGTCAAAGTCAGTATCTATCGTCGTTACTAAACCTGGCCAAGGTTCGAATCCTAGCCGGTGGAGAGGCACTTAACGAGGTGTAAGTTGTTCCCAAGATAAAGGGAACTGAATGTGATATTTAGCGATATTTGTGGGTTAATATTTCTGAACAATAAATAAGTCACGCATGTATGAGTGACAAAAATTCAGACACACACACACACACACACACACACACACACACACACACACATATATATATATATATATATATATATATATATATATATATATATATATATATATATATATATATATAGGCTATATATATATATATGTGTGTGTGTGTGTGTGTGTGTGTGTGTGTGTGTATATGAATGGATGGATGGATATATATATATATATATATATATATATATATATATATATATATATATATATATATATATATATATATATATACATACATACATACATACATACATATATATATATACAAATCTAAACAAAGTAGAAATATATTTTTTAGTATCCTACCAACAGCATCCAAGTTTTATCCCTGGGCATCCAATCTCCCACCCTTCGTATACACTGTATACTGAAAACTCGGTTCAACAATTCTTTCTTACATCCGTACTTCTTCAACTGTAAAATAGAAACTATTCCTTTTTCTCATGTTTTCTGTTTATGTATTTTATATTTCTGACTCATTCCTTTCTCTAATCGTTGTCTAATATACTCAGAAACACGAATATGTATGCACGCATATACATGCGTGTGTGTGTACATATATTATATACATACACACACACGCACAGACATACACATATATACATACATACATACACACACACACACACACACACACACACACATATATATATATATATATATATATATATATATATATATATATATATATATATATATATATATATATATATATATATACATATACTTATTTCAGGGGAGGCTAAGCCAGACAATCTCATAGTAGGATGCATGGATAGGAAGAACAGTCAGCTCATCATTGACATATTTAGTAATAGCTGCGCTTCAGGATCACCCGTATCCCATCTTTTCTGGCTAAAAAGATGCAAAAATAAGAACACTAATTAAAACTTACAACAGAGCTTGCAAAATTAACATGCTTTAAAGACTAAAAAATGACAATGACAAAACAAGAAATAGATTTCCTTCAGTAGTAAAGTCCAGAGGATGAAAGTTTAATAAAAATAAACAAGGTTAGGAAGAAAACAAGAATAGGGGGGGGGGTACTATGCTATGTATAAGGGGTAGAAGTTAAATGATTATTGAGTGATGGAACAATTTCCTTGATAACCAAGGGTTCTAAAATATTAAGGAAGTGTCCCATCTGCCTCGTGGTCAGTATTTCAAAGTTTTTATAGTCTATTGGGTTTTTACAAATTAATGAATGATTTCTAATGTTAGACATTTCAGGTTTTACTAGTCTAAGACTAGTACGATAGCTCAATCCACTGTGGCAATCTGCCCTCACTTTGGTAGGCCATACATGACTCCAAAACTGGAGTCATGTATGGACTACCAAAATTCCACAAACCTAATATCCCCCTAAGATCCATTCTATCATTATATACCACACCAAATTAAAAATAGCCAAATTCCTAGCCACCCTGTTTGAGCCTCTTACAAGGAATTCAAATAACTTGTCAAACTCCTTAAAATTTAAAGAAAATATCATACTGCAAGATTCTGACTGGTACATGGCTAGTTTAGACTCTGAATCCCTATTCACCAACATCCTTGTGCATGAAACCATACAAATAGTTATTGATCAGTTGTTCCCAACTCCTGACTCCACTTTTAAAAATTTTAATCCATTAGATTTTAGAAAATTGTTGGAACTTGCTCTGCAGGTCACAGGTTTCGTCTTTAATGGTAAAGTATTTATACAGACGGATGGTGTTGGTATGGGGAGTCCTTTGAGTTGCACTATGGCAGATATCTTTATGAGTCACCTCGAATGACAGCTTCTGGACAGCTGTCCATCTAATTTTAAACCCCTTTACTATCGACGATATGTTGACGACATCTTTGTCCTTTTCAAACACCCACACCACGCAGACTCCTTTTTAGATTATACAAATAGTTTGCACAACAATATGAACTTTACACTAGAAAAAGAAAATAATAATAAAATACCCTTTCTAGACACTGAAGTTTCCGATATTCTGAAGGTTTCAAAGTTAGTATTTATAGAAAACTTACTTTTACAGGTTTAGGCCTCAATATTTATTGCTTCTGTGCATTTAATTTCAAGCTAAATTCCTTAACCACCCTTATGCATAGAGCCCTTTCACTTTCTTCTGATTGGTCCTCCTTCCATAACGAAATTTCCTTTTTCCAAAAATATTTTCAACAAAATTGTTTTCCCTTGTCTTTATTCCAACATAAAGTAAAGTACATCTTAAATACCATTTTAACCCTCCCTTCCCTTCCTTCGATGTTCTCAAATTAGGATACTACTTTTCCTTTCCTTTCGTACATAATGGGGATTTTTTACGACACCTGAAGCAGGTTTTAATAAAACACTTCCCAGCAGTAAAGGTCAACATAACTTTGAAGAACCCCAAAAGCCTTGGTTGCCTTTATAGATACAGGGAACGACTCCCCCGTTTGAAGCAGTCAGGCGTGGTGTACAAGTATACCTGCTGTTGCTGTCCGCAACAGAATTATGTCGGAAGTACGCGCCGCTTGCTCAAAGTGAGGGCAGATTGCCTCAGCGGATTGAGCTATCGTACTGATCCTAGGCTAGTAAAACCTGAAATGTCTAACATTAGAAATCATTCGTTAATTTATAAAAATCGCATAGACTACAAAAACTTTGAAATAGTGACCACGAGGCAGAAGGAACACCTCCTTAATATTTTAGAATCCTTGGTTATCACGTAAATCGTTCCATCACTCAATAATCACTAAACTTCTACCCCCTTATACATAGCATAGTACCCCTCCCTATTCTTGTTTACTTCCTAATCTTGTTTGCTTTTCTTAAACTTTCATCCTCTGGACTTTCCTACTGAAGGTAATCTATTTCTTGTTTTGTCATTGTCATTTTTCAGTCTTTAAAGCATTTTAATTTTGTAAGCTCTGTTCTAAGTTTTAATTAGTGTTTTCATTTTTGTATCTTTTTAGACAGAAAAGATGGGATATGGGTGATCCCGAAGCGCAGCTGTTAAATATGTCAATGATGAGCTGACTGTTCTTTCTATCCATACATCCTACAGTATATATATATATATATATATATATATATATATATATATATATATATATATATATATATATATATATATATATATATATTTATATATATATATATATATATATATATATATATATATATATATATATATATATATATATATATATATATATATATATATTCATATATATATATATATATATATATATATATATATATATATATATATATATATATATATATATATATATATATATATATATATATATATATATATATATATATATATATATATATATATATATATATATATATATATATAGGCATTTTACTCCCATGAAAGCATGTATCTGTTTTTCACAATCTAACAAAATATAATATTCATGTGTATTAAGGGTTTAATTTTTGTGGTCATACATTGGAAGTTGTGTTATATATCTATGTACAGTACATGTCTAGTGTTATATGCTATCTACCCATCCACCTTAGCCACATATATCTTCTAATATAGAGTTCACTAAATCTTTAGAACAATTTACACTTAAGGGAATAATTATTGATAGTTGCGTTTTATCCGGTCAGGATTGTCACTGCGTCGAAACCAAAGGCCGGGTCAGACGCACTTGGGTGTAAGTTATTCCATGTTATATGATATATGGGGTTACATAGATAGGCTGATATTCTATAAGTATAGAAAATTCGATATCATATATTGTTTGTTTCTTATTCATGGACGTACGAAACCGACGCATGTATGAATGGCGAAATTTCACACACAAACACGCATATATGCATATATATATATATATATATATATATATATATATATATATATATATATATATATATATATATATATATATATATATATGCGTATAATATTATATACAGTATATATATATATATATATATATATATATATATATATATATATATATATATATATATATATATATATATATATATATATATATATATATATATTTTATATATGTTTCCTGGTGCAGGTGGTTCTTATGACTCCACATTTATTACTTTACTCTAAAATGGCCTTGCAAGATAACCAGGACATATAAAACACAAACTAATAGGAGTGATACAAGGAGCGGAGGG
>JANJGK010000008.1:58481039-58506673 GCA_039081455.1 Macrobrachium rosenbergii
TGTGGGAACTGATTTTATATTGAGCTTTTAAAATTTTTCTTATAATTCGCTTTTCTTACACATCAATGTTGGTCAATAATTGGCCAATATTGACCAATATTGATGTGCAAGAAAAGATAATTATAAGAAAACTTGAAAGAACTCAACATAAAATCAATTCACACAACGCAGCCATTCTTTTCAACAAAACATTTTTTGAGAGAGAGTCTTCTTCCTTATAATAATAATAATAATAATAATAATAATAATAATAATAATAATAATAATAATAATAATAATAATAATAATATTTAATTTCGAGTATAGATTCATATAAATTATTTTACAAACAAACGTAGTGCTAGTAGGCTAATATTTGTTCATTATCAATAGAATAGATTTATAAGAAAAAATACAAATATCAAAACAAGTAAGAATGCCACCCCCTGTATATCTTACCAAGAGACATAAAAATCTTTAAAAAATTCTTTTAGGTGGTAATGAATCAGAATATTACTTCGTAACATGAACCATATATTTTTATGGCCACGGATATAACTTGAGTATCTTGATAATTACGTAATTGCAGAATATATTATAACTATATTTTTTTATAACACTGTCTTTTCTTGATAATGACTACAAGTGTACTGAGGTCAACATTGCCTGTCATTATGGCAAACAAAATTTGATCGATTATTGACGGAAAGTATTGTCTTCTTAAAAGATATGGAACGCCCTCTGAAATTCTCTTCTATGTTTATAACTATTCTCACTGGAATTTAGTAAGGCACCACTTTCTTCTGATATATTGTTATGGACGAAAAAGAACTTTTTGAGTTGCATGCCCGGCTTTATAAATCATATGATTTAGGGATTTGGAAAGATAGCTTTTTAGAATTCTTTCATAATATAATAATTTCATTTCAGAAAAAGATTATTCGTTAATTAATCACTGGATTAACAAATAATTTCTTTCGGTGTGTAGAATATTAGTTCTTCACAATATGCAGCTCAAGAATGTAAAATAATTTGGGTCTTTCTCAAGTACCGTGACCACATTATTTCTTAAGGCAATAAAACATTAAAATCCCACAAATTGGAGAACAAATATATTCAAGGGCACATATAGTTCCGGAGTGTCATGCTCTCTCTTCACAATGAAGTGAGAGCAATGACGCTTTTGTGGGTGTTTCAAGTTTCAGAGGTCGATATGGATTTGTTATCATCGTAATAATACAATTTTCTTCATCCCGAATGACGACAAATTAAATACAAAAGTAAAACAAACCATACTTGGTTTGCATCATTCAGAATTGTGAAACGCTACGAAGTGCCAATTATTTTGTATTTTATGCTGATAAACTCGTACCTTGGACAACAAATCCAGGTAGGTGTTCTCTGCATGAAACCTTTCCTAGTAAAAAAAAATGAACAATGTCGATGGCTGATTTTTACATAATAAGATACAATTTTGAAATGAGTAATTATATTTACTCATAATACACACTTTAATGAATCACCGACTGTTTCCAGAAAATCTATAAAATCGAAGGGTATGAGCCTTATATCTCGTCAAGCAGACAAATGACATGACCCTGTGCCAAAGCCAAAGAAGTTTAACTCAGCAGGTAGCTTGGGAAAATTTTTTGTAGAAAAGTGATATTCTTTACAAGTGGCTCGTAGTCAGTATATACAGTATGTATATATATATATATATATATATATATATATATATATATATATATATATATATATATATATATATATATATATATATATATATATATATATATATAAACAGAAATATATATGTTATATATTTGTGTGTGTGCGCGTGTGAATGTGTGTGTATATATATATATATATATATATATATATATATATATATATATATATATATATATATATATATATATATATATATATATATATATATATATATATATATATATATATATATATATATATATATATATATATATATATATATATATATATATATATATATATATATATATATATATATATATATATATATATATATATATATATATATATATATATATATATATATATATATATATATATATATATATATATATATATATATATATATATATATATATATATATATATATATATATATATATATATATATATATATATATATATATATATATATATATATATTTATATATATTTATATATATATGATGATGATTTTAATTATCTAATTTACGGACTTCTGACTGTGAAGCCAACCACTATAGCACTTTCAATCATTCGGTCCTTAAGACAGTGAAAAGAGAGGGTTGGAGTGGTTGGGAAGCAAGGAAAAGAGATCCAGAAATTAAAGGAGATAAAGCACAAAGATCTAAAGGTGGAACTACGGGACCTATTAATTTTTTTTCACTTAGGTGTACAAAAAATCAACATCCATAATTTTTCTTTTACGTAATTTCTTTTCCTTATGGGGAATTCTAGTTGTAGAGTGAATAAATTTTGTTTTTATCAATTTCGTTTCAAATATGCTTGATTATGTAAGAACAAATATATTCTTAGGAAAGACGTCCCTTCAAAATTTTCTTCCAGGAGGACCATTATAGAGCAAAAGTAAGCTGCTCATTATACAAAGCTTTTTCCCTTCCACGGGGCCCCTGTCGTTAAGTGGAAAAACTTTAGTAAAACATTTTCCACCAAAAGCAAAATTCTTTATCCGCTGTCTTGTCAGACCTTGTTCGTGCTTACTTTCCTCTTCTCCCCTGTGTTTTAGTAGAACTTTTTTTCTCCCGTTTTTCCCTTGTTTAGCTTAGGAAAATTCTGAAGCTTCCTATCCCTTATAGACATCTACGTTTAACGACACTGTAAATATATGAATCGTGCCATTCTTTTTCTGAAAAGAAATTGCATATTAGATCAGAAAATAACTTGAAGTCCATTATCAGGTTCAACAGGATTATGAAGGCATGTGCTACTGAAGAATAGAGGTCACTAGAAAGCCCTTTAGGTAGAATATATATATATATATATATATATATATATATATATATATATATATATATATATATATATATATATATATATATATATATATATACAGGGGAGAGAGAGAGAGAGGGAGAGAGAGACCCGGTGCAAAAATCCATAAAGGTAGGTTTCTCTGAGACTAGAATGGGGCATTCCATCTTAGATTTAATTTCAAAAGCATTTGTTGTTGACATTTAGTAACTTTCGAAAAAAAAATAGGACTGTAAGCCCCAAAGCATCGATCTGAGTCCATGCAGTTTAACATGATAAAGCTATTAAAGATAATAAGTACATATTTTTATACTCTCCCTTCCGGGATTTTATTCTATTAATGACTCTTCTCAAATATCCTTTCAGAACCTTTCATCTGTGTGAATATTTTACACAGTATCTTATCAGTGAATTAATCTCTTAAGATCGTAATGTAGCTTCTCATTACGGGTGTCATCGACTAAAGGTGCCTCTCCCGTCTTGATCTTCTTACCCTCTTCCTCTCTCCTTTAACATCAAACTTTTTCATTACTCAGCGATGCCTTCCTTCTGCCATTTATTCTTAACCCCCTTTCATAGCAACTGCCTGAAAAGCAAGAAAAAGACTGCCTCTTCCAGAAGTCTCTCCCTTACCAACTTTTCCCTAACATCACTCTGCTCGTTAGTAATTCTTTATGCATCCGTTATTCTTCGGCATACTTACGTTTCACATATCCTTAAATTTCATCTGCCCTTCTGAACTTCCACTTCGACCTTTTGGGTCGCTGAATATTTCACGCCACCTACCCTTGAGAATGCAGTCAAAATAATTTCACTATTCACTAAATCTCTCACTTTACCAGTAATTTATCCACTCGTTCCTACCTTCTTATCCTATTGCCATAATTCCTCAAATTTTTAACCTTTTGTCAAAGCCTGTTATCAGGTCCAACTTCTGTATCTTTGTGGCTTTTGAAATAATAAAAGGTTGAAAAAGACTGTAGAGGGGAAATTTCATACCTTTTATAGGTCACTTCTGCAGTTATGTAAAGAAATATCTTTATTTTTTGTATATTTCTGTTTGTACTGAAGAGTACGTTGTCTTTTGTTTACTTTGGTGGTGGTTGGAACTATGGGCATTTGTTTAATGGTAATTTGTTTTATGGTTATAGGATAATTTGCGACTTTGTTTACTATTGAGCCTGAATAGTTCTTGAAACTGGCTGTTGGACAATTAAATATCCACTAATTTTGCCTTTGAGTATTTATATTCGGCAGTCCAGCAAAAACCAGAGACAGATTCCAGCAAGACAGATTCCAGTAGAGGAGACTCCAGGTTTTAGTCAAGAGAGCAGTTTGGAGCAGAGTTGCACCAAAAACTATCAAGATTTTCTGGAATTTTTGGATTTCCTGGAGTTTTTAGACATCATGGAGAGATAAATTCCACCAAGGCCGAGCAAGGAGATTTCGAGGGCGGAGGAAGGCAACACATGTAGCTGTATTTACCATCTAACCACGAAAGACCAGGATCTAAAGAAATGTAAGTCAGTTGAGAGACCTTATGCAGGCTCAATAGGATTGACCTGTTTCTTAGATAGAATTTACGCTTCTTATAGTTTAAATTATGGTCGCCAACACGTCGAAAAAATTAAAGTAAAGGATTTTATCATTGTAATTACCATTATACTTAGGCCTTTTGTTTATAAACCAGTAGAGTTTCATTTTGACTAAGATTAACTACGAACGTAATTCAAATATATTTTTTCTTATTTAGTAACTACTATTCATTTACGAAATTTACGATATTTCACGAAACTAGTTTTTGAAAACTTGTTGAATTGTTTACCTTCACGTTAAATTTGATGTTAATTTACTACGTTAAATTGATTCTTTCAATGGGTACGTTTTCTTATTTTAGGTCCTTTACGTATGGTAAATGAGTTGCGGTGGAGAGGAAGTGGTGCATACACTCTTAAACATCATTAGGGTGATTTCCTCTCAAGGCAGAGAAACGGCAATCGATCGGTTGTAATTTTAACTTATTAAATTTAATAGTTTTTCTTTGTCTTTGGTTAAAATCCTCACTGTCAATTCATAATTTTTATCATATGGCGCCCGAACAGGGACATGTTGGTTGTTTGCTAGTTGTTGCCGTTTCTCCGTCCTTCGTTTTCTTATCCGCTCGGCCATTTGAAATTGTTTAGGTAATTGAAGGTTGTTAACAACTGGTTACTTTTAGTTAGAGGTCTTGTTAACAATTGGTTACTTTTAGTTAGAGGTCTCAACGACTTTTCATTGTGCCCTTTAGCAGTTTTCTGTCGAGAAGTCTAGTTTATTTTTTCTGAGAGCTATTTGTGACTTTCTAGATTATATTCATTTCATTCGGTTTGCAAGGGAGTCGCAAGCATGTCAAAAGACTTGAAATTTCTGATTAGTTCTAGGGCTAACTATAGAGGACAGGTCAACCGTATTCATTCTGAATTGGACAGTTTTGGTAATAATACTCCTCAAGAGAGAGATTGCCTTGTTAGAAAATTGGAAAGACTCAAGGATGAGCTTGAAAAGGCCGATTCGGTCATACGAAACTTGAAATGGGAATTAAACTCTGATGATGAGACGAAAGCCATAGCTGAAAATGATAAGGAAATTGAAGAAAGTTGTAGGTACCAAGATATGGCCAGTGAATGTTTGTCTACTCTGTCTCATCTGGCTACATCCAGTCCAAATCCTCCTTCCAGCGTGGAAGTTTCTAGAAGCACACTGAGCAGCATGCTTAAGAGTGCAACTGCCCCTTTACCTAAATTTACAAGTGAAGAGGGAGAGGATCTGATTAGGTTCTTTCAGCAATTTGAAGATACGACGAAACGCTTCAATTACTCTGACTACGATAAGTTCTTACTTTTGAAACAGCAAATTTCAGGGCGTGCCTTGTCATTGATAAATTCTTTGGATAGCATACAGCATTCTTATAACGTAGCAAGAGAGCTTTTGCTGAATGCGTTAGCCTCTCCTGTCACCAGAAAATTCAACGTCATTAAACAAATGTCGAATCTGAAGCTTGATTACAATACAGAACCGTTTGAGTACATAGGGAAAATTAATTCTATTTGCGGATCCATTAGCGCTTTGAAAATAACCTCAGAGGATATTTTACAGTATTTTGCCTGGCATGGTTTGAATGAGAACTTCCAATCTCATTTAATTCATATCGCCAACGAAACCAGGCCATCTTTGAATCAGATAGCAGATAAATTTTTTGAAGCCACTGAAAGGTATTTAACCAGTCAACGACAGTATAAGATTAAACAAAAAACCAGAGAAACTTGTCCTAAGCGAGCTACGAGTTGTGCTGCAAACGTTAATTACCAAGCAGACCCGTCACTCAACGTTTTCAAAGTGTGTCCTTTATGTAATGGCGATGGTGATTCCTCTCATCCCATTCACAAGTGTGAGAAGTATCAAGAACCCAAGTCAAAAATCAGCAAGCTAAAAAGTTTGAAAGCTTGTATTAAATGCGCCAGGTTGGATCATAATGAGGATACCTGCAAATTTCACTTCCGGAAGCGTTGCGATTGTGGCGCTTGGCACTTCAAATTTCTATGCATGAGCCAAGAAAGAAGTGGAGTTCTGAGGGATAGCGGTCAAAGCAATGTAAAATGGAAAAAGGAAAATTTCAAACAAAGTGATCGAGTTGTGAAAGAAAGTAATTCAAGCATGATATTTGTTGATAAATTTTCTGAGTCGTTCAAAGTCACAGACTGTAGCCACGCAATACTCCCTACCTTTTCTTGCATTCTTCAGGGAGAGACAAAGATTCGTTGCATGAGGGACAGCGGGTGTCAGTCAAACTTCATATCAGAGGAGAGGGCAAAGTATGAAAACTTGCCTGTCATAAATTCTGATCTCAGAATCAAAATCAATGGATTTAACTCTTCCAAAGTTTATCATACTAAGTCTTACAAAGTGCCTTTGACGATTGGAGATCATATTTACGAAATTGAAGCAACGGGTGTGCCATCTATTCACACTTCATTGAAACTGCCTGGTTTGCAGAAAATTGTTCGGGAATTTATGAACAGGGGATATTCCTTGGCTGATGACTTCTTGAAGGACGGAAAAGATGAAATTAATAACATAGATTTTATTCTTGGGTCAAATTTTGCTTATTGTCTTCCTGAAACAACAGTTTCATTTGGGGGTAATGAGAATGATGCACCGTCGGTTTATTCCTTGACTGCCGCAGGTGTAATGTTAGTGGGTAACACAGATCAAATTAGGAGCAATTTGAAACACCTCCCTCCTTGTTTTGGGGAAGAAAAGACAAAAGCTGAAGTGCCTTTGTACACATGTGAGGATCTTGCCCTTTCAAGTCATAATTCTTTAGATCCTCTCCTAGATTGTGATGATCTAACAGAAAGTGAAAGCAGGATAACGTTAGTGAACGATGCAGGGAAAATCAACTATGCTTCCTTGGAGAGAGCTACTCAGGAGATCCTTGAGAAGTGTTGTACAGATACCTTAAATTATGAGACACAAATATTTCCCGGTAAGGTAGTGGAAAACGAGAAAATAATAAATTATGTTCTTCAAAATACAAGGCGTAATGAAGAAGGCAGATTAATCATGCCACTAATCTGGAACAGTAAAGTGAAGCATTTGCTAGGGCAAAATAAAACTTTAGCTACTAAAATTCTAAATTCAAATTTCAAGAAATACTCTAAAGGTGATGGTGTAAAGTTAAAATTGATCGACCAATGCTTCAGAGAGCAATCTGAACAAGGTATTATAGAAAGAATTGACAACCTTGATCAGTACTTAGAGGAAAATCCAAATCATAGTTTTTTGGCACATATGGCAGTATTTAAACCAGACCGGGACACTACAAAATGCAGAGTTGTATTTTTATCCAATTTATGTGAAAATAATCCTTCACAGGGCGCAACCATGAGTCACAATCAAGCTATGTTGAGTGGACCTTGTTTAAACCAAAAGATCACCACAGCTTTATTACAGCTACGCTTTGATTCCAAGCTCCTGTGTTTTGATATTAAAAAAGCTTTTCTCAACATCTGCCTCTCTGATCGAGATTCAAGCAAATTACTTTTTCTGTGGTATCGTAATATACAGAAAGGAGATTATAGTATTGTTGCGTATCGTAGCTTAAGACTTCCATTTGGTCTTGTTTGTTCCCCATGCATATTATTACTTGGGCTATATAAAATTTTGATGATTGACACTGATGATGATGATGACCAAGTGAATTTGCTTAAAAGGCACATTTATTCATTAACATATATGGATAATGGCAGTATTACTGCAAATAATAGTGAAAAATTGAAGTGGGCCTTTCAAGAGTTAAAAGGAATATTTGAGCCCTATAAATTTTATCTTCAGCAGTTTGTAACAAATGATACAGAAATTCAAGAGGAAATTGATAATAGTTCTGGAGTGAAAACTAGCAGATCTGTCAAATTATTGGGGCTCTTATGGGATCGTGTTGATGATACCCTATCCACTAAGCCTATAGTTTTGGACGGTGAGGCAAATACAAAGCGGAATGTTTTGAAAACTATTGCTAGTCACTATGATGTATTTGGTTTCACTTTGCCCATTCTGAATAGAGCACGGCTCTTTCTACATAAGTTACAATGTGATTCGTCTTGTACCTGGGACTCCAAATTGCCAGATGCAGAAATTAAAGAATGGAAAAATATATGTCGACAGGCAAATTCCTCTCCCAGTTTCGGAATCAGAAGATTTGTTGGCCAGAGAAATGGAGAATATAAACTGATTGCCTTTACCGATAGCAGTAAGGATATATACGGAACTGTTATCTTTATTCAGGATATCCAGTCATTAGAAGTGAACTTTGTTCTAGCTAAGAACCGTTTTGTGAACAAGCAATTATCTGGGAAGAGCATGCCTTCCCTTGAGTTTCAGGCCATTACTTTGGGTGCAGAAGTGTTAATAGATATCTATAAGGAATTGACTGGGCCCTCATGTGTTGAAACAATCAACATCAAAGAACTCCATCTATTTTCTGATAGCTTGGTGTCCTTATCCTGGATTAATTCCTATTGTTATAAATTAGATAAGATGCATAAACACAGTACCTTTATTCGTAATAGATTAGAACATTTAAGTACCTTGTGTGAGACACATCCTATAAGATTTCAATTTGTTTCAGGTATTGAAAATCCAGCTGACCTTGTCACTCGTGTAGCTTCATATAAAACTACCGTTAAGTCTAATTTCCTCTCTGGGCCAGAGTTTTTGAAAGAATCTGCTAACTTCTATTCAAGTCGCAGTGATATAATCAATATCATTGTACCAAACCCCAGTGCAAAACCAGTGGATGTTGTTTCGGAGAATTACAATCAAATTAATTTCGGCTCCACCGAAGAGGAATGTGCAGAACATTTAGCTTCAACAGGCGGGTGTTCTGGGTCTTTTAAATCCGGCCAAATTACTACTGGTGCAGCCGGTAAGGGAGAACCGGGGCACTTGGTGACTGTGAACAGATTTTCCAGTTTGTCTAGGCTTGTATCTGTTCATAGGTACGTACTTAAGTTTATTGGGAGCCTAAAATGCAGACTTTACTCCAGGTATCCTGAAAGGTATGGAAACCTGAGAGTTCCTGACGAAAACTTGAATGCCAGGGCAATGAGTCACGTAATTAGAATAGAACAACATATTTATTTTCCCGAAATATTCAGGTATTTTGACAGTGATTCTAAGTTCGTTAAAGATATCCCAAACATTGTTAATCAACTCAATGTATATCCTGATAATGAGGGAATTCTAAGAGTGAAAAGCAAATTTTCAAGGTGGAAGAATGATAATAATTACAGATTTCCTGTTTTGCTCCCTAAAAATAGCTACCTTACGAAGTTAATTGTTTTAGATTTGCATGAGAAAATGTATCACTCAGGCTGTTACAAGGTTTTGTCTGAATTAAGAAGACAATTTTGGATTCCACACTGTTTCTCTGTTGTGAAACGCATCCTGCAAGAATGCATACTTTGTAGAAAACTGAAGCAGAGAACTATTAAACTAAATCAGTCTCCATACAGGTTATTCAGACAAGAACCACCTAGTGTTCCCTTTCGTACAATATTCATAGATCACATAGGCCCATACTTTGTGTTTTACAATGGCAAAAAGGTGAAAGTCTGGATTCTTTGCATAACTTGTCTTTGGTCGAGGGCTATTAATTTAAAAGTTTGTCTTGACATGACCTCAGGTGAGTTCATTAGAGCTTTGCAGCTTCATTCATTTGAATATGGAGTGCCTGAATTATGTTTATCTGATCTTGGTTCATCCTTAGTTGCAGGAGCTAACATAATTACTGACTTTCTGAATGATCCAGAAACACAGAATTACTTTGACGAACAAGGAGTACGTCCATTAAAATTTGAGCAATACTTTAAAGGCCACCATCCTCTTGGGGGACTAGTAGAAGTGTGTGTGAAAATGGTCCGCCAATTACTTCACTGCTCAATCAAGAAAAATGTTCTTCAGTACAGAGATTTTGAGTTTGTGGTTTCACAAACTATTCACCTTGTTAATCGAAGGCCTATTGCTTTTTCTGAAGGTCTAAGAGATACCAGTGATGACCTAATTCCAGACCCTATTACCCCAGAGAGGCTAATACATGGCTTTGACTTAATGTCTTTGAATCTTATTCCAGCCTTGCAGCCGCTTCATAATGACAATGATCCTGATTGGTTTTTAAACACTGACCCTATTGATACCATAAGAACGAGTTATGAGAAACTGAAGAAAGTGCGCGCACATCTGATAGAAACCTATAATGCAGAATTTTTGAATAATTTGATGGCACAGGCTGTCAATAATAAAAGTAGATATAAGCCGGTTACCCACAAAAAATTACAAGTAGGGGACATTGTACTGATAAAAGAGGAGAATTGCAAATCTACCAATTTCCCATTGGCAGTTGTTAAAGATATTAAAAGTAACGTAATTGATGAAGTAACTGACGCTATTCTGCTTAAAGGTAAAAATAGGGAGATTGTTCGACGCCACGTCACATCTTTAATCCCTGTGTTAAAGCGCAAGGAAATGTCACATTCAAATATTAAAACATTGGAAGATCATATTTCCGTTAATACTACCGATCCTAAGGTAAACCTGAGTGAAGAAAAGCCTCAGAAAAAAGAGAGGCCCAAGAGGAGGGCTGCGCTGCAAAGCATGAAAAGGACTCGAAGTATGATCAGTGACGTTTGAACCTTTCAGGAACATAATTGTATATAGCTATATTTACTCATTATACATAATTTTACTAATTTCAATTATATATTTTCATATATAATTTGGGATTATAATTAGTCCTACATTTGCTAAGGATAGAAATGTAGAACCCTTGGCCTGGAATGTAAAAGAAAAGGCTGAAATTTTTCTAGTTATTCCAAGTTTCTACATTTAACAAAAAAAACTAAATGTAGAACCCTTGGTGTGGAGTGTAAAGAAATATCTTTATTTTTTGTATATTTCTGTTTGTACTGAAGAGTACGTTGTCTTTTGTTTACTTTGGTGGTGGTTGGAACTATGGGCATTTGTTTAATGGTAATTTGTTTTATGGTTATAGGATAATTTGCGACTTTGTTTACTATTGAGCCTGAATAGTTCTTGAAACTGGCTGTTGGACAATTAAATATCCACTAATTTTGCCTTTGAGTATTTATGTTCGGCAGTCCAGCAAAAACCAGAGACAGATTCCAGTAAGACAGATTCCAATAGAGGAGACTCCAGGTTTTAGTCAAGAGAGCAGTTTGGAGCAGAGTTGCACCAAAAACTATCAAGATTTTCTGGAATTTTTGGATTTCCTGGAGTTTTTAGACATCATGGAGAGATAAATTCCACCAAGGCCGAGCAAGGAGATTTCGAGGGCGGAGGAAGGCAACACATGTAGCTGTATTTACCATCTAACCACGAAAGACCAGGATCTAAAGAAATGTAAGTCAGTTGAGAGACCTTATGCAGGCTCAATAGGATTGATCTGTTTCTTAGATATAATTTACGCTTCTTATAGTTTAAATTATGGTCGCCAACACGTCGAAAAAATTAAAGTAAAGGATTTTATCATTGTAATTACCATTATACTTAGGCCTTTTGTTTATAAACCAGTAGAGTTTCATTTTGACTAAGATTAACTACGAACGTAATTCAAATATATTTTTTCTTATTTAGTAACTACTATTCATTTACGAAATTTACGATATTTCACGAAACTAGTTTTTGAAAACTTGTTGAATTGTTTACCTTCACGTTAAATTTGATGTTAATTTACTACGTTAAATTGATTCTTTCAATGGGTACGTTTTCTTATTTTAGGTCCTTTACGTATGGTAAATGAGTTGCGGTGGAGAGGAAGTGGTGCATACACTCTTAAACATCATTAGGGTGATTTCCTCTCAAGGCAGAGAAACGGCAATCGATCGGTTGTAATTTTAACTTATTAAATTTAATAGTTTTTCTTTGTCTTTGGTTAAAATCCTCACTGTCAATTCATAATTTTTATCATAAGTTATGGTCCATGATCAAGTAAAAAAAAAAAAAAAAAGTACTGCGCTGCGGTGTGAAAAATAAAGGTCTGAAATATCAGAAAGAGAGACAGACAGAGATCTAAGACATTACTGTAAAAATATTGCTTGTGAGAGTGAAGAGGTAGGTAAGGGTAAAGAGTGTTTTTAATTAAAGCTATGAAAGCTATAAATAGAGGTATTAAAGCTAAATGTATAATAAACAAAACACATTTATCAGTTGTTGTAGGATCAAAACTCTTATGCAGGTCCTGGTCTGAGGAATGTCCTTTTCTATGCCCTTTGCTTTGCCCTTACACCTGCAGTATATATAAAGTGAACAGTGAAGTATAAATGCATGTGACCAGTAACTGTCATTCCTGAGTAATAACTCAGGGCAATTCCCGCACTTAAACCAGCAACCATCATAAATCATGGAATTGATGTATGATGTGATTTTCAAAATTATTTTAGTTCGTCGTTTGCGAGCAGGTTATGTTTGTGGTTCCTTTTTAGTTTTCTGTAAAAGAAAACTATTGTGCCGGCTTTATCTGTCCATCCGCGCTTTTTCTGTCAGCAATTTTTCTATTCTCCCTCAGATCTTAAAAACTACTGAGGCTAGAAGGCTACAAATTGACATGTTGATCATCCATCCTCCAATCATCAAACATACCAAATTGCAGTCCTCTAGCCTTAGTAGTTTTTATTTTATTCAAGGTGAAAGTTAGCCATAATCGTGTGGCAACGATATAGGACAGACCACCACCTGACCGTGGTTAAAGTTTCATGGGTCGCGGCTCATACAGCATTATACCGAGACAACCAAAAGATAGATCTATTTTCGGTGGCCTTGATTATACGCTGTAGCGGCTGTACATAAAACTCGATTACGCCGAAGAAACTTCGGCGCATCTTTACTTGTTTTTTTTTTTTTTTTTTTTTTTTGTCTGGTAGTTTGTCTGCTTACTTAACTGTCAAGTAGTAGGCTGAAAATGAGGTTTGAACCCCCAAAAAATTGCTACAAAAGCTTTCTCAACTGGTTATTGTAGTATCAGCTGAGCTTAATGACATATCAAAAGTCTACCACAATCTGACCATGCAGAAGGTCTGACTTCCAAGATGGCGTCTGTAATAGCCCCTAAATCATTAAAATGCCCGTTATTCTTCATTATTCAAACTAGATAAGTAATGCTGGTGCCTAACACCTTATTTTGGGGATCTGGAAGCCCATTTAGCATATCTGCATTACATTGAAGTGATTATATACTAACAAAATAATTCAAGACGGTGGACTAATATGGCCACGATACTGAGAAAATCTCCATTATTCATTCTAATTTATTTTATCCAAGTAAATTTCGTGTCCAAACACCTGTTTTGGTGATTTGTGTATCCAAAAAGCATATCTGAATTATAGTATATATTGAAGTAAGTCTAATTACATACGTACAAAATTTAATTTGGAGGATCAAAATGGCTGCCAAACAAAGCAAAACAAAAATTACTTATTTAACTCATTTTATACGGGTAAATTTATTGTTTAAACCCCTGTTCAGGGAATGTAGTAATCCAGTCAATTTATTTAAACCACCGTATATTACAATGATTACCTATTTATAAAAGCTAAGATGGAGGACCCGTATGGTTACCAAACTACAAAAAAATCATCATTATTCATCTCAACTCATGTTACAGAAGGAAACTTGCTGTCTAAACCGGTTTTGGGGATATGGCAAGCCAAATAGCCTGTCTGGCTTACAGTAAACTGAAGTGATTATATATATAAATACAAAATCGGTGATGGAGGAGCAAAATAGCTGTCAAATTATGAAAATCCCTAATACTCATTTCAATTTACTTTACTCACGTAAATTTGGTGTCTAAATCCCTTTTTGGGAGTCCGGAAATTCAACCAATTTGTCTGAATAACAGTACATTGAAGTGATTAGATTTTTCAACATCAAAGATGGGGGACCAATAAGGCCACTAAACTCAGTATAGTGATTACTGGTAAAATGTTATCATAAATCCTGTATTGTAAATTTCTGAAAACCATGTTTACAAATATTCATTGTCTCTTTCTTCTTCCTGTAAAGCTTGAGTATGTGGATTCTCATAGTTCTCAACTTGGCATGGTCCACAAGCAGGCGTGCATGGTAGTTCAAAGCCTTTGCAACTGAAATGCGTTTGACAGGCAGTTTTGCAGTTACAGTGGACCATCTGACGGAGGCTTTCTGGTGCAGCAGTTTTCTTGCTCATGACTGGCAAGAGTACTGATTCACTTTCATCTTTGCGTTGCAATATTTTTTATAAAAAAATAAAAAAAAAAATTGTCTCTCCAAGTCATTCGTCACCCCAGAACGCCTCCCAACAACCAAGTCCTCGGCAAAATATCATGGCTTTAGAGCGCATTACCAGATCAAGGTGAGGACTGGAAACGAAAGTGACATAAATGTAGTGGATTGGGGATAGAAACTGGAGGACAATCAGTTTGTGCCAGTTATGAGCAAGAAAACTGCTACACCGGAAAGCCTCCTTCAGATGGTCCACTGTAACTGCAAAACTGCCTGTCAAGCACATTGCAGTTGCAAAGGCTTTGAATTACCATACACACCTGCTTGTGGACCATGTCAAGTTGAGAACTGTGAAAATCCACACAATCAAGCTTTACAGGGAGAAGAAAGCGTCAATGAATGTCTGTAGACCTGGTTTTTCAGAACTTTATAATACAGGATTTATGAAAACATTTTACCAGTAATCACTACACTAAGTTTGGTGGCCTTATTGGTCCCCCATCTTAGATGTTGAAAAATCTAATCATTTTAATGTACTGTTATTCCGATAAGTTGGTTGGATTTCCAGACTCCCAGAAATCGATTTAGACACCAAATTTACGTGAGTAAAGTAAATTGAAATAAGTAATAAGGATTTTCTAAATTTGGCAGCTATTTTGCTCCTCCATCACTGATTTTGTATATATATATATATATATATATATATATATATATATATATATATATATATATATATATATATATATATATATATATATATATATATATATATATATATATATATATATATATATATATATATATAATCACTTCAGTTTACTGTAAATCAGATAGGCTATCTGGATTGCCATATCACCAAAACTGGTGTAGACAAGCAAGTTTACTTCTGTAATATGAGTTGAGATGAATAATGATGACTTTTTGTAGTTTGGTAACCATATTGGTCCTCCGTCGTAGCCTTTATAAATGCATAATCATTATATTACACTATGACTTAAATAAATTGACTGGATTCCTAGATTCCCAAAACAGGAGTTTAGACAAAAAATTTACCTGTGTAAAATGAGTTAAAATGGTTTTTTTTTTTTTTTTTTTGGCAGCCGTATTAAATTTTGTATGTATGTAATTAAACCTACTTCAATATACTATAATTCAGATATGCTTTTTGATTTCCCAAACCACCAAACAAGGTGTTTAGACACTAAATGTACTTGTATAAAATAAATTAGAATGAATAATGGAGATTTTCTTAGTATGGTGGCCATATTGGTCCACCATCTAGGATTTATTTTGTGAGTATATAATCACTTCAATATAATCCAGATCCCCAAAATAAGGTGTTAGGCATCAGCATTACTTAACTAGTTTGAGTAATTATTTAATGATTTAGGGGGTATTATAGACGCCATCTTGGAAATCAAACGTTTTGCATGGTCAAATTGTGGTAGACTTTTGATATATTATTAAGCATACCTGATACTACAATAACCAGTTGAGAAACCTTTTGTAGCAATTTTTTTGGTGGGTAAGGTGCTTTTTTTCATAAATGCAGCCGACTAAAGATGATTTTAACGATTTTTTCCCTCAAAGACTTCTTTTAAGGCGTAATTGAATCAGTCTAAATCTAGATACAGATTTTTTTATTGTGTTAAAAAATCAGAATGCTTCATGTTCATTGCTAACGAAGTAAATTACAAAGAGTTTACGTAACAGTATTAATAACGACGGTAGAAGTTTGAAATACTCAATTTCCCCTGATTTGTTATATGAAATGGTGCTACCTCAGACATCGAGGAAAGATCCTACGTCGAAAGGGATAGAAAATTTATCCTCCTTGAATTAACGTAAATATAAATTGTGCCTTTATTTAGACTATATCTTAAGACCTCATTTTGTATAAATGTCCATAAAAGGCTGGTATCCTGTTCAAGACACAAGACAAAAACTATGAGAAAAAGGGACCAGAGATATTGCTCATGTTTTATCTTATGAGGCTTTCAAAACCCAATGGTTTTCATTCAGTTTCCTGTTAACTGTCCTCGAAAAGTGGTGCATAAAAGAAATAAACCAGGAATAAAAGAATCACACACATTCTGTTGCACTCAGCAGCATGAGAAATTTAATTACGGAAGCATATCATGAAGACAAAAGATGTGCCACAAAAGATAAAATAACCTTTAACCTCAAAAAAAAAAAATGCTGTATGTTCCGGTTCGGTTTATCCAGAGTTTCTAAACTGATTATGTGTTGGTTCTCTAACCTTTAAAATACCGTTTGTACAAATGATTTGCCGTCTCTTAACGATTTCCACCTACTAGTGGAAATAAGGAGAGTCCATTTTTAGATATCGTCAGTGATTTTATGATGATTTATTGTTGTCTTGTCCATATTGTATCCGCAAAACTTTTATCTGTTTCCAAAATGTTTTTAGAAAAAATGTTGATGCAATAATAGAGATTAGATAGATCATCAACAGTAGAGGATTTAAACAGAACTGGTTTGTTTGGTTATTTAAAGGGTTTCTGTGTTTATGATATGAACTCTTACTTATTATTTATCTGCCCTAATTTACCAGTTACTTTTATAATACAATAAACTGAAGCATAAATTAAAGAAAAAAATATACTACTGAAATCTGTGATAAAGATGCTAAGTTGTTTGAAAGTTAGATACAGTGCTAATTGCCCTTGTATTTGTGGTTTTGCCAGGAAAACAAATAATTTTCTTAGAATCGTTTTGTTGGTTTCCAAGGGCTAAAGGAGACCGATATATATTCATATATCATCTGAAACCACAGGAAATGCTTTACAAAGAAACGACAGGGTGCAAAGTACTTTCGTGTAATTAACACATCATCTGGGCATAATATATATATATATATATATATATATATATATATATATATATATATATATATATATATATATATATATATATATATATATATATATATATATGTGTGTGTGTGTGTGTGTGTGTGTGTGTGTGTGTGTGTGCAAGATACATCACCGGTCTTCCTCCGTGTTCTCTTCATGGCTTCCCCTTTAGTTCCCTTTGTCCATTTTTCCTGTGAGCTCGCGGGTTAGATATCCTTTATGTAAGACTCTCACTACAATTAATTTTCAGTTCCACCAATTGTTTATCCTTCACATTTCCAGGAACTACATCTTGCAGTAGTATTCACGCTTAATTGCTTCTTTGTTGTCTGCTTGAAAAAATAGCCTTTTTGCACTTAGGGAAGTGTATCTTTTTCTTCGTGTCTTGAAATGCCATATCTGCCAGTCAGTTTTATTAATAGTATTATCTTTCTTAGTAAGCTAATGAAGGATTTGATTACTTTTAACTATGTTTCAGTTTTTTTTAACTTAAATACTGTGATATTTAAGCTATTCTTATGTTGCCATTGTTCTACTTAAACATTTTGGTATAACTTCGTTCTTCCCTGCGAGCTCACTTAAGCTCAAGCACTTGAATATAGTGCAAAAGATCCGCTTTAATGGAGCAAATTTTTCTTCCATTCTCTTATTGTTACAACTGGAAGTGTATATGTATAGTGGCTGTTAATTTAAAGTATAAGTGGGTTTCAGAAAGAGAGAGAGAGAGAGAGAGAGAGAGAGAGAGAGAGAGAGAGAGAGAGAGAGAGAGAGAATCCTAGCCAAAGCCCTCCCGTTTAGCTGGATTACATTTAGAAGCAGTAATGAATGGACAATGGCGTTAATCTCTCTCTCTCTCTCTCTCTCTCTCTCTCTCTCTCTCTCTCTCTCTCTCTCCCTAGCTGCTACCGACGGCAGTAGAGTAACAACTAGGTATATAATTCAATGCTTACGTCAACAGATGCCAACTGGGTAATTAAGAAAGGGGTGTCTCTGGTCCCTCTTCTTCCGTTGGTGAACCTCAAGCTGGTCATTTATTTTATGAGCTGAATTTTCTATCACTATGCTGAGAGAGAGAGAGAGAGAGAGAGAGAGAGAGAGAGAGAGAGAGGGTAATAGGTTAGTTTATTTCATATATATATATATATATATATATATATATATATATATATATATATATATATATATATATATATATATATATATATATATATATATATATATATATATATATATATATATATGTATATATATGTCTCTGTGTGTGTGTGTGTGTGTATGTGTGTGTGTTTAAAAATATTTACAAAAACAAGTGCAGTTCTGAACAACGTGAATTACACACTACTATTAAAATTTTCACAAAGAGGACAATGTTTTTTCAGTTATTGTAAATAAACAGAATTTGAAGCAAACTTGCTCTTTAAACATCGTGGAAAGAGGATAGTTACCATTCTCATCCGGTATTCAGGAATGACACGTCCTCCTAATTCACTGAGAGTAGGGCACTCCGAGAAGTAATTAATGTTTCATAGTCGCAATACTTAGCAATAGCAGCAAGAGGCTGTGGCTTACTATTCATCAAGACAGTCCAAGTGTAAGATAATTTTAACCCTTACCCCAGGCCAGGAGCTGTTATTTTCTCGGAATATTGCTTGAATCATACAACAACCTAAGCCCGGGAAGAGATTTTCACGCTTTTGTTTCATAACGACTGATTTTAAAATTATAATACGGAGCATATCTTATTCGTGTATTCAATCTTTTCAGGTACACTCGGCAAGGAAAGTGAGGATACAGTTTTTTTAATCTTCGGACATATATTGCTAATTAATGCGACATCTGGCAACTTTTGAAGGGGGAGGAGCTTCAGTCTTATTGTGTTTACTTTTTGCTTGACCTCCTATAACTTTCAATCATATTCTACGGTTCTGAAATCATTGATACTTAAATGCAGTAGTAAACTTTACAGTATTCGTTCAAGTTGTAATTTGCAGCGACAGTTCTGAGCAAAATAAAAATTTTTCGACACAACCTACCAACTAACCTTACACAAATGAATTTATGACACCACAATGAACGGAATGCTTGCGTAATAGGAAACGCGATCTTCCATAATGAAATCAAGAGTTAAATTTGAGCAATGTCCAACGAAAAACATGGGGAACAATAAAGAAACGAATGCAATGTTATGATGAGAGAGAGAGAGAGAGAGAGAGAGAGAGAGAGAGAGAGAGAGAGAGAGAGAGAGAGAGAGAGAGAGAGAGTTGCTGTTGCGTAAGCCTAGGCCTATATGTAGAGCTACTCATTTCATTATTTTTTTTTTTTTCATTTAGAGATTGAGCGATACTATACTTGTATAGTATGTTTTAGCAATGGAGAGAGAGAGAGAGAGAGAGAGAGAGAGAGAGAGAGAGAGAGAGAGAGAGAGAGAGAGTGTTGCTGTTGTGTAAGCCTAGGCCTATATGTAGAGCTACTCATTTTATTATTCTTTTCTTTTAGAGAGTGAGCGATACTATATTTGTATAGTATGTTTTAGCAATGGAGAGAGAGAGAGAGAGAGAGAGAGAGAGAGAGAGAGAGAGAGAGAGAGAGAGAGAGAGAGAGAGAGAGAGAAACTATGGCAACGTCAAGAAACATTCAGTTACTTGTGTTTTCCCGCTACTCCGCACATCATAGAGAACGCTCTTGCGGATTTAAGTAGATTTGGTCAACCTACCCTAGCTGTCACATCATTTACTGCCATTATTTCCAGCTGACCTTTAACACCGTGAAATATAAATATGAATGTGTAAAAATTAAATAAATTATCATTACCTCGCATGATGATGCAATAGTAAGACTGTTCATAACGGAAAACGAGTAAATATTGCCGTTCTGATAAACAGTACTACACCGAGATATCCATACACTATCTTTTAGATCTCTATGAACGAAGTCATCTGAGAAATTCTGATTACTTCGGACATCCACGGTGGTTTTAAGTATCTGAACGTTTTTGTTTTGCAGATTTAATATATATGATATAATTTGCATTGTATTTTCATATTATAGAGTAAATTTACCGAGATTATGTGTTTTCTGTAAGAAAAAAATTAAAAATCGATGAACGAAATCTAATGAAAACTGTATCCTCACTTTTCTTGCCGAGTGTACAACAGAAAGTTATCATTAATAACACGGATCTTCATTTTATGAATAAGCTCATGATAAACGGAAGCATAATCGTTGCTTCATAAATAATTAACCGGCGCCGTGTTAGCTCTTACACAATGTGGTTACATAATGTCTCTTGCACGGTGCTCTCATACTGTATAATCCTTCGTGCCCTTTTTAGTCTCTTCCCAATACCCTCTACTCCTGACTTATCTGAATCTTACTTGAACGCCAGGAGGATCACGACCTCATATCGAACGCAAGGTACAGAAGAATACAGGACCTGTAATAATGAACATCTTAACGACAAAGTAGGAGGAAAAGAAAAGAAAAAAATCGGGAAGGAACCCTTTGTGGTGACTTTCATTAAATCGGGATGAATGGGGAAGGTGGGAGACTTTTCCGGGAAAAAAGGGAGCAAAACCAAAGGGAGTAAATTTCCACTGATTACAAGGTGGATAATGAAATGTGCAATATTATGGCAGGGTGAAAGTTTGGGAAATAAAGTTTAGTTGTTTTGGAATACATGTTGTATTCAGGAAGAAATATCTTTTAAGATTTGCTCTTTAACAGAGGAACCTCTTATTGATTGTCGAGATTAATTGCTATGCATTCAGGATATTGTTTATATGCTACATGTCTTATATGCTTGGATGCTATGTAAATTTCTTTCAGAATTTACTAACATGTACAAATATAGAGATTGTATACATACATATACACAGACACACACACACACACACACACACACACACACACACACACATATATATATATATATATATATATATATATATATATATATATATATATATATATATATATATATATATATATATATATATATATATATATATATATATATATATATATATATATATATATATATATATATATATATATATATATAAAGGAAAAACTGGGCAGATAGCTTCTGATTTTTTCATCTACCTGAAATGAGACCTATTTATCATTCCATTCTATCACAATGCCCTACCAGGATAATGATGAACTTACGAGTCAACCCCTTTAGAGCGCCCCCACAGGTATATACTTTTGATTCCAGTGTAAACAAGACTACGCAATACCTCGCTTCATTATTCGTGGCAGAGAAACGCCCGTGAGAGCTTTCACCCCTTCCTGAAATTGGGCCATTCTGTGATCACCCAAATTTTCTTAGAAACCTGATGGAAGCCGGGTAGCAGGGTGGGGTGGGGAAGGAGTGACAAGGGAGGGGACGCTGAATTGCCCCACTACAGTATTCACCGCAAGTTTATGAAAATCCTCAAGAAAAGCCGGCGCGGCAAAGCTCTCCGCCTTTCGGTCTCTTGTCTTTAGGTTTTTCTTCTCTTGTGCAGGGATTGTGAAATAACTCTTTCCAGGTTTTACATCGGGATGACATGCATGTATCAGTTATCATTTACCTCTGCCCCTCCCTAAACAACCGATAGAAGCTGAGAGGCAGTCAAAATAAAAAATACTTGAATAAGTCTGATATTGCCTTGGCTAAAAATGGAACACTCCTATTTCCAATAAGACGTCTTGGGGATTCCACAATTAGTTTCTTTCAATTTAGCAGTTACAGAAATGTTTGGATCGTCAGTTTTACCTTGACGTCTAAGAGGAGAGATGTAGGATGTCTTACTTTCTACGATGCATGTATCACATTCTACGGGCGTAAATTTCTTCGAAAATAGCACAAAATATTAATATAATAATTAACTTCAATGACACACAATATAAATTAAGAAAAGAAGTGAATTATTTTTATTTATATTCCTAGAGGAATGGGAAAAGCAACAGCATCTCTCTTTACTTTTGATGAAGCTTCCACACTTGATTTTCCTTTTTAGGAATGCAGTTTGTGTGTGTGTGTGTGTGTGTGTGTTCTCAGTCGTTTTTTTTACAGATGAGCTGGCAAAGATGACTGAGTGTTTTGTGAGAATCAGAATGTTTGGAGCAGTACTTACTGAGGGAGTACAATAGTTCACTGAATTATGGTTCAATAGTGTATTACATGGGTCATATAAAGATTAATGGATCTTGATTATTTTCTTTTCTTCGCTTATATTTACTGATTTTTTACGATTTTCTCCTTATTGACTAACACACATGCGTGGCCGCATGCTTTTCGTTTTTTTTTTTTTTTTAATTCTCCTAGAATTTGAATATTTCCATACATAGAGATTATAAGAAGAATACCTTAGTTTAACCAGACCACTGAGCTGATTAACAGTTCTCCTAGGGCTGGCCTGAAGCATTAGATTTATTTACGAGGCTAAAAACCAACTGGTTACCTAGCAACAGGACCTACAGCTTATTGTGAAATCCGAACCATGTTATAGCGAGAAATGAATTTCTATCACCAGGAATAAATTCCTCTAATTCTTCACTGGCCGGCAGTTCTTCATTGGAGGGGTGGGTAGAGCTCTCAGCTAGCACGCTGTTGGCCCAGCGTTCGACTCTCCGACCGGTCAATGAAGAATTAGAGGAATTTATTTCCGGTAATAGAAATTCATTTCTCGTCATAATGTGGTTCGGATTCCACAATAAGCTGTAAGTCCCGTTGCTAGGTAACCAGTTGGTTCTTAGCCACGTAAAATAAATCTAATCCTTCGGGCCAACCATAGGATACCTGTTAATCAGCTCAGTGGTCTGGTTAAACTAAGATATGTTTAACTTTTTTCACTAGCCGGTCGGGGATTCGAACTCGCGGCCAGCAGAGTGCTAGCTGAGAACGGAACCCACTCTCCCAACGAAGAACTACATAGAGATTATAAATTCCGAAGATCAGGAACCCACTCACTCAACGACGAACTACATAGAGATTATAAATTCAGGAGATCAGTGTATAGGGTGTTTCATACTGTATAACATCTTGCACAAATGAATGGACAGGAACTAAGTTCTTCAGCAATCATATTCCTATGGGCTTTTATGCGCTACCCTCCCCGTCATCCCTTTTAGTTTTCTGTAAAAAAAACTACTGAGACGGCTTTGTCTGTTCATCCGCACTTTTGCTGTCCGCCCTCAGATCTTAAAAACTACTGAGGCTAGAGGGCTGCAAATGGGTATGTTAATCAACCGCCGTCCAATCATCAAACATACTAGTTTTTTTTTTTTTATTTAAGATTAAAGTTAACCATGATCATGCGTCTGGCAACGTTATAGGACAGGCCACCACCGGGATGTCCCTGAAAGTTTCATGGGACACGGCATATACAGCATCATACCGAGACCACCGAAAGATAGATCTATTTTAGGTGGCCTTGATTATACGCTGTACAGAAAATTCGATTGCCCCGAAGAAACTTCGGCGCATTTTTTACTTGTTTCTTTTCCAGGTCTGGGCTGCAAAAGGACATTAGGCTGACGCTTGAGAGAGAGAGAGAGAGAGAGAGAGAGAGAGAGAGAGAGAGAGAGAGATCGAATGAGATCGTGGAAGTCCCTGACTTCATTAATAAAGTGACCAATAAGTGGCAGATGAAGTAGCTAAACAGAGCCATATAACTAAATTATGTAACTGGTCACGAGGCAGCGAGGAAAGTGACTTTATTAATATTATACGACATTATTGGTGTAGGGTTTATTTGCAAGTTAAATATCGCACTTGCTGATGGTGAGTCCAACTGTAATAGGAAATATGAATTTTATGTAACTTCAGAAAAGTTGCAATATTAACTGAAAAATTACGAAAAAGGAAGCAGAATTTGAAATCTGATGAAATACGGTACCTAAAAGAAAAGGCCTTATCTAACATTCGCTGTGCGCATCATCTATAGGATTCCTAACGTCTTCTTTGGTTCAGGAAAAAAAAACACCATTACCAGCAAATAGCTTCCACGATCATCAGGCTCCCCATAATGGATCGACACTAAATTGGTGGTAAAACCTTATTATGTGGAAGAGGATTCCGTAATCCAGCAAGTGTGGTAGAAGTATTGCTAAAAGAGAAGTTGTATTTGTGGTAACAGTGGCTGCTAAAAAAAAAACAAAAAAAAACAAAAAAAATTACCGTACAGATAATTTCACATTCCAATTGAAGAACTTCTGAAATTTTATTGAGAGAAAATATACAGAACAAAATACTATTACTGTATATAAACCAAGTTTTTTACTTGATTGTCCGTTCTGAATGCTTTGGAATTTATGAGAATAGTTATTAAAATTTGGAAAACTGCCTTTTAAACATACTCATTTTAACAGAAAAGACATGTTTTATTCTTGTACAAAGACTCAAACACTCACCCATATATATACATGAACATATACATATATACATGCATACATACATATAAACATACATACAATGATTATATATATATATATATATATATATATATATATATATATATATATATATATATATATATATATATATATATATATATATATATATATATATATATATATATATATATATATATATATATATATATATATATATATACATTGTCAAGGATATACATCCCTCCCTCCTGTAAATTTCAGTACATTAATTAATTTTGAAATAATCTGCTATTCATTTGACTATCGGGTCGGGGAAATTGAGCGCCGGACAGAACCGAGCATATTTGAACCAGATAATAGCCGTTAGCACCCGTGAGGAGATAGGCCTCCTTAACCACCGCCCCCCAAAATTGTACGATCCAGAGAACAATGAAAACCACCTTTTCCACCCCCATCATGCGATGGGGAGGCATGTACGTATAGGGAAGGTCAAATAGGCATATCGAGGTTAGGGGTGATGCAGGATTTTAATCTGTAAGCACTTAGTCCTAAGACATGCTTTC
>JANJGK010000008.1:58509273-58514273 GCA_039081455.1 Macrobrachium rosenbergii
CTTAAATGGTTTACGCCGACCGAAGCGGCTTAAATAGAAGCAGTCAGTCATTCATTTTCCTGCTCTGGTCAGATAACCAGGCAACTGACAGCATACGTGACGCCGCATATCAATGGCCATATTTTATCCCGTATTCGTGCGACGAAAAGATAACATTTTGTTTCCGACACATTCATAGAAATATCACTCACCTGTAAACATTGCTTGTTTGCTGAACAATGAGAAATGGATTCGACGCCCATGCTGGTCGCGATATTTATTGGATATAACGTAAATATTTTGAATTTTCTGAAATTCGAGAATGTTTATTTATAGGAAGGTTGAAAAAGTGATGTTCTAATAGAGGATATGAATTTAAACACGACGTGCAAAGAGAGTCTAACGGTCATAATACTTGCCTCACCTAAGCAACGAATTAAGCATTTAACGTGTAGTCTACTGTTGTGGGTGTTGCCATCCTCATTAATACAAATAATATATATATATATATATATATATATATATATATATATATATATATATATATATATATATATATATATATATATATATATATATATATATATATATATATATATATATATATATATATATATAAATTTAAAGTAAAACAAAAATCCTCCTGGGCCTCTGTAGGCTCATGGAGCAGGCGCTGATCTCCTGTTTCTTAGGCCGACAGCCAGAGAGAAACAGGTCCCAATGCCTATGACACATGGTATATATATATATATATATATATATATATATATATATATATATATATATATATATATATATATTACTAACTCACATTAGGATCGAAACCCAGGTCTTTCAACTGAAAGGCAAGGGCTGCTGCCCAATAGGCCATACAAGTCACAAAAGAAGTTGGAACCTGAGTGCCACTGCACAAAAGGCATTACCTGGGCAAGCTAACTGATTGCTTGTTGATTATTTCCACCATATTCACTCAGAAGGGATAGATCGGAATGAACTGCTGTCAGTTGGGTCATTGCTGACTCTGGAAGTTGGGGAGAACACGCAGGTATGCAAGCAGTTAGCTTGCCCAGGTAATTCTTGTGTGCAGTGGTACTCAGGTTCCAACTTCTTTTATGACTTCTATGGCCTAGTGGACAGCACCCTTGCCTTTCAGTTGAAAGACCTGGGTTCGATCGTGATGTGAGTCAGAAATATATTTCTGTTCCACACGTGATTGTCGTGTTGATTATTTCTCCATATATATATATATATATATATATATATATATATATATATATATATATATATATATATATATATATATATATATATATATATATATATATTGTACACTTATTATGTATGTATGTATGTATGTATACACACACATGTGCCTCTGTGAATGATTCCACCTTCAAGATCACTTAAGTAGTTCTTCACAAAAATATAAGTAGCAAGTATCGTTCTTTATGTAATCATTTATTGCCGATCGCAATAAACCACTCTTGTTGCTACGTGATATAGCAAGTTTCGGAGATCACCATTTCTTCTTGCTAAACAGAATCTGTGATGATCATGAGAGAGAGAGAGAGAGAGAGAGAGAGGAGAGAGAGAGAGAGAGAGAGAGAGAGAGAGAGAGAGACAGACAGACAGACAGACAGACAGACAGAGACAGAGACAGAGAGAGAGACTTTAAATGTTTCAGATCGCCTTAATTGGAAGCGATGGGAGGAGAGTAGAGGTACTAGAGCAAGTACTTTAATCAGGGTGGCTGTGGACCCAAAATGATCCGTAGGGAAAAGATTCAAAAGGAAAAATATCAGTTACAAAATTAAACGCATATAATCAAGGCCACCGAAAATACATCTATCTTTAGGTGGTCTCGGTATAGTGCTGTATGAGCCGCGGGCCATGAAACTTTAACCCCTGCCCGGTGGTGGCCTATCCTATATCGTTGGCAGAAGCACGGTCATGGCTAACTTTTGACCTTAAATAAAATAAAAACTACTGAGGCTAGAGGGCTGCAATTTGGTATGTTTGATGATTAGAGGGTGGATGATCAACATGCCAATTTGCAGCCCTCTAGCCTCAGTAGTTATTAAGATATGAGGCCGGACAGAAAAGTGCGGACGGAAAAAAATGCGGACAGAATAAAGTGCTGATGGACAGACAAAGCCGTCACAATAGTTTTCGTTTACAGAGAACTAAAACTAAAAGTTGAAAATTTAAAACGTGTACCTAATGAAAACTGTGGACCTGGCAATGCAATTATACCAGCTGTCCCCCTCAGAGAGATAGCGCCGTCAGTGCACCTCATGCGGTGCACTGTAGACATTACTTAAGGTTCTTTGCAGCGTTCCTTTAGCCCCTAGCTGCAACCCTTTTCATTTCGTTTACTGCACCTCCGTTCATATTCTCTTTTTTCCCTCTAACTTTTTACCCTCTCCTAACAAGTGATTCATAGTGCAACTGCGAGGTTTTCCTGCCTCTACACCTTTCAAACCTTTTTACTCTTAATAACCGTTTCAGCGATGAATGACCTCATAGGTCCCAGTGCTTGGCCTTTGGCTTAAACTCTATTTTCTATTCTATTCTCCCAGCTGTCCTTTTAAATATTATCCTACGAATCCCCTGTAGTGGCCTCGGGTCAGAAAGGGTAAAGCCTACCTGTAGAATTTCTGTATTTTAGCAGAGGTAATTATATTAGTAATAATAATAATTCTATTTAAAATATACATTCTGGAAGGAGTGCCGAAGACGATAAGGTGGCCCTTAAGAGTTTTTGTACCCCCATCGTGGACCCATTGTATTTAAAAAGTCGACGTTGAGTCTGCAAAGTTATCAAAATTATTCAATATGAAAAAGGAATTAATATTAATTCCATGTAAGTTATGACAAATTTAATATCAATGGGTTCTGTACTTGTTATTACAGTTATATGAAGCTAACGATTTAACAGCATAAAAGTTGGCTTTTAAATCAAAATGGTCATTGCTAGAAAAACTGCCCATACATAAAACTAATGAATAACGGATTGACATCCGATAAAGTGGGACTTTTTCTACACAGTTTTATCACTCTAATAAATTTATCATTCTTGTTTCAAGGAACATCTAAAAAAAAAAAAAAATTTACTCTTCAAATACGTAAAATATTTAATAAGACAAAAGTTAATTTTGCAAAGACATACAGGAACAGCAATACTGAGAAGACAACTTTAGTCAAAATTTCAGTCTTATGGTAACCATCTTTTCTAAGTATTATAGTCTTGTCTCTGCAAAGACTCACTAGAAAAATATATACAGCAAATCCTATAGAATGACAAGAATCATAACCTGCAAACAACTCTACTCTACTCTCTCCAGTTCCTCACTGGACGGGTGGGTACCGTTCACAGCTAGCACTCTGCTGGCCCCGCGTTCGATTGTCCGACCAGCCAATGAAGAATTAGAGGAATTTATTTCTGGTGATAGAAATTAATTTCTCGTTATAATGTGGTTCGAATTCCACAATAAGCTGCAGGTCCCGTTGCTAGGTAACCAATTGGTTCATAACCATGTAAAATAAGTATAATCCTTCGGGCCAGCCCTAGGAGAACTATTAATCAGCTCAGTGGTCTAGTTAAACTAAGGTATACTTAACTTCTCTCTCTCTCTCTCTCTCTCTCTCTCTCTCTCTCTCTCTCTCTCTCTCTCTCTCTCTCTCTCTCTCTCTCTCTCTCATTATTTTCATTATAGATCTTCGCATTCGTAATTTTTTGCCAGTTTCTTCATAATTTCTGTTTTGCTCTTTGTTCTCAGGGTATCTTATGACATAGGTATAGAAAATAAACACTAAAATCAACCTCTATTATATTATCATCTATAAAATAAGTACCTACAGTAGACAATGCTTTACATACAGATATAGTACCATCGCCAATTATGACAGCGCTGTATTCACGGAACAAAATATTATTGCTGATTATATAACAACAACTATTAAAACAATCGTCGATAACAAACTGTGTATCGACAATTATAACGTCAGATAAAACCCTATATATTTTATTCATATGAAACACACCCATTGCCAATAATGATAAAAATATCAAAAGCAATTATGAGCAATGTTAATGGCGTGTCGTTTTTGCCCGGCTATCGGGGACGCTAAAAATAAAATCAATAGAAATCATGGAATTTCAGGCTCAACAGCACACCGGCATTTATTTACGTAATTCCCAAAATGACGCATGACTTTGGGAGGTGGGATATTTTAAAAGACTTTTCTCGCTTTGGTAAGCAGAATTCGTCACTTGATATTTATCTAAAAACTCATTTAACTATACAGTTAAATGGCGGTAAAACAAGAGAGTCGATCCTAATGATGTTACTTAGTGTCTCAAAGGCTCGGAACAAAGTATTTCCCTCCTGCCTACTTATGCATAGGCCAGTGGTGAGAGAGGTTAGCCCCAGCTGGATGACGGCAAAGCTAAACCAGTCTATAATTACTCGAATGCGATCATGGTTGCATACAGAAGAAAATATGTGTATGCACATTGTCTTTAGTAACATAGAGAATACTGAACCGATAATGGTTGATGCAGAAACCTAAGTAATCCTTATAAATTGCCTCATACCTGAAAACTCAACTCTCTAAAAGCTAAGAATTTACTAATATTTCGGAAGTCGCCAGACGTTTCTGGTTTACACTGTAATAGCAAGGTGAGTGTGTGAGTTTTTAAGTTAAAGATGACGGAAAAGTAGAAAAGGCTGTAATCATAAATTCATAGATAAAAAAAAGATAAAAAAAAAAAAATTGAAGATGAATTTCTTTAACGGAGAGGATTTTGTTAAGGCTGAAAGGTCAGAATAGCAAGCATAAACAATATTCAAAAATCTGAAAACACGCCAGTGCTATTTACGGCCACACTGACAATGGCTTCCGGCCGAAAATAACTTTCAAAAGCGTGTTATTTTCGCTAATTGGAACAAATCAGTTTTTACAAAAGATAGTAAAAACTGTATAAGCATTGATGCGTGTACCCCAATATTAGCAAGAGA
>JANJGK010000008.1:58516773-58529273 GCA_039081455.1 Macrobrachium rosenbergii
TGTGTGTGTGTGTGTATGTGTAGATATATTTATATTTATATATATATATATATATATATATATATATATATATATATATATATATATATATATATATATATATATATATATATATATATATATATATATATATATATATATATCAGTTTGCTTTTGCTCAATAAACTTATAATTGTCGACTAGAACAGTGAATTATACAGGCACCAGAGACAAAAGCAGAAGCTCTCCGTATAAATACCTGTTGCAGTACATGTAAACTATAATACCCATTTTTGCAGACCATTATCAGAAAACATGGAGAGGTGGCCTTGCAGAAAATAGTATTGGCTGCAATGAAAGAGGTAAGACGGAGGAAATTGGCAGCAGCAATGTTCCCTAAATTACCATCTTATTTATTTATACTCTACTCCTTTCACATGTACCCAAAGGTTAATAAATACCAATGATTATTTCACACTAGACAAAGATTATGGATGATAATGTGACCCTCATTCATTAAACGTAGTACAGTATTGGGTGCAAGAAGTGTTACTTCCCCAATTGACGAAAAACCTAATGAAATGTCTTGGGATTTAAGAACTTAACGTTAAATTATCCCTTTTTGATAGGGTGTCCGGCTTTAGCTAATAATTAAATTACTCGGTAATGCTGCAAAACAGTCTGAATTATTAATGTTGTCTGCAGGTAGAGCGAACGGCCAACTCTGTTTAGACAACGATGACAGGACGAATAAATCACTCGGAAATAGTGAGAGAGAAATATCGTTAAATGAACTGGTATTTGATGAGAGGGGAAGAAGTGAAAGGTAAATCTAACATCGTGCAATGTCGATAGAAGAGATAATCAAGAGAAACAGGGAAAAAAGGGGCTAAAAACAAACACGGAAACAGTTTAGAGCCGGGATAACAGATTATAACACGTGCACAACAGAGTTAAATTTAGATGAAAGAGAAAAGTAATCACTTTAACTCAGACTCAGGTGGTAAAGAGCTTATCAATGGAATCTTGTTTACATAAAATCTGGATTGGCGAGATATATTTAGAGCTGTCTGATGAATGCGGCGGTTTATTGTATAGAGAAAAGGGTGGAAGGGTAATTCGTTGGGAATAACTTGCTCACTCAAAAGGTAACAGTTGGCGATGAAGCAGATGTCGGAGTTTGAGCAAGAAATAAAGAGTTATTATTATCTAAAATCATTTTAACACTGTATAGAAAAAAAGATGTAACTGGGAAAAATATATTGTCACTATATTTAAATAAAACTTAATTTATGTAAAATTTACTGTAATTTTGCCCTCGTTTAAGTTACTCCAAGTCAAGTGTCTTACCATCAGATATGCCTGGCTATTAACTGGGTAAGAACGCTTCACTTTACAGCTGTGTAAACGATAGAAGAGAAAGCTAAAATATATTTATGGAACAAGGTCAGTTATGGAAAAGATGGTACGGAAAGAGATCAAAACTAGTAAGAGGGAAATTTGAGAGCATTAGACCGAATACTTTTCGTCTCCTTCGTTTCAGAGTTATTCAAATTTTGATTCTAAAGAGGATAAGAATGAACTTGAAAACTTGATTTCGTGTTGGGACAGTCAGCAGTAAGAGAGGCGTTTAGTTATTTTACAAGGAAGTCAAAATTAAAGAGACTTTGAACACCAGTCCCTCAATTATATTTATATATATATATATATATATATATATATATATATATATATATATATATATATATATATATATATATATATACATACATATATATATATATATATATATATATATATATATATATATATATATATATATATATATATATACATACATATATATATATATATATATATATATATATATATATATATATATATATATATATATATATATATATATATAGAGAGAGAGAGAGAGAGAGAGAGAGAGAGAGAGAGAGAGAGAGAGAGAGAGAGAGAGAGAGAGAGAGAGAGAATATATACATATATATATAGTGTGTGTGTGCGGTGTGTGTGTGTGTGTGTGTGTGTGTGTATGTGTGTTTGAGCGTTTGTCTGTTAATTGAACAAGAAAGTCTAAAACATCCCCGTGCGAACATTTTGTATGGAAATATGCATTGCGAAGATAACAATATCCATTTTTGTAGCTTTAATATGCAGTTACACACGACAGATTATTTATTAGGTTCACTTTCCTTTCCATCAGTACCTTTTACACTGATGCATAAAGCTTGTTTTGAAAACTGGGACGTAATGCTTATAATTCCCTGACCAAAACCGTACCCGTGTGATTTCCCCGACAGGAACAAGCCCGCACTTTTCGATTCCAATAGGCTCATCCTACGCGATGGTAATTGTTCACTCAACACACTAAACCCATTTATCGGCAATCCAGTTAGCCCGTTGCCCGCGATCAATGTTGCCTTTTCCGATGTCAATCCGCAAAACCATGTTATTGGGATCTGATCATACAACGCTATGGCAATTCAAACGACCCGCTCAATGGCCCTCCAAATTGCATATTACAATAACAGTAACCCTCTGTATGGCAACACAAACAGTACTTCTGAGGCTCGAAACGATACAAAGCAACAACAACAAACTTCAGACACGAGTAGGCTTAATCAACGATTTTGGCCTGAGGGGAAACATTCTCGGATGGCTGTAGGCTCCCTGCGCCACGTCCATAATGAATTTAGGACGGATGCGAGGGAAAACTAAATGATACCGCACTTGTCTGAATTACTACAGAAAGAAATACACGCGTTACGTTCGGACAAAGCGGCTTAACTTTCATGAATTTCATAGACGCCACATGAAACGTACATCTTTTACGGAAAGAATGGTTAATCTCTCTCTCTCTCTCTCTCTCTCTCTCTCTCTCTCTCTCTCTCTCTCTCTCTCTCTCTCCTGTTTACTCACACGCCGTATAAACACAAGTGATCCTAAAATGACTTAACGGAGCGGGGCTTGGAACAAGGCGTCTCTGTTCCCCCGATGAACCATTTCCTGTTCGGGGCGCTTCGGCTCTTAAAGAATATTTTTCCTGGTATAATGGTATTCGGGTTTTAAATGTCAATAGACAACTCTGAAGTTGGTGATTCATTGGAAAAACGTGGTGCTTGCGTAATTATTTTGTAATTATAAAACAAAATAAATTATGCTTCATGCGATGCTGAACGATTCACACACACACACACACACACACACACACACACACACACACACACACACACACACACACATATATATATATATATATATATATATATATATATATATATATATATATATATTATATAATATATATATATATATATATATATATATACAGTGCATTGGTATCTGATGAAGAAGACTGGAATCTAAACCATCCCGTCTTATCGGAACCTAAGACGAGTAGTATGAATACACACACACACACACACACACACGCGCATATATATATATATATATATATATATATATATATATATATATATATATATATATATATATATATATATATATATATATATATATATATATATATATATATATATATATATATATATATATATATATATATATATATATACATATATATAAATATATACATACATATATATACATATACATATATATATACATATATATGTATATATATATATATATATATATATATATATATATATATATATATATGTGTGTGTGTGTGTGTGTGTGTGTGTGTGTGTGTGTGTGTGTGTGTGTGTGTGTGTGTGTGTATTCATACTACTCGTCTTAGGTTCCGATAAGACGGGATGGTTTAGATTCCAGTCTTCTTCATCAGATACCAGTGCACTGTATATATATATATATATATATATATATATATATATATATATATATATATATATATATATATATATATATATATATATATATATACTGTGTGTGTCTGTGTGTGTGTGTATGTAAACAAAGAATGTGACCATTTGGCAAGGTAACTGGTAGCCCTCTGTCACCAGCTCTCTCAAAAAATTATTCATGGACTTTTTTATAAATATTTCATTCCTATGATTATTCAAAAACCTGTGCCATGGTTTTAGTATGAAGAGAATATTTTGGCTATTTTATATTTAAATACGTATATATAAATAGCTTCTTTGATAAAATAAATGAACAAGTCCTGTGAATCATATTTACGTGCATATAAAAAAAAATCGTTGCTTGGCCTTTACCCATTGTCAACAGACGGGAACAATTTCGTCTGTTAACAATTTGTAAAAGCCAAGCAACAATTCTTTATAAATCTAGTACATGTACATTATTTTTCTGGACATCATAGCAATATAAAAAGTCTATTCGCTGCCAGGCCAGAATTCCTTGATAACGATCTACAGACCACTAGAGAGACAGGTAGGAGTTGTTTTATCCACCTCATAATTTAGATACCTGTGTTGCAATAAAGCTGTAAAATTATTTTAAAATAAAAGTAACAGGAAACCAGAAGTACTTAAGAACACCATTTGTTTGTCTTATTTCATATTTTTTTTTATCCATCAAATCTGTGTTGAAAGTATTCAATGTATGTATAATTTTTTTCATTTGATAATACTAAATTCATGTATATGAGAACCTGTCCTCACCAGAATAATAATATTCTTTATAAAATCCTATGTATCGACTGTGAGATTTATTTTCTTTGGGCCAGACATGTAAGGAATTAAATATCAGAATAATTAAACATAAATATTCAGTTGGAAGTAGCCAAAAGAATAATGGTTTTTTATACACTGGAGTGAAAAATCACATGTAACTGATTGATCCCAAGGCAATATTTAAGAAAATGTAAGAACAGAGCTAGCCAAAACCTGAGAGTTTGTATTAATACAAGTAAAAAAAGAAAATACTCTCAGTTCTATGTACTTTTGGCTCATTCCAGTGCACGAGGTTCGAAGGGGATTTAAAAGAGAAATTGAAGATCAGCAATTCTTGTTTACCTTTGTGCCCCCATGGCTTATCCAGTAACTTATGATAATCCTACTATCCATTTTAGGGACGGCGAGTCATCGTTTTTCTCAAATATCTTTCAAACTAATTATTTGATCGAAATGGTACTTTGACACAGTGTACAAAGACACCCCTAGCTAATTTTTGATAACATACAGCATTGTTAAATGGTGATAGTTAAGGCGTTTACTCTTGACTTGTACAAGCAAAGTCGCATGAGTCAGCAGGACTATGCTACGCAATCGAACGTCCGCTATCCCCCATAGACAGGAAAGGGGGGCCAGGGATGGGGAGACTAGGAAAGTGGGTTGAGGGAGGGATGAGGAGGGGAAGGGAGAAGGAGGGACGGGATGGGGATAAACGACGTTCGAATACATAGTTTGGCGATGCCTGGCAACACCATGTAAGTCAAGAGTAAACGCTTTAACTAATACCATTTGACAATACACTAGATTGCCAAAAAATTTGGCGGAAGGTGTCTTGTACACTGTGTCAAAGTACCATTCCGATCAAATAATTAGTTTGAAAGATATTTGAGAAAAACGATGACTCGCGGTCACTTGAACGGATATTAGATGGCTCTTCTTCTACTGGAGAACTATCCCAAAAGTAATAACCACTGTAAGTATTAAAATGGCTACATAACCCCTTTTATGTTATTTTTGTTGTCTGTAAAACCGAGCCTATTTTTCATTTCTTACTTTCATTGCATGTAGTTTGCCAGAAAAGGCCTTAGAGTAAAGGCAAAAGGTGTTGCACTTTGTTGTTTCAATTTGCTCTTCGGCAGCCCGTAACAATTTTTTTCCTCCGTGTGTGTGTGCGTGTGTGTATGTTTGTAATGATATTCAGAACATATGTAAAAAAAAACATAACACCAAACCACTACTCTCGTACTACATCTGACCCATGATGATGTGACGCCTGTAGACTAAATCAAATAAAACTTTACTCTTTAACCTACGTCTAACCTTTATTTGAATCGTAAATAGCATAAATTTTTTACCATAAGGATAAACTTCAGAATATGAAATGTTGTAACAATTGAAAGACCAGCATACCTAGAAGATATGATAGTGTTTATTAAATAAAGAATGAAACTAAATATTTTATATTTGCTCTCTCAATACAAAAATTCGAGTACCAGTTTTTAAAGTGTCCAAAATATATATAAATGGGAATAATTTCAAAATATTTTTTTGATAACACAAAATCTATATATATATATATATATATATATATATATATATATATATATATATATATATATATATATATATATATATATATATATATATATATATATATATATATATATATATAAATAAGGGGTCCAATGATTTCTTTGAATAATACCTTATTAAGCTACTTAACTGGAAGCAGGTCTGGAAACTTGTCATCAAAGTCTGAACATTAATCTGTTACTAATGATAATTCATGAGGGGTAATGATTGCCTTAAAAACATCATAATTAGGGGCTATTATTTTTGGTCACAAGACTTTTAGTTATGTCATCATCACTTATGCTTTCCTTTTGTTATGGTTCTCAGGTAAGAATTAGAGCTTAGTATCACTTCAGCTTATCATACGTAGATTTTGAAACTTTTTGGTACATCGGTGGCATTATTATTAAAATTTTCCTTAAATCACTTGATTAAACTGACTTTTAAGTGTACAATGCTGGTTCGAGTAGGCTAGAAATCATATGGAATTTACTATTGCCTGTTGAATAAGAGGTCAAATATTCATACAACACACACACACGCGCACACACACACACACACACACACACACACACACACACACACACACACACATATATATATATATATATATATATATATATATATATATATATATATATATATATATATATATATGTGTGTGTGTGTGTGTGTGTGTGTGTGTGTGTATGTATGTATGTATGTATTATATACATATTTATAGTATATATATATATATATATATATATATATATATATATATATATATATATATATATATATATATATCTCTGTTTTTATGTAACACCAACATAACTAATAACGTGTTTTGATAATTCTTCCCCTTTGCATACAAAATAACCAATGCACGCATTAACTTTTGCACGTAACGAGATCCAGCACATATTAAATGTCCGCTCAGATGATTTCTTTCCTTGTAACCCCTCCCCCACCCACCACCCACTCTTAACCTCCCTGCTATCTGTCTTTGATCGTTTTAACAAACAGAACATACATTTTCTCAGCGCGTGCTGTGAGCAAGGAGGTCATTAGTAGCCAGCGGGTCACCTCTGGAAAGCGATTTCACTGAATATCCGATTATGATCGGCCGGGATCTCGTCGTGTGACGAAACCCGGCCGGAATGAAAAGTTGTCAACCCTTTTCAAATACTGACCTTCACGGCGCCGCGGTCAAGCTCCTTACTTCGCTTTTACGGGAAAGTTGTGTGATTTATGAATATCCCCTCGCATCAGCAGCGCCATGCTTTTTTTTCTTGCAGTTTAGACGTCACTTCAGAGCTCCTCGGTTGTAAAGCCAACGGCCGTTTGATGCCAAGCACAATTTATGACGGAATTACTATTGTAAAATCCCATATTAACGAATCAAATATGATGACCATTCCGAAATTTTAACACTGGCATTTTGCGTTAACATGAAACTCGTTTTAGGCGTATCAAGCCAAGTGAATTTAATTTCAACTTACGTGCAGAGGGCATTGTTAATCAGCTAATGCGCTATCCAAAATGTCGTCGTCGTTAATACCACCGTAAACCGTCCAAACTAACCATTGCACTGAGGACTAAGTGGTCGTTCGTGAAGGAACGAGGAATAGAGGATACCGAAGCCTTGTTCGACTTCGACTTCATCTCTCTCCTGTGTAAACATTGACACTCCGAGTTACCATTTACGGTTTTCCGGTAACCTTAATTTATTCCTAATTTATTGGGCTTTTACGCTCAAACATCGCGTTAAACGAGTCCCCTCAACTGTCACGAAAGAAGAATATCGCTGAAAAACGAAATGAAGCTTCAGATTTATTCTCGTGAGTCACCTCCTTGCCCGTAACCTCCCCACCCCCACCACAACCCTTCCTCCCTCCGTAACCTTCCTCCCTCCATCCAATCATTTCTCTCTCTCTCTCTCTCTCTCTCTCTCTCTCTCTCTCTCTCTCTCTCTCTCATTTCGTCGAACACATAACACGAAAACCATTCTCCACTTGACATATTTGCAATCATACCTCGGAGCATATAAACTAATCAGAGGCTTAAAATAGAATTTCGCCTTGCTTTGAAGAAATATTGGAACCGTGAATTAGAACACGCAACAGGTGGTCTATATTACTAAGAGCAGAGAGCAAAGCAAGGATGCCAGATATGTTCTGACGGGATAAGACCTTTTGGCCACTTGCCCTGATAACCGATTAGAAAAAAAAAAAGAAAAAAGAAAACATGCATCCTCTTGCACATCTCTTCACACAGATTCCTCACCGATTTCAACTTCTCTCTTGTTCTGCTACACCGACTTGGATTGCTGTCGACTTATGCTCAGGCACTCTACAATCTCTGAGAATTGTTGTGAAATGTTATTTCAGAGATACAGGAAGCCATTTCCTTCAAAACATTAGGAAGAAAATCATTTTGAAAAGCAATACGCTTCTGTACCCAAGAAATGTTTCATCGGCTTTTACTTCGCAATATAAAGGAGTCTGTTATTATTTTTTTATTTTATTTTAGTTACTCTTCCTAGGCAGATTTTCATTATGTCTACTCTTTTTTTTCGGTATGATCCTATTTATTTTCCATTATCTTTTATACTGTGACCCATAGGAGGTAATTTTAGAAGATCCTTACTTAATTCTTATGACAAAAATTAATATTATGATTACGTATTTGCTTACTTGCGCAACATTACGCCAACTTGCGCCGATTATCTTAACCAAATCTGCTCAAGATCACACTGTGTGTTTTTTTTAAGGAATTGTGTTATTTTGAAAAGAAACATTCAAAGAAAAATTCAGTTAATTACACACGCGCGCAAAGTGTATTGAATTCGACGTTAAATGTCCTTGCCGTTGTCCTCCGATGCCTTTGGCCTGAATTTCATAGACAAGTGACCCATTCACAACTCTTGCGATGAAGTGCTCTTAACAATCAATGCGTCTGACAACTGAGCTCACTCTCGCAAGAGAGGGAAGGCAGAGAGACAGACAGACAGTCAAACAGAGAGAGAGAGAGAGAGAGAATGAGGCAGGATAACCAACAGACAGAACAACTGCGTGTTGCTGTTATTCAGTTACATGGTTTTTGCTATAATTTAGAATTGAGTAAAATATTGCTTTAAATTAAGATTCCCCATCATGAACCAATTAGCGGAATGTATTAGGAAACCATTCCTTTACAGATGAAAAAAGAAAAATCAGATTATTCCTCGCCCTGGTTATAAAAAGAAAACATAAACATACTCATATTCATCGCTAAGAGAGAGAGAGAGAGTGGGGGTTGAGGGGAGAGAAAGAAAGAAAGAGAGAAGAAGAGCGAAAGGAAATTGAAGAGATATTATGGCTGTGCATATTTAGCTGACGTTCGGAATGAAACTCTCTCTCTCTCCTGGCATGATAATTAGTGGTGCAAATGTCGCATGTGTTGATGAAGTTAATTACTAATGGCGTCGTCTGAACTCATGCAAATGCTTTAAACGCCGATGGTGACTTCATACCATGTTAAGCCGAGCTCCTAAATCATTTCGTGTTTTCTTTCACAAAATTTTCCTGTATGGCCTTCATGACGATAGTATAAAACCGTGAAGAAATTTGTTATCGTAGACATTTTTATATCTTACTATACAAAAAAACTTATGGGAGATATTTACAGAAAAATAAATTTTTTTATTAAGGTTACAGTGTAATATATATATATATATATATATATATATATATATATATATATATATATATATATATATATATATATATATACATATATGTATATATACATGTATGTATGTATATATATATATATATATATATATATATATATATATATATATATATATATATATATATATATATATATATATATATATATATATATATATATATATATATATATATATATATATATGTACATACACACACGAGAAAATAATCATCATATATGACAAAAAAAATCATGCACAGGTTAATAAAAAACATTTTCTTTGTCGCCTCGCCAATCAAAATATTTCACTAAATGCATCTTGTTACATTCACACACAAGCATTCAGAAGCACATGCACACACACACATTTATTTGTATATATTGATTTGCGAGGAGAAAGAGAAAAATGTATTTATTCTTAATCTGTGCATGTTTTTTTTTGGTCATATGTGAAGATTAATTTCTCATATTTCTTATTCCCAAAATCTATCTCTGTATGTCTGTGTGTGCATCAGGCTTTGATTGTTTATGCTGCTTTTACGTTACATAGTTCAAGATTAACTGGTTTTTTACTATTTTACTCATGTACAGTATGACACAATCAGAAATTTTGAGGAATCTTATCGCTAATTATATTTATGTTTCAACTGACGGGGTCTGACATAAATCCCTTTTAACAGCCCTTTGGGAATTAAAGTCAAGTTTATTATCAGATAGGTCTATTTTTATTCTTATTAGCCGCAATCCATTCGAATTTCTTGTTCCAAGTTGTGTTTTACCCATTCTTATTTTCCTCTTCCATTTACTGCCTCTTATTGGTGACCTGTTTCAAGAGCCCTTTTGCTGTACTCATTCATAATTGATGATTCTACTCTTTCGAATTATATTTCTTACGTGCTCGCTTTCCTCAGAAGCTCGTTCTTAACCTTGCTTAAGTCCGTGTGAGTCTATGTATTCTATGTCTTTTCCTTTTCACTCTTCGTCTTATAAAAGTGTGATCTATACAATAATGTTCCTGGAACTGAATACTGAAGAGTAGCGATTGATCGGTATAAATGATAACATATCTTGGAAAGACCACTTTACCGGATTGTGTAGTTTCCTTCCGGGAAGGTGATTATTCTCTTCAAGTTCTAGATATACTTTCTATATATGCTCCTTTCAGGAATAGCTCCTTTTGACTATGTGGGGCTTATCAGTCCTTGTGTGGTATTTAGTCTTCATATGTTGAAAGGCTGACCTTAGACCAGTCTCTTGGTAGAATGGTATCATAAGCTTTTCATCTAATCAATCAAGAATTTTTATTGTCTAGCTTTCTTTCTTTATCTTCATTCCCCATAAACTCGTAGGAGATGAGGGCTTTTCTACAAGGGGATGATGTGCAGCAAATACTGGCAAGATGAAGGCGTCCTTTGTAAGATTATCAGAGGAAGTGTCACAACAACCTTGCCTGATGACAAATTTGCCCTTATCACTTACTAAACGATAAAAGACAAAGGACTTCAGAGTTTCTTCGAATGAATATCCCTGGCAGGCGCTCTAATGAGGCAGGAAATCATTTACATCTACCAATGACAAGCTGAGAAGCAAGTAGCACCTCAACTCAACAAATGGTTTGAGGGTCTGGCTTCCTGATAAGTAACAAGGTCTGTTGAAAAACAAAGACCCTATATTATAGCCCACACTTCAGTATATTTTAGATATCTTAGAGCTAACAGCAAACTCCACATAGTTCCTAACCTAAACACGTATGTACTTTACACTGATGATTCAATTAAAGAGGTTGATTTCAAGTTTATCACGTCGAAAACGGTAGGACTGCAAATAATAACGATAATAATATTAATAATAATAATAATGATAATAATGTAGCTAATAAGTACAAGAGTCCGTTAAGTTGAGGTTCGTTAAGTTGGAGTGTTACCCTCAAATCCCGATGGATGAGCACCACTGTTAGTGTCTGTCTTACTACCCGCAGGAGGAAGCTATCTGTAATCAGCATACCAAGGAATATGGCACAAGAATCCTAAGTTGTACTCTTAATAGAAGAAGACCTACGCCTTTTTGAGGCCTTACATGTTAAAAATCAAAGCCTTCCATGGATACAATAACGGAGGTAGAGTTCTGACCCGGCATCTTAAGAAACTCCCAAAGCTGTTGTATACTGTACCACTTTGGTACCAGAAAATCCATTACTGGCACGAGCCAGTTTCTCTCAACCTAACCAGCCAGTAATTAAATTCGAGCCTCCAGCATTCCAGTTGTCACATATCCCTTCTCTTACCGCCCTTCTCCGCTCCCCCAACGCCCCACTTACCACCAGTACCCTCACTAGAAGTCGCATCATCGGTTGTTTTGAAGTCAGTTTTTGTAGCTATAATCAATCAATCAATCGCATCATCGGTCGGACCCACCCTACCTTGGAGCACTAGCAATGCGGACCTACGGGAGCTTGAGACCCTCTTAGAGACTGCAGGCTTCGAGCATGAGACAGGAGAAAAGTATGCCTTCGTCAGTCAGTTAATAATAGTGATCGGGCCCTTCGATTTCAAGTTTATTTCCATTTTAACGGAGAAAGTAATGCTACGTCCTTTTATGTTAAAATTTCATTTTGTGGTAGGTGCT
>JANJGK010000008.1:58531773-58541328 GCA_039081455.1 Macrobrachium rosenbergii
ATATATATATATATATATATATATATATATATATATATATATATATATATATATATATATATATATATGTGTATATATATATATATATATATATATGTGTGTGTGCTTGTGTAACATGTGCATAACTATTTAGACCTCCTATATTTTTCAACATCTCCTCCGAGTTAGCTGAAATGCCACAAAATGTCACGGATTCAATCACTCAGCATCAAACTAAAACACTGTTCGAGGATTAAAGCATACTTACAGGATTCCAAATATCATGTCTTCTCTTCAGCGTGGAAAATACTGAGTCAGTAACACAAATTACTCAATTTGTACCTTGACTTCAATGGAATATACATACAGACCCAATTACCTGAATATCAAAATAGAGGTTTAAAAAAGTGGTTGGACAACTAAATCACTGAAACAAATGATACGGTTTGATATGTCGGTGATTCTTTTGAGATTTTAGGTGTAACTTTTGATAAGAAATATACGTAATACTTTCTCCTAGGTTTCTCAAAAAATTGGTATTTTGGTTTTGTTCTTTCATTTATAAATTTCATCTCTAACTTGCCATATTACTTCTGTTTATCTCTTTTTCTACGATTATGGTTACTCATTCAAAGCATTTTTTTTGTAAACATACATGACAAATGGCAAAAAATAATAAGTGTAGAGAGTAGTTTAGTATTTTATTTCTATCTGTTTTCTAATATGGAGCATGTGACTTAGTATAGTAAAAAGATATAAATGAAATAGACAATAATACATGGAAATGAAAGTCAGTAGCCAGTAAGATGGACATACATATTCATACACAGATCTGAGAGACAGTGAGGAGGCATCTTGCTGACATCACGAAATAATTTCTAGCTTTGGAAAGCTCACAGATGCAGGAACGTCACATAAGTACCATCTAAAATTTATGTGGAGTTATGATCTTTTACTGCTAGAATTTAACAACAATGAATTACCCAACTGAAAGTTGATAATTTAAAATGTGTAGCATACATTAGCGATGGCGATATTCTCTTGAAAACGTAAAAAAAAAGTCCATTATGCATTATATATATGCTGCGTTTCCGAAATGTTAATGCCTCAGCAGTTAATAACCTATTATATTCATTCGGCAATTTTGCATTAATATTTTAGTACAACATTTTCACCATTATTTGAAAAAAAAACAGTCTACCTTTCCTATTCGTTCAGGGTTTTTTATATAAAAAATTGCCTAAAAAGTTATTTAAATCAGTTCATCGTGCAGATATGTCAAAGATAAATGTTATCGTTGTCATAGTGGGTAGACAACCGTTCTACTGGGAACAAATTCATTTGGTGGAAAGGACTGATAAAAGCGAAAATTTTACTAAAAATTAACAAGAGAGAAAAAATGTAACATAAAAGTAAAATAATATAAAAATTAAAATCCACGGCCAACCTTTGCTGATCAATATAGTTCCTGTTTTGACAGATATATAAAAGAAGATGGAAACCATGAATTTAATTCGTGTGATACACAATAAAACTCTTTAATACCTAAAATCGATGTGATGCTGTAGATGCGAAAGAAGACATCGCGTGATTCATATAAGCCATTTTTAGCATGATTTCATGTCGTTTTAATTGAATACAGAAAACTGGAAACCATTCATGACAATAATACCACAGAGTCCCATCAAATAGAGGGGGAAGCCTTTTTTGCATTTAGTGCCTTGCTTAATAAAATTATTTGAGCTGCAGATATTACCAGTACTTTTCTTTCTTGTCGTCAGGCATTTAACGCGCTGTATTTAATACGAGCTTGTTGGAGCGCGCTACACGCGCTGGAGGCACCGCTGTCTCCCCTGCCAGTTCTTCATTGGAGGGGTGGGTAGAGCTCTCGGCTAGCACGCCGTTGGCCCAGCGTTCGACTCTCCGACCGGCCAATGAAAAATTAGAGGAATTTATTTCTGATTCGGATTCCACAATAAGCTGTAGGTCCAATTGCTAGGTAACCAGTTGGTTCTTAGCTACGTAAAAAAATTTAATCCTTTGGGCCAGTCCTAAGAGAGCTGTTAATCAGCTCAGTGGTCTGGTTAAACTTAGATATAATTAACTCAACTAGTCTCCCCTGCCCTCCCGATTCCCTACCTAACCCCCGCTCCCCCCACCCGGGGCAGACAAACAGGTTTTCAAGGGTGGGTGGCTGTGTCATGTCTCCCCTACTGTCACCCGGGATAGGAGAAACAAGATCCACCCTGATTTTATTATTTTACATAATAAAATCTCCTTATTAGACAGAACTGTAATTTCATTGGAAACTTGTTACCAGGCATGAAAGTGAAAATTATATATCCAAAATACTAAGTTATCACAATAACCGATTACGTTATAGATTTTTTTTTCAAAGTGATTCTGCATCAAACATACATGGAGCGATATGTCCGAAAGACTTATTTTGACATATTTATTGAAAATAATTTGGTTTACTGCAATACTTTTAACAAACAGCATAGGTATAATAGACTCACTGAATTCCCAGAAAAATAATTCCTGAAACTGCTCGACATTTCAGTTATTTCCTCTTTTTCTTCTTAGCTAAAAAAATTTCTGGTAACCTTATTGCTAAAAACAACTTTACAACTGTATTCAAAGAGAATAAGAGAGAGTAGGAATGCTTACATTCTAAATAGCAGTGAACACAATACACTGACAACAAGTCAACTTACGGGATTTTTCATATATTGAATGTGTTCATCGTTTTGTGAATAATGAGGCCTAATTGGTTTTAGAAAAGAAAGATAATAGCACGGAAAATAATTTATTAATAAAGGGAAATATATAACTATACAGTCGGTGAAAATTTCGCCATTCTCTTAGAAGATAATACGAGTGTTCTGACATGTTCGTTTACCCTTCCTCTCTCTCTCTCTCTCTCTCTCTCTCTCTCTCTCTCTCTCTCTCTCTCTCTCTCTCTCTCTCTCTCTCTCTCTCTCTCTAACCATCTGAGTCTCTCATTTCCAACACTGATTTATTTCATTACCATATGCCTTTTTCTCTTTAAAGGTCTCTCTCTCTCTCAGTCAGTCTTTACGGTAACAGGAATTTCAGTAATTTTGTGCCGGCTTTGCCTGTCCGTCCGGCCTCAGATCTTAAAAATTACTGAGGCTAGAGGGCTGCAAATTGGTATGTTGATCATCCACCCTCCAGTCATCAAACATATCAAATTGCAGTAGTTTTTATTCTATTTAAGGTTAAAGTTAGCCATAATCGTGCATCTGGCAACGATATAGGACAGGGCACCACCGGGCCGTGGTTCAAGTTTCATGGGCCGCAGCTCATACAGCATTAACCGAAACAGATCTGTTTTCGGTGGCCTTGATTATACGATGTACAGAATACCCCATTGAGCCGAAGAAACTTCGGCGCATTTTTTACTTGTTTGGGATGTGTTTGCTAACCCCATATTTTTATCTTATTTTTTATCTTGATACGGTCCACCCTTGTAGACTAACCACCAGATTCTTAATGTACTGTTTATGTTATCAGGGATACAATAATTTTTTTAGTAGAAAGACTCCGGATCTCTCAATGAGACCACACACACATACACACAATGCGTTGTTGTCTCAATTTGAGTTCATGTAGACCACTGGGGTCAAGAGTAAACATAATAAACTTTGGTCAGATCTAGCCTCTTCTTCAGGATGGCGATCATTCTGTGTCCTACAGACTGCACAAAGGCATAAAGTATTATTAGTATGGTATCGGATTTTTTTTGTATTTTGTTTTTCAGTACACATTATCTTTACGGGTTAGCAGGGCTATTTTGCTGCGTCCATATATATCATATATTCGGCAGTTAATAGCCCCATCAATCTATTGAATTATGGTATCATAACCGTTTCGGCAAAAACAAAGAATATTTTTTCCTTTTGCTTTTCTGTGTAACGGAAACGATACTGAACAACAAATTAGTTACTGAGATAAAATCCCTATAACCATAAAGACTGACAGAGAGAGAGAGAGAGAGAGAGAGAGAGAGAGAGAGAGAGAGAGAGAGAGAGAGAGAGAGAGATTAACAGTACTGCCATTTTAAAGTAGCAACGGGTCGTTCGCCGGAAATAAAAACAATACGTAAGATAATAAGGGAAAGTAAAAGAATGGAAAAAGAAAGAATGAAAATAATGATACACCTTTCTCTCCTCCCCTTCAATATCCAGCAGCAAGAAGTACACTTGAGCGACGCCAAGAGCGAGGAGCATCGGATTCAAAGGGCACGCCGTGATTTTAATTCCGCGCCGGGAAGCTCGCTTCGATCCGCCCAACTTTCTCTGGTCGGTGAAAGGTAGAAATGAAAGTACGGATGAGGTGGAATCGGAGGTTCCACCACTGTTTTCACCGAGAATACCTGTCGATAATTATTTGTTTATTTTTTCATTTTTATTTTTGTAAACTATTAGATCGAATGTAATTGAGGGATCAATAAAATAACAATGCCAAACTTACTGTTGAAACAATGGTTATATAAAAAAGCATTAGATCTCCATAAGGGATTTCTCGAATTTTTCATTAAGAAAAACCTTAACGAACAAGTGACCCCAGCATCCACACTGCGTGACCATCAAACCATTCAGAATGGAAGATGTGCTGCTCTATGTCATATTATATTATTCTAATAGGTTGTTTAACTTTATCCTTTAATATCCTTTCATCCATGGCTTTCTGTTATCAATGTTCTCAGCATACTTATGTAATCATCAATATGCTTTTTTAAGATCATAGATGTTATAAAGTGTCTTTGTTTTTACGGATGTTCCTCACGATTTGATATGTATATTCTGATGGAAACAGTCTTTTCAAGTCCTGTATATTCTCTGGACGTGGGAAATTCACTAAATACAAGTTGAAATGCTGAAATGCTTGGGGAAAAAAGGAAGATCATTTCATACCCCATAGTCAGCGTTCACTACTTTTTTGAATAATTTATCATCCACAGCTTTATTTCCTGTAAAAAAGAAAGTTTATTTGGTTTTTCACAATTTTTCATTATCCCTAATGCTTCTCTCTTAGCCTCTTTGCAAATACTAAAACAACTTTTAATCCCACCTTCTATCCTATGTATTATATCTTAACATTTGGCATATCACGTTAAGCGTTTGCTGTTAGTCACCATTCTTAAAAAATATCTGCCTCAATCCATCACAAGGAAGAATTGCAATCACTCCAACAAGACCAAGGATCACAGACAGGTATCTATCACCGTGTTAAGTCTCCCTTTATTAATTCTTCCCTTGTATCCGCTCACCATCCCCCACAATATATTAATCACTTTAAGTATGGAATTACATTTAACCGGCCTTCTAGTTATGTAAACCGACTATAAACAATGTATAAATGATGAGGTTTTTTTATGAATTATTAATAAATATACTCCTTGATTTTTTACAGCCATTATAAAATAACGGAATGAATGCATACACTTTTTAAATACAATTTGCATCTAATTTGTGATAATTCTGTCTCTAACCATTGTGACTGATAGAAGAAATACCATTCTAGTCAAGTGATTCGTAATGAAAAGTCAAAATGATATGATTGACTTCAATGGTAATACCTTGAGTTATGGCCTTGTGTCAATCCACGTTCTTTATCGAAATACTTTTCGTGTTCAGCGATGATGAACTTAAAAATGGCAATTTTTCCATGACCCAGTACAATATGGAAGATGCAAACCATTCCTGAACATGTTTTCACCTCCTTTCGTGAATGTATCTCTGAAGCTTCGAAATGAAGTAAAATAAAATTTATATATTACTATACAGCTGTTCTTATTCATGATTCTGGGAGGATCATTTTTTGTCACTTCATAACGGGCGCATGATGAAACTGATTCCTTTAAGTTTTGGTGCCCTGTAACTGAAGAAGAAAAATTATGAGAATTGTTCTTTCATGGTTTTAACATGTCCGTAAGTGTTCCAGTATGAAAAATAAAAATCCTGTTTCGTTTTTATTTGACGTATAAAGTGGAGCATATATTTTCATCAAAGGATTTTATTTGACATTTGAATTGGTGACATTATCATTATGAAAGTCAGGATTCTTCAATTTCTAAAAATACTTTATCTTCATTTACTATATACGATAGCTTGATAAAAGTGATACAGTTGCTATGTCTGATCCACAGAGTTCAAATAAAGAGGAGTCGTTGATTTAATTCGCTATACATTATCATTTTATGGAAAATTTAAAAAAAAATATGTTTTGTAGAGGAGTGTAATCTATTTTTCAGTGAAATTCGGCATGAAAAAGTATTCGTTAAAAAAATATAATTTACCTTTAATACTGACAATTAAGCACATTAAATGCAACAAAGAGTACTAAGCACTGAGTGTTATTTTCGTGAATTCTCAGTCTGTCTTTATTCCACGTTCTTTATTATTTCTGGGTTGAAATGAAGCACACGAAACATAATCAGTTTCAATGATCCCGAGATCAATACTCTTATTAAATATTTACTTTCCCAATTATTTCTGAAATCTAAAACTAATGAGGCACCGGATCTCTCAGTATTTTAAATTTAAAAGTTTGATAGTAGTATGACTTTTGCAAAATCTCGTCATTGGTTTGGCTTCGTTTGTGTCTGAGAAACTCATTATCCCGTTTGGCGTCTCTCCTCCTTCTCTGAGCTGCTTCGAGGCAGAGTTGCATCAAAGGATTTCTGTCTGACAAATGTTGTTGTTAATGATTACTCTGGCGTTATGCCAGCACGGGCTCTTGCTCACAGAATACCCCGTACGTTATCTTGTGATGTGAATATGAGAGTTATGAATGTCAGTGATTTACTAATTATGGATATGTAAGTTCTTGCCTTTAATATTGATTCAGTCGTAAAATTCTGTAGATATTATCTGAACTTTGTTCTTTAGAACTCTCAGCCCTTTTCCTTGATGTTCCTTTGATCCTCGAGTCGTGACTTTAGGGGTTCAGTTTATTTGATCTACTTCTTTCGTTGATACAGGTTGCTACCATTTAAAACAAAAGGTCTATCAATCCACTTTCATTTTAGGTTTCTCTGATGTCTTAGTGCTCACCTTAAAAAAAGCAATGCAGATTTTCTTTGTAGTTATGAATGATCTTCAACTAATAGATGAAGTTTCCAAATAATATTGCATAAACCATTAGAAGGACAATCATTATAAAGCTAATCAGTGACAATGAAAGTTAAAACATTCTTTTACAATAGATGTTAAGAATTCGGATAACCGCATAGCATCAATAACACAAAGAATAATTACATTTACAGTTATGTGAATTAGCAATGAAGTTATGCACAGCTGGCGTAGTTGTATGACTCCAGTCTTCCCTTCCAGAAAACAGCATACAAAAAGAAATAGTCAAACAACAGAGCATAAGGCCCAATAACTCTCGAAGTACCGTTAGTTCAGGGGGAAATATATATTGTCTGTCGACTGGCTGCCAACAACGACTGTAAACGAATTCTGATTGGCGGTCTCATAGGTGTTACCATGGCAACCTCATGTTTACATTAAAGGACTGGCGTAAAAAAACTATTTCATTTTCAAAAAAAAACAGAATGTAAAAAAAAAAATCCCTTTTAAGCATAATTAACGCATGATATGAAGATATAATTTTCTATATTACGAGATTAAGAGAGCTTTTGTGAATACCTTCATTAAAATATTTCTTGAATGGTTTATTTTAAGAATATTGGCGATAGTGCTAAACGTCGTCTTTAAAGCCCAATACCTAAGGATATGGAAACAATGGCGTCACTATTGTAAACAAACTTACATTTCAAGCTTTTCCATCAAGGTAAAGGAAATTATTACTCACCTTATACAATTAAAATTGGAGGCTACTTTAACAGTTTTCTTAATTTATTATGTTGGTGGATAAAATATGTAAATAATAGCATAAAGAAAATCGCGAGTTAGTAAGATAGTGACATCTGACATTTATTTCGTAAGCGTAGTAAGATGCTACTAGTTCTTTGAATAATCATCCACAACAAGAGTAAACATAAGGTAAACACTGACTTCTTTTGTATACCAAGTATCAAATTTCTTACTATAATAACGACTTTATACTAAAGCTGAGTTCATAAAAAGACTGTTTGTTTCAGAGACGCCATTGCTTCCATAGTTTGAGGTAATATATATGAACAGCAGACGACTTTCAGCAGTATTGTCAAAATCATTAAAGATAATTGTGGTAATAAGAACAGGTATGTCAAACTTTTAACATAGGAAATAAAATAAATATGTATTGAAAGCTTCGTTTATACTTATAGAAGAAATTTATTCAGTATTACATTTTAACAAGATAATAGTTTTTTCCCAACATAAATCTAGTACGCTATGGTTACCATGGTAACAACTCTAAGATAACCAAACAGAATTATAGTTAGAGTAATTTTCATCGCCCAACAAAAACACAGTTTCTATTTCCCGCCTGAAACAACAGCATATCGTGAGTTCGTCTCACTTCCTGTTTGGAAAAAAGTGAAACTCCTGAATTTTTTACCTTTCTCTGATGACTTATTTTTAACAGATTTTAGTGTTTTCTGTCAATCATTTTAACTCCTAAAGCTTTATTAACAGTTGCTTTCCATCTAATTAAAAATGTTGATGAAATTTTGTTACAAATTGTACATTTCCCCTCTACATACAATTCTATGTGTAATCTTAGGAAAATGTGTCCGTACCCTATACAAAATGAAATAAGCTTTGGCACATCTCTCCATAAAGTAAAATTTTTAAACAAAAATATCTCAAATTAATTTCAGCTGAAGTAAAAGTGATCTAAAACGAAACACGTCTCCTTCCCTTACATTATAACTAATTTCTTTTTTTTTAAGCTTTGCTTTATAGTGCTAAACTGGAAATGTACCTTTCAAGTAAGAATTTTATGATTAATTAAAATTTTATGAATTATGTGTTAAATGAGTGCCATTTTGCCAGATAAATTATGTTATGTATTGCAATTGATTTAAATAAAATGTTTCACCACGAGAATGGCTGTGATTGGTAATTTTAATTCACTGCAATGATTTTGCAACATACTAAAATTATTCAGCTGAGTTAGAAAATAAAAAAAGTGGACATCTAAAGTAGAAAAAATGCAAAATTTCATGGAAGAATTATACAGCGTTCCTGATCTCGTTTGCATTGCAGATGGTTTTTTATTTGAATTTTCTCATGATGTTATCGGTTTCGGTATTTCTTATTGCGTGTTTTGCCCTAAATGGCTAGACTGGAAATGTATATATTTAAAGCAATAATTTACATTGATTTACACTTCTTGTGAAAGAATTTTAAAGGCAAAAATATTTCTGAAAAAAAGAAATTACAAGAATTTTTAAACATGCATCAAGCGTATATATAAATAATTTACATAAACCCTCATATGTCAGTATAAAAAAAATATTGAAACAGCCTGCAAACTAGCGAATTCTATTTTTTCCAAACAGCAACACATAAGTAAGAGGAACTCTGTGGTGTAAGTTTAGGCGGGAAATATATACTGCCTATCGACTGGCTGCTAAAATCAAGTGTATCTCGAATT
>JANJGK010000008.1:58541428-58566428 GCA_039081455.1 Macrobrachium rosenbergii
GACTGTTATTTTAACCTTCGAGGCCTAATGAAATCGTCATGCTTTTTCAATAGGTTTGGTGAACAGTTTTCGATTGCTCTCTAAAAAGAGAGGTGCAATAGACATAATTAATCCAAATATAGTTTATATCAATATGGTCCACCAAAGATGAGGCATCTTTATTTCTTTTAATTTTAAATAATGATTGCGATTTTTACAAATCTGTAGACTATTAGCTTTCCATACATACTTCTTAGGATAGCTTTTATGCTTGAATAATCACCTTTACAGCAGGGCGATTAGGTTCAACTGCTTTTCAGTTGGCACAAGATTTTAGGCACACAGGTTTTCAAATGTTTTACTACAGATAAACCGACCTTCAGAGATGTTCATCATTCCGGCACAGATGTCTGAGGTGATAAAAACTCATAAATATTAACATCAACTATGGCAGAATCTTCTCAGGTGGCTCAAGTCTTCATCTGCAGAAGGATTGGTCAAAATATATAAAGATAAATTCATCCATTGTGAGTCTAGCTCTCTACAAAGGTATGCAAGACTTTGCTCTTACGCCCATGTGCTGAATTTGTAATATGCTGGAAATTTATATTTTAAGTTGCAAAGACGATTTGAGGTTTAGATCTTTATTTAGCGGAGGCACTGGTGGATTCTGATGCATAGGCCTACATGGAAATCCAAAATATTTTTGAAAGGCTCAGAATTTTGCGACTTTTTTTTTTAAGAAAATCCAGCTACATCTCTTTTATAGACTTAAACTGAGATTTAATAGTAAAAATTCCTTTTCCCACTTGGTGCTTTCCACGTAATTATATTGAGAGAATATCGGTAAAAAATACTCCCACTCACACAGATATATATTATATATATATATATATATATACATATATATATATATATATATATATATATATATATATATATATATATATATATATATATATATATATATATAATATATATATATATATATATATATATATATTCATTTACCTTGACCCTTTCGTGTTCTTTAGGAGAGAGAGAGAGAGAGAGAGAGAGAGAGAGAGAGAGAGAGAGAGAGAGAGAGAGAGGCAGACAGACAGGCAGACAGACAGTGTGCTGCAGTTATTTTTGTTAAAAGTAAAGAAATATGGTGAAACCCAACCAGAAAGACAAGAAGCAAAATTTTGTTAAAAAAATATTCGGTGTGCAAAAGATTTTCGGTTGCTCTTCCTCTCTCTCTCTCTCTCTCTCTCTCTCTCTCTCTCTCGAGAGAGAGAGAGAGAGAGAGAGAGAGAGAGAGAGAGAGAGAGAGACTGAAAATCTTATGCACACCGAATATTTTTTTTTTTTTTTTTTTTTTACAAAATTTTGCTTCTTGTCTCTCTTGGTGGGTTTCGCCATATTTCTTTACGTTTAACAAGAAATAACTGCAGCACACTATCTCTCTGTCTGTTTGTCTGCCTGCCTGTCTGTCTGTCTGTCTGTCTGTCTGTCTCTCTCTCTCTCTCTCTCTCTCTCTCTCTCTCTCTCTCTCTTCCTAAAGAACACGAATGAATCTGGGCAAATGAACATCCGGGATGTACCCCCTGAAATATAACGAAAAACGTTCAGCCCAAAACTCAACCCTCATAACCTAGAAAAGTGACCTCTCATGAGATGAAAAAAGAGAAAAAAAATGTTCTTCTTCTGCCCTTGTCCCCGTTCTACCCTTCCACAAGAGAGAAGTATGTCGAGATAGCCTCGGATAAGCCTCGAAGGAGTAATTTCCTTAATACTGTAGGATTTACTTTAATTCTGCCTCTTGTTTTTACTTTAGTCTCTGTTTTTATTCCTCTGAGAAGGTAGTGTTTGCTGACGGGAAATTTGATGCACCAATTACTTCATCATTATCTTATCATCTTAGTTAAAGTAACGGTTCCTTGGAGACACAGAAATGATAAAATAAAAGTTACAAAACTCTATTATTAAAATTTTTATTTATCTTTTTAGTTATAAATTCATCATGGAACATATACAGTACTGACATTACGAGAATCCTGAGGAACTGACCTGAGGTGTGTTCTGTAGTGCACAACTTTAACAGCAGTATTAATGTTGTCAACTATATTATATTCATATAAAATTCTTTCAGGGAAGGGAAATTTGAGTAAAAATGCCATGCTTCTTTTTTCTAAGATTTAGACCAGCTAAAATACTGAAATAGTCTTGTTAAAATGTTCACTGTGGAAAGTCCTTCAGAAAAAAACGTGCCTTTCATAAAATTTCCAACAGAGATTTACTTTATAGATTTTTAAAAGGTTGTGAAATCTTAGCCTTATTTGAAAGCTTTTTTTAGTCTGATAAGCCAGGGGCATCGGGGTAATATTTTATGGGAATATAAAACCCCTGATTGCTCAATTCGATCGTCAGATTCCGCGTAGGTAAATTAAGAAAAAGGTAATATCATTTTCTTCTCCATCTTAACCCTGAGTCTAGTCTCCTGTTTCGTGCTTGACGACCACGTAGTTTTCCAATTTCCCCATCACTTACGGAATTGCTCTTTTGTTCATGTGGTTATCTGTACAGATGAATAAAAGAATTTAAAAGTAATAGAAATCCAAAAAACCGATGCTGACAAATAGTTTGAAAAGTTTGTATCGTGTGTCTTTGTCTAAGTATTTATATAGGAAAGACATATCTGGATGCAGAGATTAAGACAGTCACTCCACATGACTCTTAGATGCATATTTCATTGTATAATCATATCTGATTACACTGTAAAAATATTATCTCTAGCTTGTAAACTGTTTTTAGAGCGAACATAATTATTTTAGATTTAACAGAAGTCTGCTGGACACCGAAGACGTCCTAAGTAATTCTGTATTACTTCAGGTGAAAAAAAAAAAGCTCAAAACATGCTGGGCTTAATCCCTGTGAGTGACAGGAGAAAAGCATATGGCATTAAATGCACATAGTCCTGGGATAAAATGCAGTAGAATGCATAAGAAAATCTCTTGGAGAGAATGATTCTGTGATAGCTACTTTAAGTTTGGAGGGCCCAGAGCGAAGGCGATTGCTTGATCTGTGGAAAAGTCTTCTGAAAGGAGCTTCATTGTTTGGAGTGTGGGCCTTTAAAGAAAGAAATGTCATATTATGCTTTGTTGAGGTAGAGAGTGTCTTAGATTGAGGTTTATTGCACAGTAATATAACTACTATTTTATGGGTGTGTATCTGATCATTTTCTTACACTAACTTAAAACAGAAATAAAAGCGGACGATAGAAGTATTATTACTTATTATAACTGGAAGGTGTACGGTAGAATTTTCATTGAGAAAGTAAGACTCCTAACAGGATTAATTGGGGAAGAGCGGCGTCGATTTAAACAAGAAAAATGTGCGCCATAAGTGTTTGCTGTATCAAAAAAAGGCTGAGACTTTGAGAATAAAATTTGCTCGTAAAAACAGTAATTGAGAACTGATGCAAAGGATACTTGGAACGTAAAGTGCACAAGTTAATTCCGAGAGTAATTAGAGGTTTTTATGGAAAAGTACCCGGCGGTCAGAAATATACTGATAGGAGTGATACTGGTTTACTTTAAAAAAGAGTCTCAGACAATGGCTGGCGTTGTAATAATAATGATATTAATAAAAATTGTTATATATGAAAATGCTATTGATCAAACTTACTATTATGGATTGATGATTGAATGTTAAATGCAAATAAGAGACAAAATGGTAATAAATATTGAAAGGGAATATATTACCATCTGTAATATGGTGCATAAAGAGTTGAAAAGTGAGATACGGTGAGTAAATAATTTCGCTTTGGTGTAAAGGTGTATAATTTATTTTAAAGTTAATTTAATCACGTGGAACGGATGGCAGATGGTAGGATTTTAAAAAGAATTACATAATTTTTCTGGGAAAAGGAAAGAGAATCTAATACAGAAACATTTAAAAAGAAACATGGCTAAATTCCGATATAGAGAGAAAATAAAAATCACAGAGGTAAAGATACGAGGATCTTCAACCACTACAGGTCCGATGCAACAACCCCAGCAAGAAGGCAGCCCAAGGCACCCGAGGGATAATGCCAAGATTAGCTCCAGTCCACCAACCCAGACCAAAGAGTAGATTTGGGGATCGTGCGTCACAAACACCTGAAAGAAGGCTTAGTGATAAAAGCATCTTCACTCATCGGAAGAGACAGCGGTCAAGATTAATCTGGTTTACTGTACAAATTCACGTGCTCACAGGAAATATACGAATCCCCCAAAGGCCTCTGCACTCGCCATACTACGCATGCCATGATGAGACATCTGTAGTATCACGAATCTAGGATTATTAGAGGTTTGGTCCCTTCCTTGGGTGGAAGAAGGGCAAGAAGGAGGCAGAAAAAACATTGTATCTATGTGATTTCTTGCTGTGGGAAAAATGAGCTCTTCGTGTTTCCGATCACACTATTGTTACTAAAATATTTTGGTATTGTCGTCCTGGAAATCAGTATCTGAAGAATTGTTGTAAAGGTTGCAAAAGATATAATAAATTCCATATTCGCTCATTTTTAGAGCTATTACACGATAGTTTGGCCTTTAGAGGGCTATTGACAGTTATATACAAAATAATGAACAAAATTTAGGATTGTGGATGCCATATGGTTTTTCCGTCGTTGGCATTAAAACATTTTTTGTATGGTTTTATGTCGTAAGTTTCAATAAATACTAACAGAATACCATCAGAGTAACCTGGTATCAAAGAAAAAGCAGGTGACTTAATTTCACAAATGCAAACATTTTGTTATTTATTACAATTTCTTTGTATCAGAAATATTTTCGCCAATCTGATTTAGTTTTTAGTTCCCCGCTCAGCTCTCTTTTAAAAGAATTTCAGCTCATTGGAAAATTCCTAATGGAAATATATATTCTTAGTTTAGAAATATAGAGGAAAACACCAAGTAAGGAATACCATTGATAATATCGAGAGAAATTGTAAATTTGCAAAACAGCTCAAGTAGATTTTTTTGCATTGTAAACAATTTGTAGTGCAAACGATAATTTCGCATACCTGAATAAACGTGAAATAAACGCTTTTCATTTTCGTATCCTACAGAAATTTAGATAACTGAACTCGAAAAGAATAACTGCGGTATGCTGCAAAACCATTGCAAGATAGTCAGATTGAATCCTGCTTTTAAACGGAAAAGCCCTGAAACAGAAACCAAAGTTCCCAGCAGCAACGCATAAAACTGGTGGGATTTCTACTTATCCACAAAATTTATGAATGGAAGTATGGGGCTGTTTGTACACAATGGTCCCTATGGAAACAACTATGGGACAACCAATAAGAATTCGACCTATGCTTATTTTTAACAGCCAACCGAAAGGCAGTATACATTTCCCGCTTAGACTAATAGTCTACCAACGGTACCTTTTACTTATGTTTTGCTGTTTCTATATTTTTTCCTTTTGGGGTTATGTTTAGATATTTATTGCCAGTAATTGGCGATATAGCTAACGAAATTAAAGAACCTGGATGCTATTTGGTCTTTCCATAATCTGAGGTGAAACAAGTAATTTTGGTTTATATCTTAATTTTCAATTGCTATTACAGCAATTCTGTACCATAGAAAAGTTTAAAAAATCAATTACAAGAAATGAAAGAATAATGTTATTTATAATAATTTCTCTGTATCCGAATTATTTTTGTCTTTATAATGAGCTTGATCGGGTTGTGAGTTCCCCATTTAGCATTTGCAGAAATGTTTTAGCTCAGTTTATATCAATTTAGAACATAACACGAGGCAAAAATGCAATATAATTTAACAAAGAGCACAGCGAACTTTTTTGCAATGCAAACGAGATTAGGCACCACGGAAAATCCTGCAATAAACGTTTTCTAATTTTGATTTTTACCAGAGAAGCCACTTTTCAGTTTTTATGTTTAGATACTTTAACTTTCAAAGAGTATGTTGAAAAGTCATTGCAGTGAATGAGAATTATTACGATAGACTAAATCACTGGCTAAAACCCAATAAAAGCCATTTGCGTGTCGGAACATTCTATTCAAGGAAACTGCAATAGCAAAAGAATTTCTTGTGATTGATCCAGCAAAATGAGTCTGACTGGGTGTTGGTCTCTCATAAAGCCTGTAATTCAAGAGAATTTTAATCTATTAGAAAATTCTCATTGCAAATGTATATTTCCAGCCTAGCTGTAGGGATCAAAGTACAAACATTAAGAAATATCATTATTGATGATATCTGGGAAGGAGACCTTCACCTAGACATGTTTCAGTAAATATCATTGCTACTTCAGCAGGAATTAATATGAAACAAAATTTTCAGCTTTCTTTCACCATGCAGGGTTTCATAATGTTAGGAAAATTACACAGAATTTTATATACAGTGGAATATACAATTTTTTTTATAAATACGTTGCAAATTACGGTTACTAAGCTTCTAGTGTCAAAATGATTGACAGAAACACTAAAGATTTCGTAAAAAGGCAAATTTTATAAAAATATGTTCTAAATTCCCGAGCTTCACTTTCTGCCAAACAGCAATGCATAAAGTAAGAGGAGCTCACGATGTACTGCTAGTTTAGGAGGGAAATATATACTGTGTTTCGATTGGTGGTTTAAAATTACTCTAGCTGTCACCATGATAACCATCGTATATTAGCTTTATTAAAAAAAAATAAAACTATTTTATAATGAAAGCATAACACTGAATAAACTTTTCTTATAAATATAAATAAAGCACCCACAAATACCTATTTCAGTTTTAATGTTAATAGATAAGAAAACCTGTTCTGATTATCATCATTAAAACATTTTTTTTAAGATGTTATTTCCAATGCTTTGTCAATACTGTGAAAGTCGTCTGCTGTCAAGTTTGTAAACAATGGAGACAACTATGAGACTACCAATGAGAATTCGAGATTCGCTTGATTTTAGCAATTTCCCGCCTAGACTAACATTCTATCAAGGGTTCCGCTTATTTGTGTGTTACTGTTTGGGAAAAAAATAACTCACAAATCTGAATCTGTTTCGATATTCCCCCCGCCCCCCGTTTTTTTTAATAAATTTTTGAGGCCTATGTCAGTTATTTGGACTTTAAATGCTTATTGTTAGTATTTGACTAAATAATTACCGCAATTACAGAGCCTAGATGCTATTTGGTTTTTCTATATTGTGCAGTAAAACCAGCAATTTTGGTTTATAGCTTAATTTTCAATGTATGCTATAGAACGCATCACAGCATAGGAAAATTCAGGAAATCAATTATAAGAAATGAAAGAATAATGTTATTTATTACAATATATTTGTATGAGAAATATTTTTGCCTTTATAATGAGCCTGATCGGGTTTTTAGTTCTTCATTTAGCATTTTGCAGAAGAATTTTAGCTCAGTTTATAAATTTAGAAAGAACACAAGACAAGAAATACCATTGATGATAATGTCTTAGTATAACATAATAAAAAAAACCTAGTGAAATTGTTGTATTGCTTAGAGTATATCCATATATTGCAAACTTTCAGCAATGCAAACGAGATTAGGCACCACAGAATAATCCTGCAGTAAACTTTTTCTAATTTTGATTTTTATATGAGAAGCTTTTATATGTTTAAACACTGTAACTCTCAAAGAATAAGATGAAATATCACTGCAGTGAATCAGAATTACTATATTCATGTGGGTTTCTGTTTTATTGAAAAAATTACACATAGAATGTATATACAGGCGAATATAGCCTACAATTTTGCCATAGAAATTTATAAAAAATATATATATATATATATATTGTGACATGCCGTCACCTAACTTTGTATATATATTATAAAATACATTCATTAATGTAATCTATTTAATACTGTAATATTTTTAGTGCGCCATCTACTTAGTTTCGTATTCTGCTCTTGGCGCTCCTTGTTTTTCTCTGAGTGCGCCATCTACTTTGTTTTGTATTCCGCTCTTGGCGCTCCTTGGTTTTTCTCTGTAATGTTTACCTCTTGTTGTATTTTACTTGTTTTTGTAGGAGTATATTTTCTACCGACAAGCAGAACAGTTGTCATCTGATTTCTCACTGGATTTATATCGTATTTTACTTGTGTACTAAAAGTGAAGTTATTTATTTTGCATTATTAATGTGATATGTGAATTGCAAGTTATTGATTTGTTTCTTTTTCATAAGTTAATTAATTTTGTTTGTACTATCATACGTTGTTTAAATTGTTAAAAATCTTAAAATTATATTGTTTAAAGTGACTTCTCGAGTTTTTGTTGGTCTTTATGAACAAGAGAGCAAGGTGTTGGTGATTATAGAATAAGCGAAGTGAAGTGCTGAAACCATAATTTTGTTAGTGGCAATTTTTTTTTTAATTTGTCCTCGTAATGAGAAAATGAAATAGCAAAGAACCCTAAATAACATCCTGCTCCACGCCACTTGGAAGCATTGTTTCTCAAAGAGGTAACAAATTTGGGGGCCTGACCGGGATGGTTTAAGTGCATTTTCGTTTATTAGTAATTATTTTCAAGTGATTTTCGATTTTCATTATTTTCATGTAAGTTCATTACCACATCTGCAAGGCTCTAGTTAAGTGTACACAAGTAAGGTGAGAAATTTTAGTTCTGTTTGTCATTATAATGTAAAGAAAATATACTCCTCCTCATTCATTCTTTCGGTATCTGTAATATGGAGGGAAAGCTAATAACTTAGTGTTAATCAGCAGGGTTCTGTCACTTCATGTGCTTTCATTCACCCGCCCCATATTACGAACCATAAATAAGGGTATATCGTGTCATAGCTATCGTTCCGACGAACATTTTATTGTTAATCCGGGCATCTGCTACTGTACCATACTTACTCTTCGGATCGTCTCAAGATCCTTTAATTTATTTAGGGTATTCTGTAAGCTTCCGCTTTGTTTATTTTCATTGCAGTGTAGCTATCTATAGCATATCCTCGGATCTCAAGATCTAATCTTTAATTATTTTGTCAATACGGTTGTTTTGACATATTATTATTGTTTCCATTGTGGATTTTGCGAGTATTATCTCGCCTCATTAAAGCGTTTGAGATATTTTTTGCTATAAAATTTAGTAAATGTGTTTTTCTGTGTATTAACCATTATCTCTAGTTATTATTCTTTGTGGTCGTTATTTTATCCAGTGAATGTTAAATAATGCTTAGATATTTATTTACTTAGACTATTCTATTTGACTCTTTGAATCGTTCTTGAAATGTTAGTTTATGTAAATATGAAATAAGCGGTTAACATACGTGTATCACCTTTGAGTTTTGATATGCCAGAGTATCTGTTAAATTTCTTAGTGTGAGGAGAATTTGTAATGTCAAATATGGTTTGTTTCTTGTAGTGTGAAGTCAGGATTTAAAATTGATATTGTAGTTCTTAAGTTCTAACTACTAATTACTAAGATGTCTTTCAATCTTGATACATTTCTTTCTAATCCTAAAGAGGAGCTGCTGACATTACGTTTTGCCAAAAAGCAGGAACTCCTATCTGTGGCCCAGAGATGTAAACTGCCGGTGGAGTCATCCTATGTCAAGGCTCGTCTCATCAATGACATACTAGAGTTCCTGGTGTCAAAGGGTTGTATAGTTGAAGACGATGAAGATGTGGAAGAAATACGAGCCCTTACCGGAGCGATTGCTGCTGTGAAAACTGATTCTGACTTAGAGAAACTAAAACTTCAGCTGGAAATCGCTAAGCTGAGGCAAACAGAAATGGAAAGACAAAGAGAACTCCTACATATTGAAGAACAGAGGAAACGAACCGAAATCGAGCATGCGAAAAAGCTTGTTGAAATTGAGTTGGAAAGAGAAGCCAGATCTGCCAACATTCAACTTGAAGCCAAAAGAGGAGAAAGGGACTTGCCAGAAAAATTTGATCTTCTAAAAGCAAAGAAGTTACTCCCAGATTTCAATGAGAAGGATCCAGAGGTCTTCTTCCACACGTTTGAAGATACTGCCAATATCTTAAATTGGCCTAAGGACCATTGGGTAATGCTAGTAAGGAACAATCTAAAAGGTAAGGCAGCTTATGTTGCATCTCAAATGATAACTATCAAAGATTATGATGTCGTAAAGAAATCCATCCTAGATGCATATTCTATTACTGTAGAGGGCTACCGCCAGAATTTTAGAAATTCCAGCAAGAATCATTCTCAGACTTTTGTTGAATTTTGTGACCTCAAAGTGAGACAGTTTAGTAAGTGGTTGCAGAAGGCAGGAGTAAATGACTTTGACTCTCTTAAGAAACTGATGATAATGGAGGAATTTTTAAGAAAACTACCACTGAATATTACTACATTTATTCTTGATAAAGGTGAAACAGACTTGGTAAAGGCAGCTAGCCTGGCTGATGATTACTTTCTGATTCATAGATCTCATAAAACCTCAGGCTTTAAATCTATGTTTTCTCCTCCTAGGATATTTTCATCTACTTGTTCCTATTGCAAACAGGAAGGACATACGATTGACAAGTGCCCAAATCCTCACTGCAGGAAATCAGAAGTTGTTAATGATAGCAAACAACCTATGAAACCAGACACTAAGAGAACCTTCCATATGGCCACACCTGATGTAGATCCTGAGCCGTTCAAAGCCTTCACCTGCAAAGGATCACTCAACGGTGTACCTGTGTCATGTCTACGCGATACTGGTTCCTCCCAGACTATCATAAGTGTACCTTCACAAGATTTGAACTTCAAACAGGAATTCGTCACCATCACCGATCTGTCATCTAGTAAGACCCTGCCACTTGCTGAGGTAACTCTGCATTGTCCATATTATAAAGGTAAAGCTACTGTTGCCGTATCAAATGAACCATTGCCCTGTAATGATATTCAAATACTCATTGGTAATGATATTGCAGGTGATAAAGTTCTGCAATCTAATCTTATAGTGTCTGATCCTGAAGTTATAATTGATAGTGAGAAAGTAGATTCAAGTGAAGTAACTGTAACTCAAATAGTAACTAGATCTAAGTCACAAAATAAACTACCTGAAACCTCTAATGTAAATAAAACCAGAATTGAAGAAGCATTAGATCTTGTAGATTTGTCTAAAGATAAGTTTGTTGACTTGCAAGTTAAAGATTCTAACTTGAAGTCTATTTGGAAGAAAACAGTTGATCCAAATGATAAACCTAAAACTCCCTATTATTATGTGGAAAAAGAACTTCTCTTCCGTCACTATAGGTCACCAAAAGCCCCAGCAACAAATTCCTGGCACGACTGTTACCAATTGGTCATTCCTGCACCTCTTCAGCCAGCACTGCTTGACTTAGCTCATTCCACGGAAGCTCATTTAGGTGTGAACAAGACATACAGTAGACTCTCTCAAGATTTTTTCTGGCCTGGTATGAAGAATGATATTAAGAACTACATATCTGCATGTCATCAGTGTCAAGTAACAGGTAGGCCAAACGAAAGGATTCCCCCAGCACCACTACAGCCAGTTGCAGTTCCTAAATATCCATTTGAGAAGGTTATTATTGACTGTGTGGGACCTATGACAAAAACACAGAAAGGAAATGAATATCTTCTGACAATACTTTGTCCAACAACCAGGTATCCAATTGCTGTTCCTTTAAAGAATATCAGTGCTAAAACCATAATAGGGCAGTTGGTGAAAGTTTTTACAACATTTGGTTTCCCAAGAGTGTTACAATGTGATAAAGGTACTAACTTTACTGGTAATTTATTTAAGCAGACCATGGCAGAGTTCAATATACACAAGGTACATTCCTCAGCATATCATCCTCAAACCAATGGCGCCCTTGAAAGGGTCCACCAGACTATAAAAAACTTGTTAAGAAAGTATATGAGTGAAACATCTCTACATTGGGATGAAGATCTTGACTTGCTAATGTATATTCTCCGCAGTGTGCCCCATGATACCACTGGAATTTCACCTTTTGAGTTGATGTTTGGCCGTAAGCCACGAACAACATTAAGCATGGTAAAGGAGAACATAATGCACAGAAGGGCTGAAGAAACCACTAATATTCTCTCATATTTGAAGGACCTTAAAGCAAAAATGATAACAATGTATGAATTTGCTCATCTTAATCTTATATCTTCACAGGAAAAGATGTCTCATCTTTATGACAGAAAGGCAAAAGTACGAGAATTTAAACCAGATGACCTAGTGTTGGTTTATTACCCTATTGCAGGAGCTCCACTCAAAGAGAAATACATAGGACCTTATAAGATTTTAAGCAGGACTACAAAGGTAAATTACATCATTGCCACACCTGACAGAAAACGATCTACTCAGTTAGTCCATGTCAATCTACTGAAACCCTATGTAGCTGCAACCAAAGTAGTAAGTCATCTCGTAAATACTGATCAGAACTCTGTAAGCATCAAAACTTCCTCTTGCTCATCTGATTTTGACAGCACACATAATTCATGTTCTGAAATTGATGTACTTGTTTCCTGGAAGGACTGTACCAATGGTCAGATCCTGAAATCTTTACCATCTTACTTGTCTCATTTGGATTATCCCCAACAGCAAGCACTTTCGCAGGTAATCACCAAGTACATGGACATCTGCACAGAAGAGCCAAAGAACTGCACATTACTGCAACACGACATTATACTGGAACCAGGTATCTCTCCAATTAGACAACCATATTATCGTGCCATTGGGACCAAGCTAGAGTGCTTACGTCGGGAGGTACAGTATTTGCTGGATAATGGCTTAGCTGAACCTAGTAAATCTCCATGGGCATCTCCATGTCTTTTAGTTCCTAAAGCCAACGGACAACTTAGACTTTGCACAGATTATAGGAAGTTGAACAAAGCTACAGTTAAAGACTCTTATCCACTTCCCCGAATTAACGATATTTTGGATAGTATTGGCAATTCTATAATTCTAACACAAATTGATTTGCTCAAAGGTTATTATCAAATTCCACTAACTGATTCTGCAAAAGAAATTTCAGCATTCATAACCCCATTTGGCCTGTTTTCTTACACTGTAATGCCCTTTGGCCTTTGTAATGCTCCTGCAACTTTCCAGAGAGTGATGGCTGAAGTCATCCGAGACATGAAAAATGTATTTGTCTATTTAGATGATTTGATTGTGGCTAGTACTACCTGGGAGGAACATCTACAAACGCTAGAAGAACTATTCAAGCGTCTGCGAACATCCAGGCTGACCATCAATTTGGCCAAAAGCTCATTCGGGAAGGCCAAAGTGGTATATTTGGGGCATTGTGTGGGAAGTGGTCAGGTCTCTCCCAAGGAGGCTAACATTGAAAGTGTTAAGAAATTTCCAGCTCCATCAAATAAAAAGCAGCTTAAAACTTTCTTAGGAATGGTCTCCTACTATTCTAGATTTTTGAAAAACTTTTCAGTAATTACAGCTCCATTATATAATTTAACTTCAACAAAGGTTTCTTTCAATTGGACAAAGGAGCATGAACATATTTTTCAACAGCTAAAACTTATGCTAATATCCAATCCCATTTTAAAGGCACCAGATTTTGACAAGGAATTCTACGTGCAAGTCGACGCCAGCAATACCGGTTATGGAGCTGTATTGATGCAGTCATACTCCAACTATGCTCAAGATACTCCTCCACCTCTACACCATCTCCTTCCGGTCGCTTATCACTCAGGATTTTTCAAAGGTGCCCAGACCCATTGGGCAACTGTGGAGAAAGAGCTGTTTGCTATCATCTCTGCTCTAATGCACTTCCAACCATACTTGGAAGGGCATAAACGTGTCATTGTATACACTGACCATAAACCGCTACTATTCCTGGATAGAGCACGTCTGAAGAACCACAAACTTCTCCGTTGGTCGTACCTGTTATCTCAATTCAACCTACATCTTCAATCCATTGGAGGAAGCCATAATCTCATCGCAGACTCCCTATCTCGTCTACCTCCACCCACTACCGAGACATGTTATGACGGCACCAGCGCAGTGGGCCTCTCTTAGGCGGGGGAACTGTGACATGCCGTCACCTAACTTTGTATATATATTATAAAATACATTCATTAATGTAATCTATTTAATACTGTAATATTTTTAGTGCGCCATCTACTTAGTTTCGTATTCTGCTCTTGGCGCTCCTTGTTTTTCTCTGAGTGCGCCATCTACTTTGTTTTGTATTCCGCTCTTGGCGCTCCTTGGTTTTTCTCTGTAATGTTTACCTCTTGTTGTATTTTACTTGTTTTTGTAGGAGTATATTTTCTACCGACAAGCAGAACAGTTGTCATCTGATTTCTCACTGGATTTATATCGTATTTTACTTGTGTACTAAAAGTGAAGTTATTTATTTTGCATTATTAATGTGATATGTGAATTGCAAGTTATTGATTTGTTTCTTTTTCATAAGTTAATTAATTTTGTTTGTACTATCATACGTTGTTTAAATTGTTAAAAATCTTAAAATTATATTGTTTAAAGTGACTTCTCGAGTTTTTGTTGGTCTTTATGAACAAGAGAGCAAGGTGTTGGTGATTATAGAATAAGCGAAGTGAAGTGCTGAAACCATAATTTTGTTAGTGGCAATTTTTTTTTTAATTTGTCCTCGTAATGAGAAAATGAAATAGCAAAGAACCCTAAATAACATCCTGCTCCACGCCACTTGGAAGCATTGTTTCTCAAAGAGGTAACAATATATATATATATATATATATATATATATATATATATATATATATATATATATATATATATATGATAAACGGATGCGATTTGGTTCTGTAGATGCATTATTTTTTTTAAATACTGTGGAAGTTACTGTTAATAACGTAAAAAGGCAAATTATAGAAAGAAATGACCAAAGTTCACGATTTTCACTTTTTTCCAAACACCAACGCATAAAGCGAGGGGAACTTACGATATACTGTTAGGTTAGGCTGGATATATATACTGTTTCGATTGGTTTATAAAAATTACTCTAGCTCTAATTCTGATTGGTTGTCTCGTAGCTGTTACCATGGTAACCAACGTCTGCTGCCTATATTTATTACCTCAGCCTGTGAAAACAATGGCATCTCGTAAACAAACTTTCCCTTTATGAAATAAGCATTCTTTTAAAGTCATAATTATTATAAGCACTAGTTGGCTTAATTTCATGATGGCAATATGGTAAACATATCTGCCTCATAATATTTACTTGATATGGATGATCATTCAAAGAACTAGTGGCATTTTACAACTCTTACCAAATAGCTGCCAGTTGTCACTATCTTGCAGCTTTATTCTGAAACCATTTACATAATTTATTTATACGTTTATTCAGTTAGGAAACCCGCCAAAATAGCTTACAATTCTAATAGTTTTAGGAAGTGAAAATTTCGTTTACGTAAATGGAAAGGCATTAAAGTAAGTTTGTTTACAAAAGGGGAGCCATTATTTCCACAGCTTGAGGTATTGTGAGTGAGATAGACTATTTTTAGCAGTATCGCCAATGTACTAAAAATAAACCCCGATGGATATGTTTCACTGATGGTATTCACAAGACCTCTCCTAATCTTTTAGCATAAAGAAATATCATAAATTTATATCTTGGCTTTATTTATGCTTAAAAACTCATATTTTTTTCCTTTTTGCTTTGAAAATAAAATAGATTTTCATTTCAGTGCCCTGTGTAAACATCAGGTTGCCATGGTAACACCTTTGAAACTACCAATCAGAAATCGAGTTAAAGTCGTTGTTAGCAGCTAATCGAAACGAAGATATACATTTCCCATCTAAACTAACGTTATTTCGAGTTTCTCACTCTTGTGAGTTGCTGTTTTACTAATCTTTTATTAGGTATTCTTCTGAAAGACTATAAAAGTTTTTGATACAAGATTTTTTTCATAAATATTACCACATTCATACAACTAACACAATCAGAATGTATATACTTTATCTTGAAAACCTACTACACATAAAACAAATAAATGAACCTAACTTTTGGATGACAGTGCTGTGAGTTCTTCAGCTACTCTCTCTCTCTCTCTCTCCCTCTCTCTCTCTCTCTCTCCCTTCTCCCCTTAAACGCACATAGAACCTGGGTAAAGTAACATCCGGGATGTTTCCGGAAAAATGTCTTTAAAAGGCCCTGCCGAAAACTTACCCCATAACCCGGAAAAGTGTTCTCTGATATGATGAAAAAATGGAGTTCCTCTTGAGCCTCTGGCCCCATTCCACCTATTCAGAGCAAAGAAGTATCTCGATATAGTGGAGGATAACCCTAGAGGGAGTAATTTCCTCAACACTTGAGGATTAACTTGAATTCTGCCTTTTGTTTCAGGCGGCACCTTTTTATTTTCTTTTATCGTCTCCAGCAGAGAAGACAGGACTGTAGGGAGTTTAGCTGCGTGCTTATTTAATCAGTGTCGTTCACTTGAAGGAATTATCTCTCGAACGAAAGGATGGTGGGATAACTGAGTAATGTTAGACAAGGGAGGAAATCTTTTGGTTCTTTTAGTTTTCCGTAAAATAAAACTATTGAGATGGCTTTGTCTGTCCGTTCGCCCTTTTTCTGTCCGCCCTCAGATCTTAAAAACTTCTGAAGCTAGAAGGCTGCAAATTAGTATGTTGATCATCCACCCTCCAATCATCAAACATACCAAATTGCAGCCTTCTAGCCTTAGTAGTTTTTATTTTGTTTAAGGTTAAAGTTAGCCATGATCGTGCGTCTGGCACCTATAGGTGCCAACAACACAGGCCACAACCGGGCCGTGGCTGGAAGTTTTATGGGCCGCGGCTGAGAGTTTCATGGGCCGTGGCTGAGAGTTTCATACAGCATTATACGCTGTACAGAAAACCTGATTGCACCGAAGAAACTTCGACGCATTTTTTACTTGTTTTCTATGGTATTGTGTTTCCTTAAAGACCAACGAAATGTTTTTAAAAGTCTTATATAGAATAGCATGATATCGAAAGTAACAAATTTAAGGGAGTTTTCATTTTTGTACAAGAATTTATTGTATGTCCAGCAACTGGCTCTATTTCACAACGGCATTTCGAAGAACAAGGAGCTGCTTATGAAATGCATTGCAGAGTATTTAAACCCATGTACAGTGATACTCAGATCTTATTTTCTGATACACAGTCTAACCTTCCAAAGACTTTCATAGTTCCAGCTATTGGCTTCGATAATTATTTGTCACGACGTGGCAGCTTACCTTTGTTTGATAACTAATTTATTCAGTATGCAGTCATGAATTTCTTATATTTTTCAGAGGAAGCTGATGGACAATTTAATGAAGTAAAATAAAAACAATTATGCATATATATATATATATATATATATATATATATATATATATATATATATATTTATATATATATATATATATATATATATATATATATATATATATATATATATATATATATATATATATATATATATATATATATATATATATATATATATATATATATATATATATATATATATATATATATATATATATATATATATATATATATATATATATATATAGTATACACACATATCTATATATATATATGTATATAATATATATATATATATATATATATATATATATATATATATATATATATATATATATATATATATATATATATATATATATATATATATATATATATATATATATATATATATATATATATATATATATATATATATATATATATTAGAAATAGATAAATAGATAGATAGATAGATAGATAGATAGATAGATATCTGGTCCTTCAAAAGTTATGCATAAGCCTAGAAGCCAGAAAAAAACACTACACATCATTGGGCAGTTTGACGTTCTCCCGTCGAGGAAAATGATTACGTTTCCTTATATTTCTCATATCCCTGAGGAGACCAAGATAGAATGTCAAATTATAGACCAACCTAACCTCTAGGTCAGAAAAAGGAATATATATTAAGACCATATTCCAGACGTTTTCCTATAAGTTTTCAGATGATATTTGAATAGATTAACCTTGAACTTTATAAAACTTAGCTATATTTAGCTACAAAGAAACATTTTGATAAAAAAAGACTACAGTGAATTATTATTTACCTAAATTGCTCAGCAAGTCAAGAAGAATGCGAAAAATTAGAACAGAAATGATCCAGTCTAAAGCTGGCATTACTATAAGCATTCGCCAGGAGAAATAATAATAATAATAATAATAATAATAATAATAATAATAATAATAATAATAATAATAATAATAATAATAATAATAATAAGCTTTATTTCCAGTATTTACATTAGCTATTCTGTATCTTACATGGATAAAATGTATTTCGATGCGAGAGTTTCAGTTCCTACTACTTACAATTTACTATATACAACAAACCTGAATGAACATCTTAAAAATGCAAAACGAAGCGTAGCCCTGCAATACATAGTGCAGCAGTATGTATAATTTTATTTACATGCGTAAATTAAGCATCACATTTGTTTAGAAAGTTGTACTCCTATCGTTACAATTATGGAAACGCAGTGGCATTATAGTATAATTATAGAATAATCAACCTACTGGCAAAATGTGTTCTTTAACGCTGATTTGAAAGAAGTGATATCAACTATTGTTTTTATACCTGTTGGTAGCTTATTCCAAGCCAAAGGACCATGTACAACTAAGGATCTTTTACCCAGCTCGGTATTTGTCCTTGGTATGTAAAGGTCATTGCTATTTCTTGTTGTCCTGTCACTTCTAAATCTAACTGATGTCAGAGGAAAAATCCATGCTGGTAATAAATTATTTAATATTTTATAAACTAGTAAACATAAGTCGTACTGTATTCTTTGTTCTATATTTAGCCACTCTAGTTTCCTTAAAATTGGGGTTACATAATCGTATTTTTTTGCCCTCCCATCAGTCACTTTGACCGCAAAGTTTTGGAGTGTCTGTATTCGATGTTGGGCTAACAAACACAGGACACAAAATTACGTGATCTTTATTAGTCGATAAAGCCAATGGGGTATTCCAAATTTGTCGTATATCTAGAATGAAAAGGAATAAAATACTTGAACAGGAAATCGACTGCTTATTATACCCATTCCAGCTTAACCTATGGATAAAATTTCCATATTGGTTTTTACTCTCTTTTCTTGTTTGCTTGGTGTTTTTATATACATTTTGTTTCTCTATGATAACCAAATGTCATCTGCAAATGTATTACGTAGACTACACATGATCTTTGAGGAAACTTTAACGAAATTTAAGTTTTTGCTTATTGCTAATTTTAAATTCAAAATGGCTGACTAAACGGTCAGGCCGTATTTTGATTAAGGGTCCTCCATAATATAAAAAATAAACTTCGAAAAACCATAAGGGAGTGAGATACGGCTGGCCATTAGTCTGTGTCTTTCCTTATACCTCACTAGATGGGAGGAGAGGAAAGGGAAGATGCAGGTTTATATAATGTAGTGTTGGAAATAGGGCTTCGATAGTTTCAAACACCTGTGCACATTATCTATTTTGTCACTGTGTCTCTCTTTGTCATTTCTTGCCTTAGCATTGCATAATGCTATTAAAGATGGCCTTCCTCTGGACAAGGGTTTATACAAAAACCGATATAATACAGCCTTAGAAAGATTACATTTTTCTTCTCTACGACAGAGTTAATTGAAGTATGTTACATTGACTTTAATATATGATACCTTTTGTTTCTTGTTTTTTTTTTGTACGACTAAACGTTTGAAGAAAGAGTATACAATTTCACTTGCAGCTGGCTCTGATAACTAAAAATACTATTTGTTTATTTTGGCTTTAGGCTTTTCTTATAAACTAGAGCAGTACAAACATCTGGAATTTTATGTATTTTTCTGCCCATCTCTCAAATGTTCAAAAGGGTTTGATCTGAAAACAATAGTTTGATTTTTAAACCTCGACGTCCTGTGTCATTTATCTATAAGTTTTAATTATTTACTGTTCTATTTTCTCCTTATTGTGCGCGTACTATCTTAGATGAAAGACATTTAAAGAATATATTACAATACCCTACTATTCTGGTTAACCTTGACAGGCTTCCTTGGAAATATTTAATCACAAGAGGTGTTCAGTAGAAGGATTTTTAAAGACTGAATTGTTTTGGTATTAACAGCAGTGTAGAAAGTTTGATTTTCGAATTTTCGACGACCTTTAAAGGAAAAACCGTGTGTTCGTTACTTATTACTTGTCAAATAAAGCAGTCTCCTTGTGTGGCTTCTCAGAACAGGAAATTTCAACTTATTACACAAGGAATAGATAGATTTCATTGTTGCCCTAATTCTCTCCGAGCTCGTTAAATATCTGATGGAGATTAGAAAATATGTAATAATATGAGCTTAGACACCCCTCCACCTCCTGAATTCAGTTAGCAATAAGAGTAGATTTCGTTAAAAACACCCAAAGCTCCAAGGAAATATTATCCTTCAAGGGAAAGCTGAAAAATCTCACTTCATGTTTTGAAAATGAATTAAGAATGGAGTTTTCGTTACAGATTGTCTTATCTTATTTCTCCTTATTCTCTCCGGAGGAATCTGAATTATGGCGAATGAAAAGAAGATGATCTAAAAATGCATTTTTGTATTTTTGTAACTAGATTTTAATTAGAAAGTTTAATGGGGCTCAGAAAAGGGGCGTTAGTGTTCAAATACGAAAAAAAATAACCATAATCATTTGGTTAAAAGGAATAGTTTTTTTAACTTTTAAAAAAGGATTTCATGGGTTCTTCTGAACATAACAGAAGTAGATTGATTCAAAGCCATGTTGTCCTGCTTTGTGTTGCTCTATAATTCAGCTCAGAATAGCTGGCAACATCATCCTGAATGATATCTCCTTAACTGCAGAGACCAAAGCTCTGAGGATACATTTTTTTCTCAGTATTTTATATACACCCTGGAATGTCTATTTTTGTTTTAATACTGTGAAATTTATGCTGTGAAATCAAGCATTGGGGAACTTTAGGCCATTCAGCCCTTAAGACGGTAAAAAAAAGATGGAGTAATTTGGCAGCAAGATAAAGAGTTCCAGATAACAAAGGAGATGAAGTACAAGGATCTAAAAGTGGAACTGGGAGAAACCCCCACCGTAAGAAGTAATTATTAGAGAGGTTGGACAGGAAGACTGAAGAAAGGACGCGGGAAGAGCTAAAAGTTGGTGCAGACAGGGGCAAAGGAAGGCTGCCAATATCCTTTAGTAATGTCTACAGTTCACCAAGTGAGGTGCGGTGTTGGCACTGCCACTACGGGAAATGCTTAATTTGTACATTGCTAGGCAATAAATAAATAAAAACATCATCAGTGAGTTAATCAAGATTTCTGCTCCATTTTGGCAAATCATGTATTTTTAAGGATTCGCTCAATAAATGTTAAGTTACATTAGAATTACATCATATCAGCCTATGAATAAGAATTTTATTAAGAATAAAATAATCAGGTCTATCCAAAATATAATTTCCATTCATTAGATATTTCATTTATCTTTGTCTGACGTATTCTGTATATTATACCTGAATATTAACGACCTATTATCAGAAAGTGTGCACACGACACTCACGCTGGCTTATAAACAAAAAAGGACTTGAGCACGGCAATGATTCTAACGTTACTTTCTCTTTCCATCTCTTGTTCTGAAGGCGGTTGGAAAGTGGGAGAAACCATATACTATTATGTAGTTTCCGAAAAGGTCTTGTTTCTTTTCTCTCTTTCCCTATCTCGACTAACAGATCCCTTATTGGAAGAGTAAACATCTCAGCCGGTCCATAAAGTTTTATGGGATATCTGGTATTTATCAGGGAGAGTTTTGTGTAATATTGACGGTAAAATTGTCCTCCGGGATTCACGGGATAAAGACCGTATTTTTTTTTTTTTGCTTTGTTTTTACTGCATTACGACGCTATTAGCTAGAGCAAAGGTTAAAGGTTACGCCTGAAATTTAGACAATATCGTTTTGAAAAACTGATAAATAATATGTCAAGGTTAAATATCTGAGTACAGTAAAGGAAACAAATGAGTTAAGATTAAGGATAAGAGTTGATGTGGCTTTCATTAGGCTTTTTAAAATGTCTTACTGTTCTCTATTGAACATTAGTTGATATTCCTATACAACGATGGTGAATTAACAAACGCTACTTTTTTTTTTCTATTTGCCCAATTACATTGAAGTCTTGGTGTGTTCAAGGGTGGCAATACTACTCCACAGGAATTTTACTTCTCCGGATTTCTACACAAATCATCCCTTGGGATGTGAAATACACTGGAGATCAAATGTTAATTAATGGTGATGATCCGACGATTAGATTAAATTCTAGAGGAACTACAATTTCTTCTTCGACTTTTAAGGGCAGACGATTCTCTTCAAGGATGTTTATCAGTCATGACTTAGAACTCCCTGTATTTAATACTATATTGATCTGAAAATCTCCGTAAACACGAAAATAATATTGCTAAAGGTTAGCCAGCGTACCTATTCATTTGACAAAATAAATGTTACTTTTCTAACCACACCAAACAGAAACGTTCCAGTACATATATATATATATATATATATATATATATATATATATATATATATATAAATATATGTATGTGTATATATATATATATATATATATATATATATATATATATATATATATATATATATATATATATATATACACACACACACACACACACATATATATATATATATATATATATATATATATATATATATATATATATATATATATATATATATATATATATATATATATATATATATATATGTGTGTGTGTGTGTGTGTGTGTGTGTGTGTGTATATACTGTACTGTATATATTTGTGTGTTTGTGGATATGTAAATGTAAATATATTTGTATAGATATATGTGTATATGTACATACATACATACACACACATACAGACACACACACACACACACATATATATATATATATATATATATATATATATATATATATATATATATATATATATATATATATATATATATATATATATATATATATATATATATATATATATATATATATATATATATATATATATATATATATATACATATATACTGTCACGTTCGCGCTGCCGTGAGGATGAAAAGATGACTATAATTTTTACCTTTGATAACGACACCTGACTAAGGATGGCTGTGCCTTCGGTGAACAGAAAAGTTGCAAATTGATTATACTCAGAATTACCAATAGAATAAGGAATGGAGGTAAACTTATGCTGTCCACTAAATAGTATAATTTCACTAAAAGATATCAGAAGATGAAATATATACAGGAGCTATCAATGGAGCTCGGTGGCACTACCAAAGTTATGTTAATAGAAACACAAACACTATGGAAAAGTGCCACAAAACTGGAAGCTTTTAACACTAGGTCTTTGTGGGCTAACATGCAGTAGGTATGACTGACGATCCGAAGAATGCACACGATTGGGGTGTTAAGCGAGGACGGGGCAGCACTGATAGTATGGATATCTTGACAGGATGTGGCACCTGGGGTATGCAGGAAGAAGGCACCGTTGATCTACAGCTGGTATTACACAACAGGTACTCGAACCATAAGTCTGCAATAGCAGGAAAAGCTGAAAACACACAAAGGGACTTGAGTAATAATGAACTGGGAATACGTAAGCAAATATCAAAACACTGATTATGTAACAATTACGGTAAAACACACATGTGCAAATTAACACTAGCATTCCACTATTGATAACAACATCACCACAATAAAAATCACAACACTTTCTGAGGGAGAGTAAAAGTTTATGGATGCTGGGAAATGGGGGAACAGGTGGAAAACAGGTAAGATAAAATTGGTGAAGCTGACAAACAACTTACAATCACATTACCTTAGTTTGTGGACAAGACGTGAGGTTCGTAAAGCCAGGTTTCTGTAGTAGGGTGTCAATGGAAACGTTGTCACTCAGGGTTCCCCACCATAAAGGAAATGAGAAAAAGTTAAAAGAGTGCTGATGGGTTAGCTAAACATCAGCAGGTCGAGTAAGCAGCTGGGTAAGACAATCTTCAGTGTAACAGTGAAAGGGGGACGTCAAGTCGGACTCAATCAGTCTCTCGGCAAATTTCCAGACAGAGTGACGTCAGGTTAACAAGAAGAGTGACATCTAGCAGAGTGATTTTGCGAGAGTGACTAGCAGAGGGTGAACTAACAGGGAGATGTCTTAGGAGTAACTAGCAAAGAGTGGTCCATCGGAGCCTTGGTTGTATTTTTGACATTTCTGACAGCCTCTTCTTAATAGGGTCTTCCATTGTCCTCTTTTTGGGGAACATTGATAATCCGGCCAGGTACCTAGAAAGGTCGTTGAATGGCGGTTGATAAAAGGTTCAAGGAGGAGAGGTAGCAATGGGTTGATAATTAGATGGAAGAGTCGAGGAAGTGTAGGCAGGGATGCAGGTGTTGGTCAGGTCAAGGCAGTGACCCTTTGGCATGGCATTTAGTTGAATTGGAGGGGAAACTCCTTAGAGTGTGAAGTGACAAGATTGGCAGGGTGCTTAAGAACAATAGTGGCTAGGGAAAGAACTCTCCAAGGGTCACAGTAATTGCAAGTGGCTGGCAAAACCTTCACCTCGAAGATGGATTACCAGGGTCAGGTCAGATCAGTAATGACTTGCAATACGGTCATGCATTCGTTTCTCATTAAACATCTTCACTGGGTTAACTCGGAAAGGAAAGGTTTGGAAATGCTTGAGTGAAAACTTCAAAACAACTAATACTTCTTTCAAAATGTACATTACATACACATGGGAAATGAAAAATTTACTTTCACTTATGTTTGAAAATCAAGAAGAAATATCACAAACAAACGAATTAACAAGGTGTTTGCGATATATTCCCAAAAATTAAGACACTGCATGCTCCTTTCAGCCTGAACATCTAGAAGATTTTACAGATTGATTTACGTGACTCTCTCTCTCTCATCTAATATATCTTAAACAAAACAGAATCGTAACTTCTAGACAAATCAGTAAGAGACAAAATAAACATAAGTGACACATTTAATATTACAAATTCATTGTACTTCAAAAAACAGACTGGCCTCAGGCATT
>JANJGK010000008.1:58576428-58602005 GCA_039081455.1 Macrobrachium rosenbergii
TTTCCGTGTTCGATTCTGAGTGTTCTTTCAATGCCAGATCCTTAATAATTAAGATTTAAATTTTCTTTTGCTAGCTTAACTTTTCTTCTGTGGTTAATGCATGAAGTGATATCAATGTGATTTGGATCAGAGATTTCTCGAGGTACTGTGAATGATGATATTGCTCTGCAGTCATCGTTGGTTACAGTGAGTGAAATTTTAAGGCCTATGTGTTCTATATTTTTATTTTATGTCTTATTTTGTACTGCCTGCATTTATTTAGATTTTGTTTGCCGTGTACGTGCTTTGTTTAATATCAGAAAAGAATGTAAAAAGTTTTGATAAATTAAAATCAAAATGAAAAACCTGTATTAAGAAAAATGATTTTATCATGAAATGTTGCGAAAAAGTAAGCAGGAGAAAATGTCAAAGTCTGGGACTATGATAAATATAATTAAGTAGTTGGAGATATAAAATCCGTAAAATCTGATATCATATTACTCTTCCTGGGAAATAATTCTCAAAACCTTTCATTCTCCTAAAAAAACTTCAAAAGCAAATATTGTCCCAAAATAATCCTTTCCAAATGATTTGCGATGAGTAAAGGATTTTTCTGTTTTCAAGTAGTGCACACAACTGCTAATCAGTTTCGCATTAAGCCTCATCACGATGAAGGTCCTGGGAGCAATTATGAGTATTCAAGGAAAGCCGTGAACCTTTGCGTCTCTTCCGATTGAAGTGCAGTCTAATAAAAGTGTTTGGTTATCCTGGAGAATTTTAGGACATCGTCTTTGGGGTGGAGCCGAATATAGACGTATTACTGGGCTGAATGATATAACTGCTTTAATTTTCCAGCGATCAATACTCCATCTTTTGAAATATGAGGAAAAGACTTGCCAGTTAGAAACTTTATGTTTGGAAACCATAAAGGCTCTTTGCAAGATGTTTGGTGCATTATGAAGAAGATAATCCTCTAGGATCCAAGGTATATGATAGAAATAAGAATGCATTTTATGTGAAAATGTAAAATTTCTTTTACACCTTGCTTAAGAATGAATAATTTTTGGCAATCGACTATTTTCCCGCATTTACAAATATCTATATTAGATTTATTTTCTCAGTGGTAAAAAAATCTTTATTATCTTATTTGAGAGTTTTTGTTTTCGCACCTTATTTTTCGAAAAATTATTATCCATCAATCAAAAATATGGAAGTATCAATAGCATATTTAAATACCTAAATTCTGTCATTTATTTTCACATACAATATTCTTTCTGCCAAATACAGTCTGTTCATGATAACAGGGAGCTGTTGTGACATTATGTCTCAATGAAATCAAATAAGATTACGCTTCTTTCATCTATAAGCGATATGCTCTCTACTGGCAAAATATTTATTTTTCTGATGATTATGAACCCTTCTTCAAGAGTATTAATCTTTTTTATATTCATTTTCGTTGCAAATTTTTAAACTTAAGTTTAGGCACAACGAAAACAACCGACTTCAAATCCCAACTCACTCCGTTCTCTGACTCGGATTTCTTCGCTTTTTACCAGCCCCGTCTCAAGTCCTCCTTGTAACCCACTCTTTTTCCACTTGAGCTGAGACTCATAAGTACCTCCTGATTGCCATGAACAGAAAAATCAAGGAGCAGGAGGAGGGGAGGAGGAGGAGAAGAGGAATAAGAAGAGTTAGGAAAACAATGTTGGGTATTCATCCCGAAGCCATTAGTCGAGCTGACATTACTTCCAGCTGCCCTTGGAATGTCCTTATCAGAGTAGTGTTTTAAATATCTTTTTGTTTTAAGCAAATGGCATACAGAATGCTCGCTGTATGCTGTTGTTTATCTTGTGAGTATTTAATTTTCAGATAGGATATATAAAGCTTAGGTAATTGCAACTAAACTCCGGCAACTTATTGCTTTTAAAAAATACCTAAAATAATTCGCTATATAAGGTGTGACTACAGTACAAACTCTTTCAAATTTAGTATAGTTTTAAGTCGCCTTTTAATCAAGATGCATTTGACTCACGCATACACATACGCATGTTTCTTTGATTATAAGAATATAACATTTTTCGTGAGCTCTCTTGTATTAACGGGTGGTGGCTAAACCCCTATATTTCGAGGAAAGAAATGTACCATAAATCATATGACGACCCGTTTATGATAAGAGTAAAAAGGTCTTTGAAAACTTTCAATGAAAAACTGTTACTCAGCGCTAAAATCCTACGGTAGATAGCTAATTCGTTATGATTATCTCTAGAAAACTTTAAGCTGAATCTTGTGATACACGTAATAGTGTTATTATAGATAGTTACTCTTAAAACTATAGAGTTGTTTTTAAAAGATTACAGATGAGAGTGAAACAGAAATGCAATAAAAAGAATTGGAAATATATTGGATGTACTAAAAGCTCCACAGACAAAGCCCTGAGAATTTCCTTTGCGTAGTAAATTAAGACATTTCTTATCCAGCCTCCCGCCTACCTTTTTGTTTTACTTTGTAGCAATGTTACACTGATTTTCCTGTTCCATTGGCCTCTGAATTGATATGAATAAGTACAAAAGCCATCTGAAATAATCGTGCAGTGTAATGCACGAAAAGTCAATCTATAAAAAGTGTTAATATGCTTCTGGTATTAAAAAAGCTTTCTTGGAAAACTGTGATTGCCGTTAAGGACGAGTCTGTGTTGCGCTAGTTGTATGCTCAAATAGTTCACTAGACTTAAAAAAAATGGCCAAGATTTGCAGCGAATCAAATTAATCGTGAAACCTGAACAGAGCTGTTTGGTTTTCAATACTAAGTCTCTTATTAAGTCAGATTCTTTTTCGTTAGGAAAGAAATTGGAATCTGTTGTTTATTGAGGAATCATGTCAGCTTATATAATTTACCAAACTTTCATTTTACATCTCACACTACAAATCTAAACATCTTTCTGTTCCATTAAATCTCTCATATGAAAAATCTTTGAGCCTTTCTCAGAATGCATCCTTATTTTCAATATGTGGCATTTTGTACCACCCACTATAAGACTGTGGTTAGATCTGAATGAGGTCTGATATTCCGTCGCAATCCTCTAACAAAAGCGCCTTACGTTACAACCTCATTTACTGGCATCTTCCAAAAAATATAACACAAAACTCTCCCTGAAAAATACCAGACATCCTGCGAAAGCTTATGGACCGGTGGAGATGTTTACTCTTCCAGTGGGAGGCTCTATTAGTCGTGAAAGGGAGGAGAAAAGAAACCAGCCAATTTGGAAAAATACATTATAAAAATACTGTACCTCCCGCGTTCCTTCCGTCGCTCGTAGCCATGTATAGGGGAAGGTAGATGTAGGTAAGAGGGATGGTGAAATGAAGTATTCTCTTTAGAAGGAAGATATAGGTTTCCTACACACATTTGATGATTACATATCATTAGCATAGGGACGAGAAAAGCGTGAAAGGCGTGAAGCAAACACTACGAGACAGGAAAAATGTAATAAAGAAATTTCTCCTGAGACTACACCTGAAGGCTGACAATAGGGTCTTATTACCCCATTCATATTCTATTCATATTTTCAAAAGTCACCTATTCTATATATAAGAGAACAGCAGTGGAGTGCCTCAAGGCTAATGTTCTTTACATGTTAGAGATCCAGTAGTGAAGTAAAAGGTGACTATAGGTATATGAAAAATATTACCGGAAATTCGAATAAAATATCATCCCGAGTAAGGTCGATGAGATTTGTTTGATGGCGGAAACATAACTGACGAGATCTAGGTTACGGGGGATAGTGCCATCAGTGCACCTCACGCAGTGCACTGTAGGCGTTACTTCAGGTTCTTTGCAGGGTCCCTTCGGTCTCAAGCTGCAATCCCTTTCATTCCTGCTACTGTACTCAGTTCATGTTCTCTTTATTCCACCTCACTTTCCACACTCTCCTAGCAATTTGGTCATAGTGTAACTGCGAGGTCTTCCTCCTATTACACATTTAAAACCTTCTTTACTCTAATTTCCTTTCAGCACTGAATAATCTCAGAGGTCCCAGTGCTTGGCCTTCGGCCTAAATTTTATATTTCAATTTTAAGTTTTATTTCCGACTTCCACCCTTGACTTTACAATTACATATTCTCCCTAATACGTGTAATATAATCTCTAAGTGTACTAACACTGATTGTTTGTTATTAATCTGGCGTTACAGCAAAAGCTATCAACGTTTAGTAGTCTTTCACATTTATTGACGATAAGCCGGCGGCTGCTACTACTTAAAATAAAAGGCAATGGAAGTTTGAAATCCTTCCTGGGATAAAAGTTGTTTACACCCCGACAGGATGCATATTGGTCAGACTTTCTACTGGAATTTAGATATCACACATCTAACCCTTGGGTTTGGATTCTGTTCCCAACAAAGTTAAGTATACCTTAGTTTAACTAGACCACTGAGCTGATCAACAGCTCTCCTAGGGCTGGCCCGAAGGATTAGATTTATTTTACGTGGTTAAGAACCAACTGGTTACCTAGCAACGGACCTACAGCTTATTGTGGAAGCCGAACCACATTATGACGAGAAATGAATTTCTGTCACCAGAAATAAATTTCTCTAATTTTTCATTGGTCGGTCGGAGAATCGAACGCGGGCCCAGCAGAGTCCTAGCTGAGAACGATACCAACCCCTCCAATGAGGAACTTCTGTTCCCAACAGGTGATACAAGCAATAAATAGGGTTTTCAAGACATTTCTTCCATCTTTTTCTCCTTACTACTGTGCCCCGGACTGTGTCCCATTTATTCAGCATGTATGATAGTATCTGCTGACTAGTCGAAGATCATCATATATAGAACTGGGTGGGAAAATGAGTATAATGCACAGAGCTTGCAGTTAAATAATAAGGAAATATACTAACTGGTGTTTCGGAAACAACTGAAAGACAGCACTGTGATGCTGCCTTATAGTAATAAACCATTGTCATTTATAGTAATAAGTCATAATCATTTATAACTGAAATGGAGGAGAATGACCGACTTGACATATGTAAGTCTTAATGTAAGCTAGGTTAAAGTTTTATTGCCTCAATAATATTCCCTTCTTATTCACACATTGTGCTTAATTCTTATGTAGGCTACTGAAAGAGTTTGATCTTTTTTCTGGGAATGAACGCCAAGGCGTGTGGGAATAGAATAAATATTCCAGGTGCAAGGGCATGTGTTGCGGGTAACGGTTTCGCATTCATTATTCTTGTGTCAGATCATTATGATGTCATTATAATGTCACACAAAGTTCCCAGTTCATTGTAATAATTTCTAATCGAATGGAAAGACACTATGACTCACGATAAGTATGTAACCCAGATCATATCTGATCGTTATCATTTTCAATTTATTGACATTTGTACATTTTTAGTAAACAAATAAGAAATGCAAATTGGGCAAATACTTTGTTGTTCTCCATTTAAACGATATGGTCGCTTTTCTTTTCACCCCTGTTAAGTTGCAGGCACTTTGAAAAAATGCTCGTACGGACCTAGCGGTTGAAATAGATTTACCTTAATCTCGCCTCCTTATTCACGAGTAAACATATCGTTTTTGAAAAGACCACAAACTCACTGAAGGTCAGCAAAAAAAAAAAAAATATATATGCTTCCTTCTCTTATCCGTAAGTCTACAAGATTTCGAAATTACAGTTAAAAGGAAGAAATTTCAGGATGAAATGATACGGAATACATTTCATAATTCTGATAGTAAAGGAGAATTGAAATGTGGAACCTTGACAATGAGTAATATAGTATCAACTAAAAAATCTGTGAAGAAATAAGATACATATACTGTAGTTACGAAATAAAGGTCCAGAATAAATTCCTTAGCAAGTGCCCAGATGTGTTAAACATAAGGTTAGAAACATTGCCTTATGCTTTTTTTTTTTTAACTTATGATCTGAACACATTTAATTTTGTCCTCTTCTATAGCATGCTCGTTCCTTTTATTACAAATATTTTATTGTGAGATGACAATACATATCAGTAACATCTTATACCTTCTTAACGGACTGGGATAAAATTGTGCTATCTTATAGACGACGTTTCGTATACTTACGTTCTTTATATGTAAGTAATTCTGAAACATCCCTATCATGCTATTATTCTCTTATCTCGTCCATTAATAAGTAACGTTCACATTCTGCAAACCACTTGGTGTGAAGGCAAAATCCAGTAAAGAAATGAGATGGATGGAATAAAGCCTAAACTATTTTATTTCCGGCAATAGCATTCAGGATAAATGAAAGAAGAGAATATTGAAATCTCTTTCAGTTTCCTAATTAGGTCCTTATGCTTATCCCATTTTCATGCTCTACAGGAGAACTTGTATCTGAATAGCCTTGAGCTCTTTCACTGAATGATCAACTGAATTACTGATCAGCTGGATTTCAATTTCTAGTCTCCAACATCATTCATTACATAAGAGGATTTCAGTACAGAGAATCTTCATTAAACTGATCATTCGGTTTTAGAAAATGAACGAAGAATTGAGATCTCTTGTGAATGAATCTGCTTACTGTTCTTCAGCTTCAGGTATGTAACTCTAGGAATTTCTGCTGTATAGTACTTGATAATTATCATAGGTGGTATTATTCCCTCAGAAAAAAAAAAAAATATAATCATTCTTTCTTTGCCAGTCTTATGAGCTACTCAACAAAATGTTAGTCAGAATTTCACTTAGTTTTAATAGAAAACCTTAAAAAAATATTGGAGATTGGTGAGCATATTCTCACATTTCTAACCTCCTTAATCAATGGTTTATGTTCATTAAGTAGAAACGCATTTACACAAGGAAAAGCACACGTATACAGATATTATACATGTGTGCGTTCTTATTGAAAAATACTGAAATACGGAAATGTTTCTAAGTCCACACACACGCACACATATACAGTATATATATATATATATATATATATATATATATATATATATATATATATATATATATATATATATATATATATATATATATATATGTGTGTGTGTGTGTGTGTATATATATATGTATATATATATATATATATATATATATATATATATATATATATATATATATATATATATATATATATATATATATATATATATATATATATATATATATGAGTGTGTCCGCGCGCGCGCGTACTCAGAGAATTGTAGGTGCGAGAAGTATGGATGGACTTATGTAATCATTTGTAAATATATTCCATGATAATGTTTACGCATTTCAGCGTAATCATATACCCTGTTTATGTATTCTTTCTTCATGGAGAACAAAGTCGCTGAATATCCAGTAGCTCGTGATAATTACAATTTATTTTTCCCAAATCCTCCGCCGGAAGGATTCGTGGCATAAACTTCGCATAAGACCGTCGGCGATACCGAGTCAAATGGCTTCCTCGAAATTCATTCCTTTTCCGTAACCCGAGGCTCCTCTGATATGCTTAGATGCTGATCCCCTTGCGAGAGCGGCTTCATAAATTTCTCCAGGGGAATCTAATACCTTTATTAGACTTCACTTCTACTGCAGGAGACGAAGAGCTTTTGGCCTCCTCATGAATACACAATATTCTCCCCAAAGACCTTCACGTCAATAAGGCCCAGTGCTCCAGCGTTTAGCAGTCTTAGATACAACCTTTTCGACCGAAAATCCGTTATTCATCGGAATTCCGACCTGGTGGATCACTTCATTTGGAAATGATTATCCGGCAAAGGATATTTGCATTTCAAATTCTTCCAAAGAAATTAAAAGAGCTTTCGAGAGGTTTATCGAAAAGCAGAGGAAGAAAATCAGATTAAACATACGCTAATCTGGTGAGAAGCGAGCGAATAAAGGGTATGGCTGTGTGCGGGGCACACGTACACACAGAGACTATGACAGAGTTAATGAAAATGTAATTTTTCCCATTTGATGTTTTTTGTGAATTAATCTTCACGAAAAAATCTGTTCGGTTATACGGCTGGGTAAATTTTAATTCAGTTACTTATCTATATTAAGTTATTTTGAATAATTATATATATATTTATATAAGTGCACTTCAACAAACATATTTATATATATGTATATATATATAAACACATGCACACACATATATACCTGTATATATAATATGTATATGTATATATATATATATATATATATATATATATATATATATATATATATATATATATATATATATATATATATATATATATATATATATATAAAGGCAATGCCACGACTGAAAGAATAACAATGGAGTACTGCAAGACACTTCGACTTATAGTCATTTACTTAGCAGAGTGAAGAAATATAAAAATAAGTTAACAAAGAAAGCTCGTATAAATAACAGATGGGGATTGCAAAGGAAAAACATGCGTACCTGGAATCCAGCACAATTGAAGAATTAGGGGACCTACCAAAACAGGGTTAATATTCAAGAGATTTTACAAAGGATTAGGCTCAACAGTTCAGAAGCAGGGACAGGACAATTAAAAGATTATACAAGGAAGGTGACTGACCACCAAAAAATGGCATAAAAGTACAACTCAATCTTTCTCATTTTGGTAAACAATAAAAATTTTTACAAGGTGAACATTTTTACAAAAAAAATATATATTAAACATACAAATACATAGAAAACATATATAAGGTAACTAATATTAAGTCTGTGATTTAATCTTTCAGGTCATTCTTGAACATTTTACCGTCTATTAAGCTTACTTTAGAATTGGAAAAAGACAATTGCCTCCCTTTCTTAGATATTTAAATACACAGAGAACCGTTTCAATGTAAATTCAGTATTTATAGGACACTAACCAACAACTTAACTTATGTCCATTTTTAGTCAGGCCATCACCTTAGTATCAAAATGTCTTTTTTCTTCTATGTTTTCAAGAACATTGCGCATTGTCAGTCCCTCGTGCCCGGATCAAGAAATCGAATGCAAGAGAAAAATAGGGACAGATTTATGTTATCCTTCACAAATGCTAGATATTTGTTATAATAAAGGCCACAAAAAGTTTTATAGTGAAATTAACGTGGAGAAAGAAACTCTTAAGAGCATTCTTAGCTTGCCTTATTTTGGTGGTTTTGAAAACATAAATTCATTGTTAAAATATTTTAATGTCGACCTCGTTTCTTCATATAAATAAACACTAAAATGAGTGTTAATAAAAAATAGCCCTAAGGGCCCTTTCACATTATGCGATTCTTGTCGCACCTAGATGCGGCTGCAGTGCCGCGTCTAAATGCGACACAAAATTGCGCAAATCGTACATTTGTTCGACTGCCGCACAAAGTGACCCAATTTTTGACAAGTGATTGCAGTCTGCTCTCAGCCTGTAGTGGTGACAAGATGAACAGGAAGAGGAAATTATTGTGTCTTTATTTATAACATTTGAGAAAAAAAGAGAAAATCTAGAATTCACTGGACACACCCTTTGAATACACAAAGGCACTTGTATGGTGCATTTGCCACTCTTTTCGAGGAGCTGAAGAGAGATGATGATAAATTTTTCTATTACTTCAGAATGTCTAAAACAACCATTGAAGAACTCTTGTCACGTCTACATGACCAGTTGCTAAAAGAAAATACGACATTCAGAGATGCTATTTCGCCAGCACAACAACTGGCAGTTACCATCAGGTAAGAGGAAATAATATGCACCTTTCCTTGTAAATTTGCTTTTCCATATAGAAATAAAAAAGGATAAATGAAAACAACAAGTGCTAGCTGAAACATCTCTATTTATCAAAAGTATAAACTGATATATTTATATAAATAACAAAAATCTTTTACTTTGCTATAAAAAATGCATATCTCTCTCTGCTTCATTAATTAATGTAAATAAAACGTAAGTGTTAACTATAAAAACTTCTTTAGAAAACCATATTTATCGAAATCAAAAGCTTTTATCCCTCTTTTATACAAATAATTTGCCGATAACCTTCTAATAATTTCAGTATCAAAATGTATATGTAACCTAAATGAAAAAAACAGCAAATCATTTCTCAGTAGTTTATACTTAAGCTATCCATACCTCTAGTTCTTTCTTATTTATCAATAACATTGTTTATTATTATTATTATTATTATTATTATTATTATTATTATTATTATTATTATTATTATTATTATTATTATTATTATCATTATTATTATTATTATTATTATTATTATTATTATTATTATTATTGTATGGTGTTTTTTCGTTGCATGGAACCAATGGTTATTCAGCAACGGGAATAACACTATTTATATGCCTCAAATTATTTCAATATCCAATGCATATGCAAATGAAAGTAACAAGTATTTACAAAGATATCTTTTTCTTTTATTGAAATTTTATGCTAACATATCATATCAGAAATATATACTAATTTATCAGAGTTAGGAGTTTTTATTAACTTGTTGATAACAATATGCCTGGCATGTATCCCTCTGATGATTTCAATATTCAGGGTGTATCATCAAGGTGAAGAATGACAAAATCCAACTGCAGAGATATATGATAAGGGGGAAATGTAAATAAAATATAAATTATAACCTTCGCACTGAAAAATGTAATATGAAGATATTTTCATTAGTTAACAGTACATATATTTGTATTACCTAAGTAACGTTAGTCACTATTGAATAAGGAAACGTGCATTACGTGAAAAAAAAATCATCACCTTGTTATCTTTAAACATTTACAACAATGTGAAATCAATACTATAATTTTCTGACTTGTCTGACCGCGAGCTTGGTGATCCTGGACCTGTGAGTGCAGGCTCTCTCTGATTTGCCCTGTTGTCTTCAGTAGCTGAGGTTGGGTGTGGTCTTGCATGAAATCTTGGTTCTACGGGAGTAACAATTGATGGTGTCGATGTTGGATAAGGACTGACGACGGATTGGTTTATGATTGGTTTATGTTAAAAACAGGGTTAAAGTGCATGTGCTGCAAGGATGAGTACCAAGGTTGTTCTTGAGATCGGGATTTACCTACATTTTGTAGTAAATTCAAAACACCCATTTGAAACTGTAGGATTTCCTCTTCATTTAATCGGTCTAGTGCAGGAATGATTCCCTTAAAAAGAGAGAGGTGTCGATTTTCAGAAGTTTCTAAGGTATCTATTATTCGTTGTTCACTGTTATCAAGCTTTCGTTTTTTATTACCTTTACTTCTCCGTGGAGCGCTGCTGTTCTCCGAGTTTGATTTATCAGGCTGTGAAATATCACCTTCAGAGTTTCTGCATCATTGAATGTGAAACTTTCTTCTGTCTCTACGATTTTCATTTTTCTTCAAAAATTGAAGTTGGTCATTTTATATATATACTTTAATCCACAACAAACATCTCTCCAGGCATTTGCTGTTAAATTCTGACTTTTGTAGTCTTCCAGAGTTTTATCCCACGACACAGGCTTCATCTCTACTAAAGATATTAGAAGATCAATATCAATTTCACTCTTCATAGTGACAGTTTTTTAGGCAGCCGTTCACCAGGAGCAGTGGAAGTCTATACTGCTGCCGCACATGTATGCAGGAAACAATCGCATAGTGTGAAGATACGTACTGAACGCAATGACCAACTGCAATCGCCTCTGGGTGCAGCACCGCACATGTCCAGTGGGGCCTGTCGGCTGTAATGCGATGCCGGACCGACATAGTGTGAAAAGGTACATTATAGTCGACTGCTAGCAGCATGTAGGTGCGACATCGTGCCGCATTTACGTGCGACATAGTGTGAAAGGGCCCTAAGGAAAACAACAACATAATATATAAAATTCCATGTTTGGACTGCCCCTCTTTTTATATCGGCCAATCTAGCAAGGATTTAGATGTACGGATTAAGCAGCAAAAGTATTCTGTCAAAACTGGGCAGATTTCCAATGCTATATTCATTCATTTGAGCGAAAACTCTCACAGGATAAATTGGGCTGAAAGTTCAGTGATTGCCAGATCGAAAGATTTCTCTTCATGCAATCTTTTAAAATCCGCTATTATGCAGATTACTTCCAGTTTTAATTTTAATCTTAGGCAGGGCATGTGTTATTTGGACCCTTGTATAAGTAAAATGTTCAAGAATGCCCTAAAAGATAAAATCATTGACTTAATTAAAAATTATTTGCCTTATATATATTTACTATGTATTCATATGTTTAATATATATTTTTTTGTAAAAATGCTCACCTTGTAAAAATGTTCATTGTTAACAAAGTGAGAATGATTGAGATGTATTTTATAACATTTTTTGGTGGTCATTCACCTTCCTTGTATAATCTTTTAATTGTCCTGTCCCTGCTTCTGAGCTGTCGAGCCTAATCCTTTGTAAAACCTCTTAAATATTAACCCTGTTTTGGTAGGTCTGCTAATTCTTCAATTGTGTTGGATTCCAGGTACATGTTTTTCCTTTGTAACACCCATCTGTCATTTGTATGAGATTTCTTTATAAACTTATTTTTATATTTCTCCAGTCTGCTAAGTAAAGGACTCTAAGTCGAAAGGCCTTGCAATACTCCATTGTTTCCCTTTCCGTCGTGGCATTGTCTTTATTTATATATTCATCATGTTCCATATTTTCGTGAATTAGTTATAGCCTACACACACACACACACACACACACACACACACACACACATATATATATATATATATATATATATATATATATATATATATATATATATATATATATATATATATATATATATATATGCATCTATATCTATCTATCTATTTATCTATCTATCTATATATATATATATATATATATATATATATATATATATATATATATATATATATATATATATATATATATATATATATATATATATATATATATATATATATATATAAATTTCTGACACACATCAGGATCGAACCCAGGTCTTTCAATTGAAAGGCAAGAGCGCTGGACACTAGTCCATACAAGACTTGTATGGCCTAGTTGGCAGCGCCTTAGCCTTTCAATTGAAAGACCTGGGTTTGATCCTGATGAGAGTCAGAAATTTATTTCTGTTCCACACGTGATTGTGCGTTGATTATTTCTATATATATATATATATATATATATATATATATATATATATATATATATATATATATATATATATATATATATATATATATATATATATATTATATATATATATATATGTATGCTTCAGATCCCCAAAACACGTAATGTATATGAACAGCTGGACTGCAGACAAATATGAAGCACCGGATATAAATCCTGACCGGTTTCACCTTAACTTTCTGAGACATTTCCAAGAGGACTGATAAATATGTGGAATAAATTTACATTATATATGCTAGAGTGACTGGAAAAGATTCGTACCTGATATATAAGGATAAAAAAAAGGGGGAGGAATAGTAACCTCATTAGCGTCTGAGGTTACTGCTCCATTTACAAATATTTTTTTAACAAGACTGGTAAGCTCATACCTTTACCTTCCTCAGAATTTATGCATTTTGAAATAAATGTATTCTTTGACTGATATTTATGTTCTAAAAAATATTTCTTTTATAAAAATGGATTCACTAATATTTCTTTCTAGTTTTTTATTGCAACAAAGTCTGTTCATTTTCAATGAAACTCTAGAGTATATATTGCTGATTTCTACCATTATGTCTATTGCTCTTCAAGATGTCGTAGGAAACAAAATATTTATTACCCAGTAATTAATTTTCGGAATGTGGAAATATGTATATGTATATATATATATATATATATATATATATATATATATATATATATATATATATATATATATATATATAATGGGTAGAATTCTTTTTCCTGAGTTATCACGAATATTTAGTTATCATTAGTTACTTCCAAATTCATAGTCTCCTATTTTTTTTCTCTGAATGACGTTTGGGGTTACTTTTCTTTCACTAAGAGTAGCCACGGGAAGACATATTAAGTAAAAATAACTGCCTTTTAATAAATCAATTCAGTTAAAAGAGGTATAAAAAACAAAAAATAAAAAAAACCCTTTCAAAATTAACAGCTGCAACTCTCCGGGCCACTCCTATTAGAGTGAGGAGCCAACGTTCCCTAATTACCCAATCAATCAAAAATGAAGAAAGTCTGAAAGTCTCGGAAGTCCAGAGCCCATCCTCTCTGGATGATTAACTCACCTGAAATGTTGGAAGCTGCAGAGCCTCAGAGAATATTACACAGGACTCTCTTATTATTTTTTTTTTACTCTTCAACTAATTATTAATTAAACATTAAGGATAAGGTATTTCGCCGAGTAGGAGTAAGAGGCATAGAGAAGAAACAGTGTGCAACAGAGTAATTTGTTTGGTTGTTGAGCAACATTTTTTAGAACAATGATGACAACAGGAATTATGTGAGCGGCCGGATGAGCAGAACAAGAGAGCAGAGAGTAATGGTAATAGACTATAAGCAGAGAAAAGCTGTAACAGTTCACATTATTCATTAAAGCTGAGCAATAAATAAATAAATTGCGGACAATTAGATAAATGCATTGCAAAGAATATGCTAATAATGTTTCGTTATATTTGTAGTATTGTTTTCAGCAAAATCAAATTCAATGGTTTCCAGTTGAGAAAAAGGAAATAAAGCATAAAATTGTGGAAAGTCACTGATGTCAAGCTACATTTACTCAGTATTTAAATTAGACGCATAATTAAGGTAAGGAAAGCACTCACATAAGATTTTTTGGGAAATCGGAGCTTCATATAAATACACCCACATAATACAATCCTCAGGATTGCAAAACTTTGCTGAAAGGTACATTTTCATTGGCGTTAGGAGGTCAAATATTACAAAAGAACAAATTAAACTGATTTGACTGGAATGAAACCAGTGATACAAACCTGCGACCATGAAATACAAACATCACAGGCGACTGCAAGCAAATAAGTTAAGAGCGAGGAATATACGACAAGGCACTAAAGACGAGAGCACCGAAAGGCGCAGGCAGTTAAAAAATCAATTTGCCCAAGAAACTTTTCAAGTTCTCACTATACTTCAAAAGGACTCCACGAACCGCGGAAATAAAACGAAAGGAAATCTTTTTCCCAGAAGAATGAAAAGCCGAACCGAGAGGGGACCTTCGGATGAAAGCCATCGGTCTCAAAAGAGATTAAAATGGCGGCATACTTCCCGTGTTGTCGTTTCAGTGTCAACAAAACCTGTTATTTTTGCACCGGTATCAGAGCCAATGTCAACATGTTTGAATCATGTTGACAACTGGAATAGACAAAAGGAAGGTCAAAAGAACTCGCCTGAAAAGATGGGAAAACAGGTTTCATGGAAAACGAGGTTAAAAGGCATCCAGCATTCGACTCCAAAACAGTGGTTTAGACGAGCAGATCTTTTTGTTTTGTCTGTATTTCCCCATGTTTTTCCCTTATGTGAAGTTTATATCAATGTTGTTGTTTGTTTGTTTGTTTGTATATATTCGGGTTTTAGATTAACTCTTCCAGTAAATACTTCCATTCCTCTTTACATACTCTGGCGATAAAGGTTAACTGAAGCTTTGCGGCTGTCATAAGTAATTGTCGGTAATGGTGCACAACAATAAATTTTGAAGTTTCATACGCATTACTTATAGCTGATGGAATTATTTTGTGATTACTTTTACAATGATGTGTTTTCTTCTTGGTAATTTGCCTTTTTCCTTAACTTAGTGAGCTTGTGTATTTATACACAATAATTTTGATGGGTATTCTTCATCGATCGTAGCCTATCAGATCGTTACGAATAATATAAAGAGTTAAATGAGTGAAAGAAAGATAGGAGAATTAAGAGAGAGAGAGAGAGAGAGAGAGAGAGAGAGAGAGAGAGAGAGAGAGAGAGAGAGAGAGAGAGAGTGTCCCAGGGATTCGTTAATTTCGAACATATCGAAAACTGATGTTGTTTTGTATACTAAACTAAAGTAAAATCTTTTCAAACTTCTGAAATCAGCGTAAAGAAAGATACATTCAGAGAGAGAGAGAGAGAGAGAGAGAGAGAGAGAGAGAGAAGAGAAGACGAGGGAATAAAACTGAGGCTCTATTTTCGTCAGAGGCTACAGCGAAACGTCATTTACATGTTTTCCTCTTCTTTTGAGACGCGTTCTTTTTTCCAGTCCATTCCAGCTGTCAAGATGATTCGAACTCCTGCACAATGACTTGGATATCGGAGCAAAAATAACTGGTTTTGTTGACACCGAAACAAATCGGAAAATAGATTCTCGTTTTAATTTCTCTCCAGACTGTAGGTTTTCTTACTGATGATATCTGTAGTACGTTTTAGTTTCCTTGAAAGGAAACTATTGAGGTGGCTTTGTCTGTCTGTCCGCAATTTTCTGTCCGCCCTCAGATCTTAAAAACTACCTAGGCTAGAGGGCTGCAAATTGGTATTTTGATCATCCGCCCCTCAATCATCAAACATACCAAATTGCAGCCCTCTAGCCTCAGTAGATTTTAATTTGTTTAAGGTTAAAGCTAGCCATGATCTAACGTCTGGCACCGCTATAGGTGCCAACAACACAGGCCACCACCAGGCCGTAGATAAAACTTTCTTGGGATGAGGCTGAGAGTTTCATGGGGCGTGGCTGAGAGTTTCATACAGCATTATACGCTGTACAGAAAACTCGATTGCGTCGAAGAAACTTCAGGGTATTTATTACTTGTTTTACTTTTGGCACTAATTTTTCCTTCGTTCGTGTTTTGTATTTTTAGTTTTGTCTTAGCCTAAAAGGGATATTCAGCGTAGTAGATACTTTTAGACATGTGTCTATGCGAATGTAAATCGATAAATACTCTTTTATAATTTTCATTTGTGGTAAAATGCAATGTCTTTAGAATTAAATACAGGAAATAAGTGAAATTAAGGGAATAACTTTAATTCATCATTATGAAAAATTTCAGCTTTCTTGTTTTACTTTTGAATGAAAAAATGGATGAATGAATGTCTCCAACGAAATTAATTGGTCGCCTCAGGCGCATCGAATGATAGTCATTGTTCTTCTTCCAAACCAACAACTGTTATACTGAGTCCTTTGGCCAGCAAAGATTTATCGTCTTCAGTTATTGAAAGCCATTGAAAAAATGTTTCCGAGGGTCTCTCTTCATTTTGTAATTATTTCTATTTTTTTATTATTTTTCTCTGAAGGAATTACGAAAAGCTGCTCCGTAGTTGAGCATTTCTTTAATTTACTTCTAGACCTGATGGGCGATTTTTTTTTTTATGGAAATCCATGGGGCTCATCGCCTCTTTAAACAGTCTTTAATTATATTAACTATTGCCAATTCTGCTGGAAAAATTTAGGACGCAACCTTGGAAGCATCAAAGCCTAAGTATAGCTGAGTGTTTGCTTATGAAAGCAAATTTATCCCGAGAAGTTACTCCACATCATGCGAGCGATATAATTATCTGATATTACACTGGAAGTTCTACCGGAAATATGCTGTAAAAGGAATTGGGGGTGATTTCCTACTATGGCTATAATTACGAAATAAAACAGGCATAGTTTTCTGTTTCTGTTCCACCGAGTTTTGAAATTTCCCCGAATAAACAAGCTCAAAACATATGGCAAGGTGTATGCGATACAAGTGTTTATTTCCAAAAGACGTAAAAACAAAGATAAAACAGCATATGGCACAATCAATTGTCAGACAGAGAAAGTCATTGTTAGGAAAAAAATAAGCTTTTTTAGCCAAAAAATTATTGAAAAAATGAGTTGAATAAATGGAGACAAAGGCTACTGCCACAATCGTGAGGTAAAACGAAGCCTTTAACAAACATATTGTACATTCTTAGAAATAACAAAAATCTGGGAAACGCTGTTAACACACAATGCACCCAGTGAATTGTCTATCGTAGAGATCTAGTTCCGAAAAAGAACTTCAACTGAATTTCCAAATTGCTGATAAGAAAAGGGAGAGAATTAAGATGTAATCGCATTTGCATTGTTACCAGCTCTCCTGGTATTACATTCAGCAACGCTGGTCGTTCAGATAGAACCTTAGATTTGATAAGAATTTTTGGCCCTTTTCTTTTGACTGTAAATTCTTCGATAGCCTGAATAGAATGGGCCGTGATTAAAAAATGCGTTTTATATTATTTCTGCTTCATGGAAACCGAAATTAATACATCTATTTATTGAGAAATACTATCTTCCACTTAGTGCCTTTCATGTTAAATTTAATTAATTTTACTCTTAGAATTTTTTTTTTATTTCTTTGATGTATAAGGTGACTTCTTCACAAGATAGCTATGTCTAAATATCAACACCAACCTTTTATAACCAAGAAGTTGGGAGCTCATTTCCTGCCATGATATCTTAGTCGATAATGCAAACAATCTGTCACTTTGAATTACGTTTCCGGCTTCTTTTTCATAATTTCTGTTAGGTAAGACTCCGTACCTATCCTTAACAGTTCGGAAAGCAAAGTTTAATGTTATTTCATTTCAATTATAAGTCCTTGTACCCTATTCTATCAGCGCTTGTACATACAAAGCTTTCTACATGCTATCTTTGAGAACAGTACACAAGATTTCACGTTCTTCTTATCTAGTGAGGATAGAACAAATGAGAGGGAAATATATTGGACTTCGGTCATATGTACCTTATAATATTATTGATAGTTTAGCTTGTATTTCCTTGCCTACGCTATCTTGTTTCTTGTAATCTTAGTTTTTGTTATATCAAGGAATTTCCGCTATTGGGTAAATCGCTTGTTTGTCAAGTAAAATCATATGGTACTCAGTGTATATATATATATATATATATATATATATATATATATATATATATATATATATATATATATATATTTATATATATATATATATATATATATATATATATATATATATATATATATATATATATATATATATTTATATATATATATATATATATATATATATATATATATATATATATATATATATATATATATATATATATATATATATATATATATATATATATATATATATATATATATATATATATATATATATATATATATATATATATATATATATATATATATATATATATATATATTGCGATATCTTATTTTATAATAGTCTTCATTTTTGTTACATTAAGGAACTTTCGCTGCTGAGTAAATAGCTTGTTTGTCATGTAAAATTATATGCTACTCAGTGAGTATATATATATATATATATATATATATATATATATATATATATATATGTATATATATATATATATATATATATATATATATATATATATATATATATATATATATATATATATATATATATATATATATATCTATATATATATATATATATATATATCTATATATATATATATATATATATATATATATATATATATATATATATATATATATATATATATATATACATATATATATATATATATATATATATATATATATATATATATATATATATATATATATATATATATATATATATATATACATACATACATATACATATATAAATTATATATTCGATATCTTATTTTCTTATAGTCTTCATTTTTGTTACATTAAGGAACTTCCGCTACTGAGTAAATAGCTTGTTTGTCATGTAAAATTATATGCTACTCAGTGAGTATATATATATATATATTTTATATATATATATATATATATATATATATATATATATATATATATATATATATAAATTATATATTCGATATCTTATTTTCTTATAGTCTTCATTTTTGTTACATTAAGGAACTTTCGCTGCTGAGTAAATAGCTTGTTTGTCATGTAAATTTATATGCTACTCAGTGAGTATATATATATATATATATATATATATATATATATATATATATATATATATATAAATTATATATTCGATATCTTATTTTCTTATAGTCTTCATTTTTGTTACATTAAGGAACTTCCGCTACTGAGTAAATAGCTTGTTTATCATGTAAAATTATATGCTACTCAGTGAGTATATGTATGTATATATATATACATACATACATACATATATATATATATATATATATATATATATATATATATATATATATATATATATATATATATATATATATATATATATTCGATATCTTATTTTCTTATAGTCTTAATTTTTGTTACATTAAGGAACTTTCGGTACTGAGTAAATCGCTTGTTTGTCATGTAAGATTATGTGCTACTGGCTTTCCTGCGTCCACTACTGTATTTGTTTGTCGTTCGCCTGGTAAAAGTACGTCACTCAAAGTGCTGAACATTTGTACTACATAATATATTCCGCCGTGGCGCCACGATATCACTCTCCAGAGACGAGAGGTCTTTCATTAACATTCTTCCCGACTCTTATTGATGATAATATGCATAAATCGAAAGAGTAATAATGTTTCTTTAATCACGAGGCAACGTCGTCTTTTTTGTGGTAATGAATTTTCATGTTATATGTATTCACTGAATATTTTTCTTCTGCTTATTAATGTCTCTTATTTCTGTTCTCTATGATGTTCTTTTTTTCTCAGTTTTCTTGTTTTCATACGTGATCATTCTGCTTTATAGAAGCTTGATTTGCAAGTTGTTAGACGTTGGGGATTTTTTTCAGGGAGTTTCCATAATGCTACTGCTATTTATACTTACTACAACTATTATTAATAATAATAATAATAATAATAATAATAATAATAATAATAATAATAATAATAATAATAATAATAAATAATACTAATAATAATAATAGTGTTATTGAAAATATAGATAATATAAACATTTCTATCAGCTCTAAGGAAATTCATTTACAATGGTTCTGCTATCGTGTTTAAATTCTCTGATCCAATAAAATCAATAGATATGGATAATAGAAGCGTTTAAGCCTTCATCCTGGATAATTATGTTGATATACTGAAACATTTGCGCTAATGTTTACTTTCACCTTAAGAAACACTTATTTTCTTTTCCGATGGGAACAAACATTTGCAAGCTGTCATTTCTCTTCTCTGCTAACTGCAGGTATACAGAAGACAGCCAAAGCATGCTATCTGATTTGGGAACCCTCGTTTCCTGTCCTTAGAACGCCCTTATACCACGGACTCAGTAGGGCTAAAATCCCTCACTGGGGTATGTGAAATATTTTGTGTGTAAGTTCATATCTCGTCTGGAGAGAACTGCCTCGTCTTTTTTCTTTACTCTTAGTATAATGGTTTATCATTTAAAAGACTGCTTTCCTGAGCACAGCAATGAAAGGAAATCAATAGAAAAGTGTTGGACATGAACATTTTCTTTCAGAGGGGAAATGGCTACACTTTTTCCTCCTCTAACCCAGGTTATCACAAACTCATTGTTGTGAACGACAAAGTAGTGGATGGGAGATGTTGTGGGATGAAGGGGTGTGGGGGGGGGGCAGAAGGGGAGAGGGTCTGGTTTCGTAATGCGAGACCATGATAATGTATTTTTAGAGGGAAGGTTCATCCTGGTCTTTTAAAGGGATTTTTTTTTTATGGAAACGCAAACATGTTTTTCGATTCATAAACATTAATGATGTCTGCGGTGTTTTCCAATAAGAATTTTTAAACTCATTCTGGGTGGAAAGGTTTCTTGCCATGCATTTGGAGAGGAAAATATACTTTGCAATGCATTTCTGTTTCAGCATTACAAGAGGTATTTTATGATTAAATTTAGCTGTCTATGTGAAATACAGTATAGGATTATTTGTAATTTGCAGTGGTTTAGCATCTGGGTATGATTTCTTTTCTACATTAGCGGTAATATGTAATTGTAATAATACAATGCCCTCTTAACTTCTCTAATTTTTTATGCTTTCCGGATGCGTCTGAGATCCAAATGCAATATTATGAAGAAATTCTGATGTCCTCAGTAGGATTCGCACCCGCATCCAGACCATCAGAACGAGGTCACGTTAATGATCTAACCAAAATGTATCAAGAATTGGGGAAGTTAAAGGACTCTGTGATTATTACAATTACATACGTATCTGGTAAAAATCGACAACCATATATGTTTTACTTTATCAGAAAATAATTTCTGTCGATAGACTTCTTAATTTTTAAAGATGTTTTTCCCAGAATCTTTGTTCGTAATTATTTGCTAATTTGAAATAGTTGTCTCAAAAAATCACGAACTAAAAAATCTTTTATGTGTGAAGTAAAAATAGCTGACTGTTTGTTGGGGTAGAGAATAGGTACACTCTGGGAATATGCGACTTGTTTTCACTGCAATGGAATTACCAAGCAAATTCCTAATTTTGCAGGTTTTCAGCAGTTTAACTTATAATCTTTTTTACTTCCATTGTTTTAGTTTTTTAAATGAATATTTTCTGTATCCTTTCAAACAGGATTAGGCATATTACTTGTTGTCTTCTTTATTTCATCAAGGTGGAGGCGTCCACGTTAATAAGTGAAATAAGGAGAACAAGTGCTCTTTTATATTCAAGTCTCTAGGGACGCATGAAGACGACATTATTTGCATACGTGACTAAAATATTTTTAGTTCTAAAAGGTTAACTAATGACTTCTTCATACAAACTTTTGTATGAATATATTTTTCCAAAATATAGCATATGTTTTAAAATTTCATTAATCATTGAAATTGTCTATGCATTCATTTCTTTACTTATGTATTCTTTGTTTTCCTTCTAAGAATTTTAAGCAAGAGTGCAAATCTTAACCCTTATTTCTCTTTCTTTTATTTCTCTGTGACACAGCGGATGAGAAATTGCTCTGACTTTCCCTCTAATTTGTCCATTTCGTTTGATAGCAGCGCACAATATGAGTGCATGGCAACTTGGTACAGAGTGTAAACACCAACTATACTAAGGTAATCATTTGAGAAAATGGGAAAGCAAGCAATTTCATCAAGTATTTTATTTCTGTACGTCGAGGAACTCGAAAATGGTGTTTTTTTAAGGAACTGGAAAAACTTGCCTTTATGACGTTATCGAGCAAGAGATGAAGATTTGAAGTAATGATAATTATGTTCAGTCAAACGCTTTTCATTTACTATGTTTTGGTTTGTACGTAGGGAAACTGCGAATGGCTGAAGCCTGCTGCGTCATTACAGTAATATTTAGAATGTATTCATGTTTTCTTGATAATTTAGCCTTCACAAGATTAACAATTAATGTCCTAATAGAAATATTCCTTTCTCGAAGATGGTGTTAGGACTTTGCAATATCTTTACACACGTTATATTATTTAACTAATGAAAAGTATTAGTTCTACTAAAGAAAAACGACCAAATACCGGTGGTCCCTCACTCCCCCAAAAAACTCAATTCCAGTAAATGAAACAGCCAGTGTTTACCTTAAAGAATACTGACACCACTAAAAAAGTAATCTATTTTTTTATGCGGGGAACCAGTTTACACAGGAAAGAGCAGTGATATAGGAATTAATTTTGTTACTAGACCAACTCACATAACGAGTTTTATGTAAAGGAGAAATCTCAATCTCTCAGAATAAGTTTTTGTAATCAGAACTATGAATATTGCTCTAATACCAATAATGGACAGAGAAGCAAAGAAAATGTGCTCTCTGGCCTGTTACATACAATTGGATATAATTCTTTTTGTTTTAGATCCTCAGGCAAGACGATATTCGAGAAATAAAAGAATATAAAACAATGAGAGTCATTGTAAGAGTATTCCAATATCAGTATTATGTTCACTGTGTTCTCGACTTGTGATTCCTACAAGTTGTATAAGTTGCATTTTTCCTCAACACGTGTGTAACTGGAAAAATAAAAACTGGATCACAGCTTTCTGCACTTGCATTTCGTCTCAGTTTGAAAATCTAGTGAATGCCTTTTTCAGCTATACGGAATGGTAACAAACGGGGCATAAGAAAAAAATGATCACAGGCACATATAAGTAAAACAAATTCTTTAATTCTGTCGAACACGAATATCCTAATATCAAAAGAGGAATTACGTCGTTCCCACCTTATTTAATTACCTGTACACTGGAGTACTCCATGCTGCTCATTTTGAACGTCTAACTCACAATAGTAACAATTATACATGTTTTGAAATCTGTAAACAATTTCATATCCTTAAACCGTTTCAAATTCCCCTTTTATATTCTTTAAATCAAGAATTATCAATGCTGCAGTTTGTTTACAATGCATTCGTGGGAGGGTTAATGTCCGCATGAGAAGCAGCACTCTATAATGACAGATTTATTGATTCATTGTACTGTATATCATTAATTTCATAATACTCTTTCTCAAGGTGACCTTTAAGATTTTATTTTTATGGGTGATGGAGGGGGGAAGGGATATGATGCCAAAAAAAGACTATATTACAAAGTAGTGATTGCAAATCTCTCAAGACCATTCGAAAGTCAAGATTTTTTAGTATGTGATTGTTTTTAACTTTTTTAGAACTAAACTGAAAACAGTCGTTCATCTCTTTTAATAGCCTCATGCTTTCTATATATATATATATATATATATATATATATATATATATATATATATATATATATATATATATATATATATATATATATATATATACATATACAGTATATGTATATAGAAAACGTGAGGCTGTTAAAAGAGATGAATGACTAATGTCAGTTTAGTTCTAAAAAAATTTAAAAACAATCATATACTAAAAAACACTTGCCTTTCGAATGCTCTTGAGAGATTTTCAACCATTACTTTGTAATATAGTTTTTTTGCATCATATCCCTTCCCCCCTCCACCACCCATAAAAATTCTCAAAGGTCGCCTTAAGAGAGGGTATTATGAAACTAATGATATACAATGCATCAATAAATCTGTCATTATAGAGTGCTGTTTCTCATGCGGACATTGGCCCTCCCACGAATACATTGTAAACAAACTGCTGCATTGATAATTCTTGATTTAAAGAATATAAAAGGGGAAATTGAAAATGTTTAAGGATATGAAATTGTTTACAGAAGAATAAGTTTTACTGGTTCGTGATTCGGAATAGTAAGTGAAAGTAAAAACAGATTTCAGAACAGATGTATAATTGTTACTATAGCGAATTATCCATGTTTAAATTGAGCAGCATGGAGTACTCCAGTGTACAGGTAATTAAGTAAGTTGGAAAAGACGTAATTCCTCTTTTGATATTAAGGTATTGGTGTTCGACAGTATTAAAGAATCTGTTTTACTTACTTGTACCTGTGATCATTTTTTTCTTATGCCCTGTTTGTTACCATTCCGTATAGCTGAAATAGAAGGGATTCACCAAATTTTCAAACTGAATATATATATATATATATATATATATATATATATATATATATATATATATATATATATATATACATACATATATATATATATATATATATATATATATATATATATATATATATATATATATATATATATATATATATATTCGAAAACTTTACCTGGTGCTTTTATCGCAAGTACTTTTAACACCATTTAGAAAAAAAATTCGAAAAACTACATTGCACTTATCTTTAAAATTCAAAATTTAGAAGACCCAGTATGATGAAATTAAAATATGTTTCAGTGTCACCCAGCTGAAAAAACATCTCTCATAATTCCATATCACAGCGCATCTAGGTATATTACATAAAACAGAAAGCCGATTAAGAGATCAAAACATTATTAAATGTCCGGCAAAACCTCAAAGGGTTACCCC
>JANJGK010000008.1:58602105-58604605 GCA_039081455.1 Macrobrachium rosenbergii
TATCAGTTCTGTTGCATTATACTGGCAGTGATATGTAGGCAGCCTAACCACTATGTCCATGATCTCTTGCCAGTCTGTCAATCACGTAATCATTTTCTTTACATGAATGTCTTTGCAACTTTACTAATTTTTTATTAGCCAGTCTTTAACTTCATCCTTTTTGGCAGACATTGTCGGAGGTTTATTAATTCGAACTGAATGATAAGAAGCGTTATCCAACACTATGATGGCAGATGGCCCTATATTGGGAAGAAGCTGGGTTTTAAACCATTTTTCAAACACTGCAGAATTCATCTGAATTTCTAGATTGCGTATCCCTTGTCAGCTGGGTGCTTGATCATTGATAAAAATATTACCCAGAAATGTGGTTAATATTGCAACCAATATTGTGATTGTGTCTACTTACTCTCCAATGTTATTGATGTACAATTAGAAGGAATAAATCATAGGTAAAAATTTTTATTCTGTCACGCCTCTCTCTCTCTCTCTCTCTCTCTCTCTCTCTCTCTCTCTCTCTCTCTCTCTCTCTCTCATTTTTTTTTTTTTTGCCCAGCTAGTGGAATAGTAAGCGGAACCATAAAAATGATGAACATTCTTTATGATTAGTTTTCTGACGAATATACAAATAATTTTTAACTATAATACACAACTGTGATGTAGCTGTCCTTTACGGATTCAAACAGAATTAGAGAAAATGACAAAAAAAAAAAGAAGACTGTCATCCTCAATCAGTGCAGTGCTTATACCTCTGGCAACACTAAACCCCGATATATAGTACTTATCCTATGTTTTATATATTTGTGTTGTTACATTAAATGCATAATATCTATATCACGGATCGCTACTATCACAATATTATCATATAAATAAAACAGGTTAATTTGCAGCAAAACAACAAATACAAACGCTATTACAATGATTGTTTACGATTTCGTGCGTCTGGTAGCATGCTACGGGTGACTACCGTCTGAAAACCCTCCGGATTGTGGTAAGTGTGAGGTCTCATCTCGGCCGTAATCAAAGGGTTAACAAAGGACCTCACCGAGGACCTCAGAAAGAAAATTTCAAGGTTTGTGACTAGGGCCAACAATCAACAAGACGGTGTAAAATTCCCTAAGGTGAAATATGATTATGGGCCCGGTTGCTGCTACGGGACAGTGAAAACCCATAAAGCAGGCAACCAACTAAAGTCCATCATCTCTCAGATGACATCCCCAACCTATAGGATAGCGAAGATCCTGAATAATCTGCTGATACCTTACATACCCGGCACATTTTCACTGAAATCAGCGGTGGAATTCCTTGACCTCCTGCTTGAAAAAGGACCAGAAGACGATATCGCCTCACTCGACGTTGAAAGTTTGTTCACGAATGTTCCTGTCGAAGAAACGATCAGCATCATCCTTGATCGTGTATACAGGTCCGACAAGAACCCGCTGCCCATTTCCGAAGATGTCCTCCAAGATATTGCTGAAGGCCAGTCCTACGGAGGCCCTTTTCCTCTCTCATCGGAGGAATTATTTCGGCAAGTAGATGGAGTTGCCATGGGATCCCCACTTGGGGTCCTTTTCGCAAATATGTACGTGGCCACCGTCGAAGGAAAGGACCTTCCGAGAACATCAAAAACCTGAGATTTATGGGCGGTACATTGGCGACATATTCGTTACAATAACAGAAACCGATGATGCCAGAAACTAGCAGATGCTCTGAAAAGAAACTCGGTGCTCAACTTCACCACAGAGCACAGCCAGCAGAAGACTTTACCGTTTCTTGACGTCCTGGTTAAAACAACAAGAAGGTCAGTTTAAACGACCGTGTATACAAAAGCAACGAATGCTGGCCGCTGCTTGAACGCACGAGGAGAATTCCCGGACACATATAAAAAGTCTGTCATGAGTGCGTATGCAACAGAACACATCGTGGAGAGACATACATAACGAATTTGACTAAATTCGCCAATTGCTGACAAACAACGGCTATGCAGATCAAATGATTGGAACTGCAATAAAAAGAAAATGGACGAATCTTGCCAATCCAACACGACGACGAAAAAGGAGGAGAACCTGATTATTTACCATCGTCTACATTATGGGTCTGCATATAAGGAGGATTTGCTGCAAACTACGTGGACTTAGTAAGCAGAGGCGTAACCCCAAAAGCCCCTTGCCACAAAATAAGCCTCAGAATTTACAGTAAGCCTAACCTTATAGCAGCCCTAATAATGAAGAACAGCACCGCTCCGGGGAGACCGAAAGAGATGTGCACGAACGTAGTTTACAAATTCATTTGTCCAGAGGAGATGTGTAAATCTCACAGCTAAAACTACATCAGGCACACTACAACGACACTTCGGAGACGTCCACTGGCTCATAAAAATCAAGGGGCCATTCATCAGCATTATATAGAAGTTCACGGCAGGAAGCCATCTCTACAAGAGCTGATAGAGGACAACCAGGTCGTGCACAAATTGGATGGCTATGGTCGCCCTCTTAATAGCCGA
>JANJGK010000008.1:58612105-58637965 GCA_039081455.1 Macrobrachium rosenbergii
CAATATTTACCAAAAATGTAAAGGGATGGAGGTAAACTTAGGATGTCCACTAAATAGTATAATTCACTAAAATCAGAGGATGAAATATTTACAGGAGCTATCAATAGAGCTCCGCGGCACTGGCAAGAATTACATTGCACAAAATAATCACAAGTCAATCAAGCAAAGTGCCACAACTGGTTGAAGTCAGGGGAGCACCCTAGCGGAAGTGTAGGTGTTACTAACAGGTAAGAGTGGGTGTGTGGAGTGCCAGTAGGGCGGCGGCGGCGTAGAGTGGCGTTGTAGAGATGGCTAGCATGGGGTATACTAGCAGCGTGTCTTCTGGAGACGGGTGAGAGGAGTGTCTACAAGCAGAGAGACACCCAAAGGGGAACTAGCATAGGTTATACTAGCGGTGTGATTTCTGGAGAGGGACTAACAAAGAAGGGGTCACCGGGGCCAGTATGTATACCAATGGCGGTGCCGGCGATGGTTGCATTTTGACACTTCTGATGGCCTCGTCTTGATGGGTCTTCCACTGTCCCCCTCGTAGGGCATGTCACTAATTCGGCTAGGTACCTAGAAAGGTCATTGTATGGCGACCAGATAAAAGCTCAAGAAAAGAGGTATCAATGGGGTGACAATGACATGGGAGAGTCTAGGGATTTGTAGGAAGGGATGTAGGTGTTAGTAGGCAGAGATGCAGGTGTGGGTTAGGTTAAGAAAGTGGCGCAGGTAGTTAGGAGGGCAAGGGAAACACAGAGAAGTGCAAAGGGTACGTGTGGTTCACATCTTCTAACTTGACCCATCGAGTGGTTCCTTGTGACATGACCGTTGTTTGCACAGCCTTGGTCGAGGTGAAAAGAGGGCATCCAACATAACGTGTGGATACGTGACTGTCCTTCTTGCAGTCCTTACATATGTCCTTGCTATAGTCCCGCCTAAGACCCGATCCCGTCGAGGTGACAGTAGCATGGCTTTGGGTTCCAGTATCACCCTGTGTACTCCATGATTGGTTGGCTTGTGGTTTGGGGTGATTCCCTTGTTTTGTAGGCACTGCTCTGCCCTATGTCCAGCTTTCTTTCAGATATGGCACAGAATGGCTTCATCATGGGACCATTTCTTGGTTGAGCAGTGGCTGAGGTGTATCCAGGAGGGGTTATCTTCTTATGGAGCGAGCTCAAGTAAGGATGATGAGTTTCCCATTCATCAGCAAGTCGTCTGCATTCGGCCGTAATAGTACGGCACCTCTCATGGAGGTATGTCACGAGGGCGCTGGGGGTGTAGCAGAAGAAATCCTCTACCTTCATCCTCTCGAGGACAGAATCATAGGTCTTTTCAGAGAGAGATTCCATCCATAGGCCAAGGTTCTTGTCTTTGAAGTACGTCTAGTCTGTCCATGTCTGTACTGCATTCTTAGGCAGGCTCTGCCAGCCTGCCAGTTCTGTCATCGCTTCTCCGGAGTTACCTCATATGCCTGTATAATGGCTCACCTGACTGCAACAAGGTCTCCTCGTTCCTCTGCAGGCAACGAGCGCAGAGCAATGAAACCTTTCCCTGGATGTGTCTATTTAGGATAAGGGCTTTCTTGTTGGGACTGGAGCAATAGTTCTCGAAGACCCGCTCAATGTGGTCTAACCACCCCTCGGGCTCTTCATCGTTCCAGGCTTGGACCAGGCTGTTTATTCCCTGCAGGATGGAGGGAAGGTTCGTGTCCCGGAACTGGGCAGCAGCGAGTTCATGGGTGTGCTGGGTCTCTCTCTCCTGTTGAGCTCAGGCCAGCTGGGCATCAACCCAGGTGGTAAGGGCATCTCCACAGTTGTTCTGCTCCAGGGCAAGATCCTGGAAGCGCTGTTAATCTTCGTTGTATGAGGACATAGTAAATACGCAAGCTTGCCAGAGAGGGTGGTAAGGGCACAAATGTGTGGTGGCTCAGGGTTAGTGAGTGCAAGTGTCTAACAGGCAGGTAAACACCTATGTGCAGTACTCCCAAAGTACAGAATTCAGTATGAGGCACTCAAACACAGGTAGGAAGATAGGCGGTAGCCTACTTCAGGTGGGGGGTTTCTTCAACTGAGCGTGGTGGCACCAAAAGTAACATAGAGGTTAGTTTGTGTGACCGTGTTGGCACCAAAAGACACGTGAGGTAGGTAGGCTCATGTGTGTGGGTTGGCACCGAAAAGATACGTAAGGTGGGCAGACTCGTGTGAGCTCGTTGGCACCAAAAATGTGAGTGAGGTAGGTAGGCTCGTGCGAGCGTGGTGGCACCAAAAGGCTCATAAGGTAGGTAGGCTCATGTGAGCACAGTGGCACTGCAAAGGTGCATAAAGTAGGTAGGCTCGTGTGAGCATGGCTGCACCAAAAGGCACGTGCAATAGGTAGGTCTTGGAAGACATAGTGTGTTAAGAACAAAGTAGCTTGAAGCTTCAGGCAGCACCACTAGGTGCATAGAGGTTCTCAAAACTCAGGGCGGTGTCCCTAAGGACAGCAGTAGCACTTCCCCAAAGTTGCACACAAAGATGAGTATGATGTTTCAACAGAAACACAGCAGCGTCCCCACAACATTTGCACATAAGAGGGCACCCTGAAAGGTGTGTAACTGGTTAAGAGAACGTAAGCACGTTCCGAAGAACACAATGTGGAACACAAAAAGTGTACTGTTTCAAAAAACAGTCAAAGTAAGTCCTAGGAATTCTCAGCAATAGGATATCATTCAAGCTCAGCATGTACAACTCATGTCCTGCTTCAATACAGTATGCTATCAAGCAACTAAGCAAAACACCCTCGGCAGCTAGTCACAATGGGTTTGCACAGACAAGAGAGTTTTGCATAAAATACCATTTTTTATATATACATATATGCTTCAAAGTATGTACAACTCATATAATATAAACAGACACTGTTCTCATAAAGTAGGAGGTAAGGTTCTCCAGCTCCTAAGGCCTCGCTGCATTCAGTAAACAGGGTAATAAATTCTAAAGCAAAATAGGCGTACCAACAAACGAGCGTCCTCACAGGTGGACTGTCAGGTGAGCTAAAGTTAATGCAAGCAAAGTTTCTCTCGAGTGAACTGTCAAAATTACTGTCTATCAGGGGAATCTATCGGCTGTGGCTCACGTAAAGTAGTGGGATCAATGAACTCTTGGCTAGACGGTTTGGCCAGACTTCAGGCAGGACATTCAGGCTACTACAGATTATGCTATACATGGGGTTGCCAGATAGACGCAGAAGTGGACATAGTTTTACGTTACTTGAATCTAGATTACGGAAGTATATTACTCAACCCAATTTCAACAATGTTACTAATTTGATAGACATGATATGGAGGCGTAAATTATGATGAGTTAAGAAAAATAAATAACTTTAAGATACGTGATTTGATACTACTGGACGGATAACTCTGACAGGCTTATACACGCAGTTCTCGAGATGACAAATAGACATGGTTTCCAGAAAGCAGGTTTTCTCAGTGTAAAGATCTTAGAACTCTTTTGCTTGGAGACTGTGCACTTTCCCAGATTTGTTAAATTATTAACTGAGTTATTACTGTTATTACTTGACATCAATTGTCAATTATTATTATTGAGCTCTGGCAATATCCCTTGTATTTTTCTGATAATAAGATTTCTCACTACTAGGACAAACAAAATAACAGTTATTACTAATAATACTAGATTTACTAATGATAAAATTGGGGAGACAGTTTCTTTATAGTAGGAATATTCATCAACATAGTTCAAATTTTCCAGTTTCTTTAATTCTAACTGAGGCAACTTAAATTCATCTAATTTCTATAAGTAATTTTTATATGGCACATGTCTGTTGAATTTATATGTTGTGAAAAGATGGGGTTCATAATATAACTGGTTTGCTATAACTAACTGACATGATGTTGCAAAAGATTTAACACTTTTAAACTTTATTTCTGTACTATTGTTGTGACATTTAATTTTAGCTACAACAGTATTTAGTGAAAATACAAAAATTTCTTGATCAATTATCATTCCTTCAAAAGGTTTATCATAGTTGGTGGTACATACATCCTTTTCTTGGTTTTGGTTTAACACAGTCTCTTGAATACAGGGATAAGCATTAGTATTCTTATACAGGTTATCAAAATTACCTATATATTCATGTTCTTTTAGCAGAATACACTCATTAAAATGTTTATCAGTGAAGAATGACAATAGTAGAGCATGTTCTTCTAACGCAAAATGCCTGATTGTTTCCTTTGAATGATTATTTGTTTATTAATTATCAGAGGAAATGGGTACACAGTGATTAATGTGTTTGTGATCCTAGTATTGAAAGGTACAACTAAAATAATTTTATCATAAAGCACTTTGGCACTTATTAAATTGTAGTACATGAATACATCTTCTACAAGTGGTTGAAAGTGTTTTTCCATGATGCAAAACTTAATGTCTTCTAATTCTTTAGGAGTGATTAGTGTTGGGCTCAAAATACCTTTATAAGCAAGCAAAATCACATTTAATGTGTTTTTATGTTCCTGTAATATCACTTCACTTCCAGAGCAAATATATTTAAAAACTGTATGTTTTCCAACTTATTCAGTTCTTTTGTTACACTCTGACTGACTTGATTTATAAAAATTTTCAGTTTTTTTCTGCGTTTTGATTGTGTGAGGCAATCACTTTATTTATCACTGTGCCTCTTGCTGCTGCCCATTTTTCCAGCCTGTCTATTCTTTCATTTTCATGTTCTACATTTGCTTAGGTAGCAACTCCAAATAATGCGTTCAAAGCAGTTCCAGTGAAAAGTAAGACGGATCTCTTTGACCTTTTGTTCACGGTATTTTCCATTTCTGTGCTTAATTTTTCTAACAATTGTATAACATTGTTATTATCACCCTCCTGTAGGGTTGATTTAATGTCCCTTTGAATTGCATATAATGTTTTCTCACTATTTAACACAGTGGTTATGTTTAAACTAATGATTTCTAAGTCTTTGATCATTTTGACTTTTTGTTCACGGTATTTTCTTTATATATAGGTTTCACTACATATATTATGTTTATCATATTTTCAGTCCAACACCAATATATACATATATATACACATATTTAACTCTGTCGGTTTCGTAGATTATATATTTTGTTTACAACATTATCTACAGCATTTTCATGTCTTATGTTATCTATAACTTTAGTGGACCATGGATCTGTTTTTACTACTTATATGATTCCAGTGAACTACTTTTTCCTTTAGATCGCTTTCATTAATCACTCTATATTTGTTTAATTTTAACACTTCTACAACTCTATGTGGTCCAGTGAACTTGGGAGAAACATTTACCTTTGGCCCTTCTAGAACATGATTTTATACATAAATTTTAGTACCTACGGTAATGTCTGGTATAATGGTACTTTTATTATAATATTTGGCATGAGTGTTATGAACCACTTTTAATTTTGCCCTTGTTTTCATGATTGTCTCGTATGTCTGGTTTTCCATGCAACATAGTCATCATAGTTATAAGTATGTCTGGGTGGTGTTGCATCGTCTAATATTGTGTGAGGCATTCTTTTCTGATAACCATATGGCAAATAATGTGGGGATTCTCCTATTGCCTCATTTACAGTATTATTCAATGTGAACTGTACGTCTTCTAGTGTTAATTCCCAATCTTCTGTCCGTGGGCTCATTAAAGTTTTCAGGATATCCTTTATTTTACGATTAGTTCGTTCTACTGCTCCATTAGAACTTGGTTTATAAGCGGTTATTTAACACTTATTTATTTCATAAAATTCACATAGTAAATTCAGCAGCATTATCAGAAAGAAGAACTTGTGGACATGAATGCCTTCTGATAATTCTAGATTTAAGAGCTTCTGCTACTGTAGTTGCATCTCTGTTTGTTACTGGTACGATTTCTGCATGTCTAGTTAGATAGTCTAAGAAGACTAATATTTGTTTATTTCCTCTAATAGTCATTGGAAATGGACATAAAATGTCCATAGTTACTACTTGAAATGGATTTAGTTCTGATGGATATTTTTCAAGTGGAGCTTTAAGATTTACGTTACCTTTGTGTTGATTATAAACTATACAGTTTTGTACAAAGTTTTTTGGCATCTTCACTACAATTTGGCCCAAAAAAAATTCTGGTTATGATTCTGGTTGTATTTTTAATTCTTGGATGTTCTGCTAACTTATATGAGTGTGTTAGTTCTAAAACTTCTCTGATTAGTGTTTTTGGGATGTACGAGTATCGTCGAGAATAACCATTCTTCTCTGTTGGCCTTTTATACAACAATCCACTTATGAATTGAAAATCAGGTTTTAAGGATTCATCTAGTATTAACTGTCCTACAATTTGTCTGATTTCTTCATCTTTTTCTTGTTGTATTTTTACTCTTTCTAGATCTAAATCTACTACTTGACAACTAAAATAAACGGTATTAGTGGTAATACATTTTTCTGTTTCTTCTTGAGATCTGGATAATGCATCTGCCAAGGTGTTAAATTTTCCTGGAATATATCTGAATTCCGGGGCAAATTCTAATACACTAATGAACCATCCATTGAACTTCATGTTGTTGGTAAAGGCTCTCTTTTTAAATAAGTCACAAATGGGTTTGTGATCAGTAAGCACATTAACCTTATGACCTTTCTGCTGGGTTTAAAACTCTACGAACATAATATACTGCCCTCATTCTAGTTTTGGCCTTTTGTAACAATACAGCTCCTAGCCCTGTACTTGAGGCATCACAAGCTGAGTAAAAGTCTTTGGAAAAATCTGGGTAGACTAAAACAGGGTTCCTGGTCATTTTGCTCTTTAGTGTTTGAAAGGCTGTTTCTTGTTCATCCTTCTATTCATAATATCATCCTTCTTGATTAGTTCTGTCAAAGGTCTGGCTATAGTAGTAAAACCTTTTATAAAAGGTCTATAATAACCTACCATACCTAGGAACCTTCTCAATGCTTTCAAATTAGTGGGAGCTGGGTAATCAATTATTGCTTTTATTTTACCTGCCTGCATGCCTAGTCCATCTTCACTAGTTACATGACCCAAGTATTCTAAGGATTTTATCAGGAATTGACATTTCTTTAATTTTATTTTTAGTCCTGCAATTCTTAATCTCTCTAGGACCATTTCTAATGTTCTGAGGTGACTTTCTAAGTCTTTGCTAAAAATTATAACATCGTCCAAGTATACTGCAACATTTTCTATATCTCATAAAGTTTGTAACATTAATAAGACAAATGTTAATGGGGCTGATGTGAGTCCAAATGACATTACTTCAAACTGTAAATGTTCTCTATGTGTGCTGAAGGCTGTGAATTGGTTCGACTCTTCATCTAGAGGTACTTGCCAATATCCACTAAGCAAATCTAAGGATGAAAATATTTTGGCCTCTCCTAATTGAGCTAACATATCTTGACTTACCGGCATCGGCATTCTATCTGGAACTGTGTTGGAATTTAACTTCCTGTAATCTATTACAAGTCTCCAACTACCACCCTTCTTTAGAACAAGTAACAATGGGGAATTATATCGAGATTTAGAAGGAATTACTACTCCATCTCTTTTCATTTCCTCTATCAAATTGTCAACTATGGGTCTCTGGCTTATTGGTAATCTGTAATTAAGAATAAAAAATGGCTTGGCTCCATCATCTAACAAACTTCTATGTTGTAGAACATTCGCTCTTTCTAGTTTATCTCCTTCTATCGCTATTACGTTTCTGTATTTCTCTACCTGAATTAACTTATGTCTATTTTCTGGAAAATCTGTTCTATTTACTTCTTGATTTATTTGAGAGGGTTGGCCATTTACAGAGAAAATTCTTTTTCTTCTACTGTTAGTAAAGCATTGTTAATAGGAATCCCTATGCAAAAGACAATGCTTGCGTATAGTGTTAGTCTGTTATCTGAATAGTTTTGGACATAAACTTCGCAGTTATCACCATCCGTGTGGACTAGTTAATTATCCATTCTGGCAAAATCTGGCAATTCTTCATTCAATAATAGAATATCCTTATCCTTTACATCCTCTTTTGATCTCAAATATACTTTTGTTAAACATTTTGGATACAAAGTTACTTCTCTGTTGAGTATAAATTGTACTTTATTATCATCAGCTGTGCTAACAGAACATATTTCTTCTTCTTCTATGGCTGAAAAATAGCAAAGCTCTGCATCTCCAGTGGTTTCTTCTGTTACTTCTATTATACTGTTTATATCTGATTTATTTATTTTATCTAAGAGCAATACTTCGTTTAGTATTTTCCCTTCACTTTCACAACTCATTACTACATTGCTATAGTTATAGGTATAGGCGCCTTGATTTTCGTTAGATTCATTGTTTTGGTCATCACAATTATTTATATCTGAGTAATTATTTATATCTGAATATATATCATCTGTAAGTGCACATTTCAACAATTCTGTATCCTGTAATTGTGGGAATTCCTCTTTTTTATCTGTTTCTATTTTATCTTGCTTGTCCTGATTACTTATCTGCTTTTCCTGTGTGTCTGTCTCGCTTGTCGAAACTGTCTCAGACAAAATGATCAGATTTGGGTGAAACTTTTCTTCGTCAAGCGTAAAACATACGCTCTTCTGATTATCCTGTTTCAGGCTAATCTTTCCTTCACTATTATCTAATATTATTCCATACCTCCTCATTAAATTCAATGAGAACAATAATTGTGAGGGAAAAATATGTCTTCTAAACTAGAAAACTTTCAAAAAATTTATGTGACAAAATATCTAAGTTCACATTCCCCAGACTTTTAATTTGTTTCCCTGCTATTCCTGTTATTACTCTACTTTGACCCTGAATCTGAGTTTCTGCAATGCCTAAATATCTGGTTAAAGTTATTTTATCAATTATTTTTACAGTACTACCTGTATCAATGAGTAGAGTACATGTTTTTCCATTTATTGGAATCTTTACAATAAGCAGATCCTTTCTGTTTATTTCTTCTTCTTTCATGGAAAATATTACTTCTTTGCTATGTAAATAGGAAAATGCGGATGAACCTTCATTTCCCATTGTAACTGTTTCTCCTTTTTCTATTTTTAATAACCTTGAAGGGATTTACTTTCTTTTCTCTTTCAAAGGGTTAATTGTCACTGACTGGTTGATTTATTTATATTTGGGCGACTGTTACTTATCTCTATAACGTCTCTATTGGTTCCTTATTATTGAACCAACAGTTTTTAGTTAAATGCCCGATCTTTTTGCAGACTGCACAGACTCTAGGCTTTCTGCATTCATTAGTGGAATGATTGGTATATCTGCAGTTTTCACATGTTATTTTTGGTCTAGCTTCTTGAGCTGAATTATTCTCTGGTTTTGAATTATTTGTATTTGAATATGGACCATTATCATATCTTATGGGTGGACCATTCCTCGATTGATTCTGTCTTCCTTTCTGGTTCGGATTCCATTTTTTCCTAGTATTTTGTGCATATTTCTTCTAAAAGGAAGTTTGTCTATTCCCTACTTGCCTGGAATTATCATTATAATTGTTATTTCTTTTATATGAATCATGGGTATCCCTGCCTTTCTTTTCATTCAAAAAATATATCATCAAAAGAATGTTATGTTATTAAAGATTCCTATCTATCAAACATCAAAAAATATAACAAGATAAAAAAAGTTTTAGAGAGAATTATGAAAGTTTTATACTTTCTAAGAGAGAGAACAACAACAACAAATTTTTCATACACTCTTACAGAGAGAGAATAAAATAACTTTCCAATCACGACTTACTTATTTCTGTTGTGATTCGGTTTTAACTGTTTCACTTTTCTTTTCGCAACCAACACTGTAGTTCACTGCAGACACGCAGGATATGACTTCTGGTTTTTAAATCTTTGACTAAAACTGTCCTTTTCTTGTTTCGTCGACCTTCATGGATTCGTCTTCTTAGATTTCAAGTAATGTTGATTTTTAATGGGAATGTTTTGTCGTACATGTGAAATGCACTCATTCGTTTTAACAGATTGTGTATAGAAATCTGTTTGGGTGTATGTCGATAGCCACCAACGGGAATGTTTTGTTGTACATGTGAAATGCAGTCATCCGTTTTAACAGATTGTGTATAGAAATCTGTGTGGGTGTGTTTCGAAAGCCACCAACATACGGCGTTTTTGTTTTATCTTCTGGGAATAATATTTCTTAGTTGTGGGTTTTCTAAGTGATAATGTTTATAATTCTTACCTCATTTTGTTCAGTTTTGTCCATTGACGTTTGTCCATGTTATGATTCACTTCGCCGTCTGTTAATAAATTCTTGAGTTTTGCTGGTTGATTCGTTATGCAGTTCTTGTGTGTGTACTTGTTTGTTCTTCACACTGTACTTTTTTACGTCTTCCTCGGATTCTATCCCACCACTGCCACCAAAAGTTATGATATCTTTTCTTTTTTATTTGTTTTGAACATTACCCATGTAAAGAAGTTTATTATTGTTATCTTTGTAATGTTTGTTAGAGTCCCAGGAGGGGTTTAGGAAGACACTGTGTAGCTTTCTTACTTCATTAACATACTAGTAAAATAACACTGTACATATACAAGTTAAATATATATACAAGTTAAGTAGTATGACTAAGAATCGAAGTATGAGCCTTCCTTGAATATTCTTAACCCACGACTGGTGAGGCTCTCGACCTCACTCCCCTAAGGCTCTCGGCTCTTCTCTCTCTCTTTTTTCTATCTGCTTCTCTCTCCCCTCAAGCTTGCTTTCTCGAAGGTTCTTCAAAGGAAATGTCCATCCCTCCAGTAGGCGAAACATTGCTTCTGTTCCGCCTTGTAGACATCCTTAGTGGTTGGAGATTATCTAACGACGTAGCTTTGGGTGTGATTAATTGACTTGATTCTCTCCTTCGTGGGTGGGAATAATGACGTCACTAGAAGTCTTCAGGTTCCGGTGAAAGTTGAAGGGCCAGCTCACAGGTGAGATGGGTAGGCAGTCTTTAATGGTTACACTTAGATTACGCTTAGATTACTCTCACACCAATGTTTTGGCTACATACACATAACACTTCCTGCTTCATTATTTTCTCTCTCTCCCTCTCTCTCTTTCTCTGTCTATCATTTGTCTATTAATGGTTCCCTCACATTTCTATTTCTCTCTTTTATATATATATATATATATATATATATATATATATATATATATATATATATATATATATATATATATATATATATATATATATATATATATATATATATATATATATATATATATATATATATATATATATATATATATATATATATATATATATATATATATATATATATATATATATATATATATATATATATATATATATATATATATATATATATATATATATATATATATATATATATATATATATATATATATATATATATATATATATATATATATATATATATACACACATACATAAGGAGAGACAGAGAGATATCCCAGTCTCTGCCAAACAGAAGTATATGGATCCCTGCATCATATGGGAATGAAAATAAACGTCACAGGGACAGAAGCCTTAACCAAAAATGCCATTACTGAGAACTGGAAGGTTAACAGCTTTAGATAAAAAGCATTATGGTGAAAAGGTTTTCCATAAAAAAATGTATATTCATAACTATGAAAGATTCTGTATTGTTATAGGCGACTAATGGTTTCCGGGTGAAAAATAAATATATGTATCTGGTAACCTCTGCAGGTTCTTCAATAGACTATACTGACTTAACAGGTCTACTATATTTTTCGTACATCAAATTTGTCTGACATAAGCATCAGCATTTTTAATGGCAATAGATTTTTCTTTTACTCTTTTGTTCTACCATCAGCACATAGTTTCATCCACTTTAACTTCCTTTTTAAAATAATACCCAGTAACATAATTTCACAATGAGGTGTATTTCTTATACATCCTTTTCTTTTACCACATAATTACTATCTTTTTCAGATAAAAATTTCAGTTCAACTTTAATTATAAACATGCTCGTCGAACTTGTATTTTGCTCACAACATCGTACCGTCTGCTGTATTGTAAGTTATAGACTTATTTCCCACAACATATTTTCGGAGCTTTCTGCCGAAAAGAAAGCTTCCATCTTTTTTTTTTTATTGGAACACCAGTTTTGAGATCAAAATTTCGGTTAAACTTCAATTATAATAGAAAAACGTCTGTTAACTTTTAGTTTAGTCACAACATGGTACTATCTACTGTATTTTACGTTATAAAGTAAATTTTCCACAACATATTTTCACAACTTTCTCCCCAAAAAAGCTTCTATTTCTTTTTTTTTTTTTTTTTTTTTTGAGGACCAAATAGTTTTAAAGCAGCGGAGGCATCGCATCGGGAGCATGTGGAACGCGCTCGCCTTCAATGGCCCTGCCTGCTGAAAGCACTGAAAGCATAACCCCATTGATGTGCCGACCCCGCTGACACTCCACTCAACACCTTTTACCGGTTTTACCGCCACCTCTTTTGATGATCTCTGCCCTGACAACACCTTTAAAAAAAGCCTCCAAATCATTTCTCTTCGTCAGCTATGAAGCAAAATTACGAGACTTGCTTTTAAACGGCTTTTGGGGAGGAAATGCTGCCCAGGATGGACTGGGGAAAAGTTAGGTTTTGGAAAATCTGTTTACCCTAATACTTGGGTTTCAGGAATATGATGATCGCTGTCTTTACTATAGAACATGTCTAAAGTAAACTACAAAAAATGGAAATATTGGTTTTGTGAAAATCTGTTTATCTTAATACTTGGAATTCAGGAATATGATAAAGAATGTCTTTTCTATAAAACATTTCTATAGTGAACTACAAAAATTTAAATATTTGGCTTAGCAAAATCTGTTTACCTTAATACTGGGAATTCAGGACTATGATGATGAATGCCTTTCCTATAAAACATTTCTATATTAAACTACGAAAAATACAAAAATACAAAAAATAAAAATATTTGGCTTAGGAAAATCTGTTTACCTTAATACTTGGGATTCAGGAATTTGATGATCGCTGTCTTTACTATAAAACATTTTAAAGTAAGCTACAAAAATAAGAAATAAACAACGAATAAAAAAAAAAACAAGAATATACTATCATATCCAGTGAAAACTTTGTCGAAATAAGCAAAGTTTGCCGCCAGTTGGGAGGAACCCTATTTGTATTTTTCGCTGTTTTAATTGGTGGTAGAAGACTTTTTTCTTTTTTACTTCGTTTTTTTTTCTCAGTATTTTTGTTTACTGGGAAAATTAGAAGGGAAGTCCCACATCCGCTCTGTTCTCTGTAACTTAATAAAAAATATGCTCTTATTTAATGCAAGCTCCACTCCAGTTGAAGACTAATTATATATATATATATATATATATATATATATATATATATATATATATATATATATATATATATATATATATATATATATATATATATATATAATCTTCAACTGCAGAGAAGTTGACATATGGTATAAATGTAAATAAGTTGTTGCAAAGCGGTATCAAAGAAGAAATTATAATGTTACCCATCATTCGATTTTCCTACCAAAATCCAGCAAACATTGACTAATGCATAATCTCGAATTCTTGATACCTTTAGATTAAAGGAAAAAATGGCAAGGAAATCAGAAAGGTACAGTTCACATAACAACCACTTCCATTTAGCTTTCGTATTTAGAATAAGTATTACAATTTTATCAAAAAAGGTAAATTCAATGGTTCAACACAGAAGCACACTTTCAGCTTAAGAGTTAATGATAGCTGATCGGATGTGAGTTGACTGATACAAATTGCAAATAACAACTCTAGGTAAGATGATTATTGGCACAAATACTGTCAGGTGAAACGCCAAACAAACACTCCTTCCGGAATGACAGGAACATTCTCCCAAATATTGCCATTACTTCAACGATAAGTCAGACGAGGGTAATATTGAAGGGAACATCGCACTTGGCAGCCATATATCCCTTCGCGAGTTGCACAACACCTCGTGATAAAGTTAAGAGAAAAGTTAGAGTACAAAGATCTTCTTCGTACACGAGTTCGAAAAACATTTCTTGATTGACATTTCTCATATAGAAATATACCTGTTATGAAATGACAGTGAAACAGTCTAGTTTTATATATATTGCGGCAGGTATCATCCCACTATAGGAAACTGAAATATATTTGTAATTATTAAAAATTATCAATTATAATTTTGTTTTTGAAGAACGTCTACAGAATTTCGCTGAAAGAATTCGCCTAATACTTTCATCTGAATTGACTGATTCGTTAATTTCTGTAAACTGGCGTTGAACAGTCAGTAAGACAAAGAGCAAGGAGACAATATCAGGCTCGCACTAAGATACATTTCGAATGAAATGGCCTAAAATCTTTCATACTTTTAATGTGACTGAAAAGGAACAGAAATAACCAAATCATTCCGGAGGAAGTTAAATGACAAAAGGAGTTTATGGATAATTTATTAAGAGATTTTGACCTTGGCAATCAACATAATTACTTTTTCTTCTTTACTGAAAGTAAATACATGTCCATGGATGATGTCGGAGATAGACGATTGAAATAGTCTTAGTATATTTCAAATGCCTGCCATTTCCACACTTCTGAATAGTAATAACTAATATTAGATCATGAAATCTTGAAACAAACATCCCAAAGAAGTGTATTATCAAACTGACTCTTGTTCCCGAAGTCCAAAACAATAGTATATTATTTATGGAAATATTTAGTATCAAACTTGTAATTAACGTATGACGGTTTTATTCATAGTAAATAATTACTTTTTCATCCTACCTACTAACCCCAGACACTCGAACAGAGCCCAACAAGTAACATATGCTGGACATACTGTACATATTCTTTCCTCTAAAACAGGAAAACAATAAGCAACGAACAAAGGAATTCAACCTAGGGTGCAAAAAAAATAATAAAACTCCCGTGGCAACTTGAAAAATCTCCTTAGAAATATTATGAAACTTCCACAAATGTGCTTTTGAAGAATTCTTATTTTAAGAAAATGTAGCGAAATAATTCCCATAACTTTTACAAAGCCTCCTTTTGGAAACTTCTAAAAAAAAGTTAAGTATCTGAGACTCTCTCCCGGAAATTTTGTTTCCCACAAAGAAGATGAATTCATTCGAGGAACGTGGTAATTAGATGTCTACCTTTGTTGAAAAAAATTAAAGTAAGAGTGAAACTTGTAAAAATTCATGGTAATTATCTTCACAAATTCTCTGAATAATAATATTCTTAGTTAATGATAAAGTCGCGCGTCATAAAAGAAACGTGAATTCTACGTAAAGGTGAGTTCTTGTGCTTTCTCTACGTATTTGCATTCTGTCATAATAATGATAATAGCAGTCGTAATAATAATAATAATAATAATAATAATAATAATAATAATAATAATAATTATTATTATTATTATTATTATTATTATTATTATTATTTTTTTTTTTTTTATCACAGTCCTCCTATTCGACTGGGTAGTTTTTTTATAATGTGGGGTTCCGGGTTGTATCCTGCCCCTTAGGAGTCCATCACTTTTTTCACTATGTGCGCTGTTTCTAGTAGCACACTTTTCTGCATGAGCCTTGGAGCTACTTCGGCATCTAGTTTTTCCAGATTCCTTTTCAGGGATCTTGGGATCGTGCCTAGTGTTCCTATGATTATGGGTACAATTTCCACTGGCTTATTCCATATCCTTATTATTTTGATTTTCAGGTCTTGACACTAATCAAATATTTTTTTCTCTTTCTTTCTCATCTACTCTGGTGTCCCATAGTATTGCGACATCAATTAGTGATACTTTCTTCTTGATTTCGTCAATCAACGTCACGTCTGGTCTATTGACACGTATCACCCTATCTGTTCTGGTACCATAGTCCCAGAGGACCTTTGCCTGATCGTTTTCAATCACTCACTCAGGTTGGTGTTCGTACCACTTATTACTGCAAGCTAGCTGGTGTTTATTGCACAGGCTCCAGTGGAGGGCTTTTGCAACTCAGCCATGCCTCTTTTTGTACTGGTTCTGTGCAAGTACCGGACATTCGCTTGCTATGTGGTTTATGGTCTCGTCTTTCATATTGCACTTCCTGCATATGGGTGAGATGTTATTTCCATCTATTGTTCTTTGGACACATCGGAATAGGGCCTGATCTTGTGCCTCTGTTATCATTCCTTCTGTTTCCCTCTTGAGTTCTCCCCTCTATAGCCATTGCCATGTTTCATCGTTGGCCAGTTCTTTTGTCTGTCTCATGTACTGTTCGTGCATTGGTTTGTTGTGCCATTCTCCTGTCTCTATATTTCTCGGTCTTCATCTACTTTTATCAGTCCTTCTTCCCATGCACTCCTTAGCCACTCGTCTTCACTGGTTTTCAGATATTGCCCCAGTGCTCTGCTCTCGATGTTGACGCAGTCTTCTAGGCTTAGTAGCCTTCTCCCCTATTCCTTTCGTGTTATGTATAGTCTGTCTGTATTCGCTCTTGGGTGTAGTGCTTTGTGTATTGTCATGTTTTTAGTTTTCTGGTCTATGCTGTTGAGTTCAACCGTCATCCACTCCACTACTCCTGCGCTGTATCTGATTACTGGTACTGCCCAAGTGTTTATGGCTTACGTTATGTTTCCGGTGGTGAGTTTTGACTTCAGTATCGCCTTACATCTCTGCATATATTCTTTCCTGATCGTGTCCTTCATCTCTTGGTGTTTTATATCCTCTCTTTCTATTATTCCCAGGCATTTGTATCCTGTCTCATCTATGTCTGGCAGCTTTATCCCTTCAGTCCTTGTTACTTTGCCTGTTTGTAACTTGACCAAGGCACATTTTTCTATTTCAAACTACATCCTGATGTCCCCAGATATAATCCTTACAGTCTGGATTAGGGTATCTATTTCCTTGATACTCTTATCATACAGCTTGATGTTGTCCATGAACAGATGGTTAATTCTGTTGGCTCCTTTCTTGAGTTGGTACCCAGCATCCATCTTCTCTTGTACTTTTGTCATGGGAATCATGGCTACTACGAAGAGTAGTGGGGACAGTGAGTCACCGTGAAAGATCCCTCTCCTGATGTTAACCTCTGTTAGTCTTATCAGGCTAAACCACTACTCTTCGTAGTAGCTATGATTCCCATGACAAAAGTACAAGAGAAGACAGATGCTGGGTACCAACTCAAGAAAGGAGCTTGAAAGTACAGTATTCCCGTTGCCCATTGCATTTTTAAGGAGCTGATGGTGTTTTCCTCTGCCCCATATATCGTCAGGCATTCTATTAGTCACGTATGCGGTATTATGTCGAAGGCTTTCTTGTAGTCAGTCCATGCCATGCTTAGGTTGGTTATCCTTCTCTTACTATTCTTCATTACCATTTTGTTTATTAGGAGATGGTCTTTTGTACCCCTACACTTCCTTCTGCAGCCTTTCTGTTGGTAACTGCCACATTATTGGTAGGCAGGTGATAGGCCTGTAGTTACTTGCTATATTTCCCTTATTCTTGTCTTTCTGTACTAAGGATGTTCTCCCTGTGGTCATCCATTTGGGCACACGGTGGTTTGTGATACAATGCTGGAGTTGTTCTGCTATTCGTGGGTGTAGGGCCTTGAAGATTTTGAGCCAGCATCCATGGACTTCATCGGGACCTAGGGCTTTCCAGTTGGGCATTTTCTTTAGTTGATGTCTGGCTGTGTCTGTCGTGATCTCGATAAATCTTTGTTTTATTCTCCCCATTTCTTCTGCCTTGATTTTCTGGAGCCATGTTGCATATTTCTTGTGTGATACCGGATTGCTACATATGTTTTCCCAGAGTCACTTACTTGGTTTGGCTTCAGGAATTTCCTGGTGGTTGTCTCCCTGTCTTAGTTGGCTGTATAGTCTTTTCTGGTTGCTGTATAGTCTTTTCTGGTTGGTTCCGAGGAGTTTGTTATGTTGGTATCCTTATATGCTTTGGCTTTAAGCCTCTGTTTTATATCTTCTATTGTGTTGTTTAGTCACTTCTCCTGTACTTTGTATTTCTCATTCAGTTCCTCTCGTGTTTTCTTGCTTCTTAGCCTCTTTTCTGCCATCTCTTTCAGTTTACTTAAGTTAGATCTCATCGGCATGATCTGTTTTTCCCCGCGCCTTTTCCAAGGAGCTTGCTGTTTTGGTTTCTGTTGGGTTGGTTGTGATGGTGGTGTTGGTGTTTGTATCCCCATGATTTCTACTGTTAGTCTTTCTCATGCATATGCCAGGTTATTTGTTTCTGTGATACCGGTGGTGTGGATTAGTCTCATTATTTCATTAACTTAACTTGTTTTTTCCCTTAGTTTCTTTGTGTTGTAGGCTTTCATGGAGGGGATCCTTGTTCTTTCTGTATTTGGCTTCATCCATTGTCTGATCTTTTCCAACTTTTCGACCTCTCTGCTACATCTTCGGTGTTTCCTCGTGTGTCGTTGTTTGGTAGCTCATCATTCCTGTCGTTTTCTGTGTCATCGTCTCTTAGTTCGTCTTCTTGTCCTTCGTTGCTGGGTGTTATTTCTCTTTTCAGTCCTTCTCTCTCTGTTGTGGAGATCCAGTTCTTTTTCTTTGTTCCTTACTTGGTCTACCAGCCTCTGCTCTGTTTGAGGGTTGTTATTTCTCTCATTCCAGATGTTGACCAGTCTTCTTCTGTATCCTCTTTCTGATGTCATCTCCAATCTTCTTCTGGTTTGCCTCTGTAGCTCCAGTCTCTGGTTGCTGGTTACTGTTGTTGTGGTGGTTAGTTGCTGGATGACGACCTCCAAGGACATGATCACCCTTCCCGTCGATTGGGTTTTATAACTGGCTGCCGGAAGAAGCTCCTCATTTACGTCGTTGTCGTTTATCCTTTCATTTCTTTCCATCATTGCTGAGTTTTGCTATTTAACCCATAGCTGGACCGCACCCCATCGAGAATAGGTACTCATTTACAGTTGAGTAGACTGAGGAAATTATGATAAAGATCCTTTCCCATGGAATCAACGCCGAGTAGAGCAGTTACCCATCCAACGACTGACCAGCCCCAATGTTGCTTAACCAGTCCATCGATGAGCTAAACCACTCTGCCACGGCGTCCATTTATTATTATTATTATTATTATTATTATTATTATTATTATTATTATTATTATTATTATTATTATTTTCAATGTTCTCTTTGAGGATGCAGTTTCACGAAATACCACTAAACAATATGAGTAAAGAGTTGTGTTGGAAGCAGATCAAGAGGACAGAGGCGTCAACGTTAAAAAGAAGATTACGACGATTGCAGTGATGGTTCTGGTATACGATGATAACAATCATGTTCAACAAAATTTATTTACAAGTATACATGCAAAGGAGAGCTTAGTGAAAGATTGTTTATGAAAGGTCTTTTACCCCCAAGGTGGAGTTTGCTCTCCTTAGGCCAAAAAAATAAAAATAAACCCACACGTGTAGGATGATGAAAAGGGATCCTAAGAACATTCTCACGGCTCTATGTTGTGGAAGTAACTCCAGGGTGCATAGAGCTTACAGTCTCATATCCTGTAATCTATTAAAAAAAGGATTTAAAAGTACTAAAATAAGCTGAATCCTCTGCTCCTCGAGAAACAAAGATGAAAGGGTAATATTTAAAAAAAAATGGGAGTATGAAGTAAGTGGAATGTGAGGAACGAGGTAAGGGTTACTTTGTACTTCCTTATGATATTTTGAAAAACTGTTCGTAATGTTTACACAATCCAGAATCTTAATCTATATTTCATTACTTAAGTTTCTTATCCCTCAAACCAGAATCTCTAATCTTGCTCTGTTTTACACATGAGTGTGTTTTAGCATTTTCTTGGGTGAGCACCTTGTACAACTCAATTTCTATGTACATTTTCTCATTTCATTATGAATGCGTACTTACGTTTTATAATGTTGGACCCTCTTTTATTGCATGACATTACCAATAATGTGGTCTAATTTGAGGGTTACAAGTATTTGTAATTATGATAAGCAACATTGGATACATTTAAGTACAACAAAGAAGCGAGTGGGGAGTAAAAGATAGGTATCAACAAAGAGTTTGAATGTCATTGCTTTTGCCATGAGGAGAAATTATTAGGCAAATTTCAGAGAAAGGACTGTGATTGTCTTTATCTAAAGTATATTATGAAACTGTAATGAAAAAGAAAATTTTCAGCGGGCGTCTGAATTACCACATTGACGATTTGTCTGTTAATGATAATAACTGTTACCGAACTCGTTCGAATATCGAAATGAGAGAGAGAGAGAGAGAGAGAGAGAGAGAGAGAGAGAGAGAGAGAGAGAGAGAGAGAGAGAGAGAGAGGTGGTAGAAGGGACGATTAAAGAGGCTCTATACAATTTAATTGGCTGTTACGTTAGAATTCCCTGAAGTGTAAAGCAATGGGATGATCTCATTAATCTATATGGAACTCTCTTGAATATTCCATTGCGGAAGTATGAGAGTTTATTCCCGAGTATAATTGGAAAAGAGAAAATAGTCATCAATGGAGTGAATGGAGTACTATACAGTGAATACAGATACAGATTAGCTTAAAGTTACTGGGCCATATACTTATAAAAATGGAATGAAATAGTATTCTTGACTTGTAGAAGAATGTGGAACACAAACTTGAATATTGTAAAAAAAAATATTTTATTATGAAAAATACGGCTTACGATAAAAAAAAATTATTTAGCAAAGGACTGCAATTGGGTTTCACATAATAGGTTAAAGAAAGCAGTAGTTGGGAATGCTTTTCTTTAAAGCTTTTCTACTTATAAGAACTTCATTACCCTTAAGTAGAAAAGGTATTTAGTAAAAAGTAACGCGCACTGAGGTGCAGTAGAGTAAGCATAAAGTGAGTAATAACATCTTTAAGAAAATCCAAAAGTAGTAAACAGAAAAGAAAAAACTATGGCCAGACGAAGTTGACGGAAACAGAAAAAAAAAAAAAAAAATCAGTTATTGAAGGAAACCTCGCACAATTAAAGTGACGTCGAGCGAAATTGGTAGATGGAATTCATTTCGTAACAGATGCTGCGGAATGGGAAGGGTTATATGGCTTCATTTATGGAAAATATTCTGTACTAGATTTTCATTAACGAAAAGTTATTTGCAAAGTTTAAGACTGTGAAAAAGTCAAGTTAATACACTTCGATTCTCAGAGGTTTTATAGCGCTACAGAGAGGTTAATTTGAGTTGATATAACCGTAATAAACGACTAATGTCATATGAGATTATTATTATTATTATTATTATTATTATTATTATTATTATTATTATTATTATTATTATTCTAACAGATGATGAAAATTAGAGAGGAACCGCCCCCCCCCCAGAAAAAAAAAAGTTCAAGTGGGCTTTCTTGAAAAGTAACGTTTTAAAATGAAATGCGATTGTTTATAAGGAAACTCGAGCACAACGGTTTCAAGATCTTAAATCGTAGGCTTTTGTATTAAAGGAATTGCTAAAAATCAGTAAATAAAAACGGAATGAAAACAAGTAAAAAATGAACCGAAGTTTCTTCGGCATAATCGAGTTTTCTGTACAGCCGCTACAGCATATAATCAAGGCCATCGAAAATAGATCTATCTTTCGGTGGTCTCAGTTTAATGCTGTATGACCAACAGCCCATGAAACTTTAACCATGGTCCTGTAGTGGCCTATCCTATATCGTTACTAGAAGCACGATTATGGATAACTTTAACCTTAAATAAAATAAAAACTAATGAGGCTAGAGGGCTGCAATGTGGCATGCTTGATGATTGGAGGGTGGATGATCAACATACCAATTTGCAGCCTTCTAGCCTCAGTAGTTTTTAAGATCTGAGGGTGGACAAAAAAAGTGCGAGCATGAAAAAAGTGCGGACAGAAAAAAAGTGCGGACAGAAAAAAGTGATGGCAGAAAAAAGTGCGGACGGATAGACAAAGCCGGCACAATAGTTTTCTTTTACAGAAAAACTAAAAAGCAATGGTTAAATGTTCATATATATAAACTGTAACAACTATACAAGATGGATAAAGAGTAAAGATGTATATTTATGTCATGAATACAGTAGATTATTAGTCAAATATCTGTATAAAATGACAGAATAGAAATTACATAAAAATCACTGTCACCTGAAGGATGATGGATAATAAGCAAGTAGGTTTGTCATCACAAGTAGTTTATGACATGATCAAATATAGGCCGGTCATTTCTTTATGCTAGACCGGAAAAATAACCTAGATTTCATTGTTGCTTTTGACAAATTCATATCTGATAAAAATTACAGCCGAGGGGGGATATGTTTAAAAGGCATCTTACTAAATGCAATAGCTGACCTTAATAAGAAATACCCCGTCCCCGTAGATTTATGAAAGCCATCCGCTCGCTACAAAAATTAGACGTTGTAATAAGTAGATCCGACAAAGACGGCAAAATCGTGATTATGGACAAAAACTTTTACCTCGACAAAATCAACCCACTCCTTAGTGACACTGACACTAATGACAAACTAACAAAAAATCCCCTCCAAAACGTCCCCATGAAATTTTTTAGAAATGTAAGATTAATTGGCAAAGACAAAAAGAGCATTGAACTACTGGAGAAATTTCAAGTCATTAACCCAAAACTAACTTATTTTTATGGCCTTCCCAAAACTCATAAAGATAATCTTCCATTCAGACCTACCATCTCATGTGCCGGAGCTTATAATTATTAGATTTCTAAGTGGTTAGCCTGCCTCCTTTCCCCCTTCTTAGGCACATTTTCTCCCAGTCACATTAAACATTCTGAGGATTTCTGTCACAAGTTCAAAGCACCCATACCACTTCACACCATAAGGCTTCTAAGTTTAGATGTAGATTCCTTATTTACAAAATTACCAGTATAGGACGTTCTACAGTTTTTGAGGGAAAAATTAGCCCCCTATTCAGATCATTTCCTACTAGCCCTAGGTAAAATAATAAAGTTAGTTGAATTATATGTAACAAATAACATCTTTTATTCGTGGAGTCATTTTATAAACAAAATTTCGGGTGCAGCATGGGCAGCCCTGTAAGTCCTGTTTTAGCCAAAATATACATGGAATATTTTGAAACTGTAATAATAAACACAATAAAACCTAAAGACATGCTATGGATGAGATATGTAGATGATATCTTAACATTTTGGGATAATAAGTGGGGTAATTTCAATGAATTTCTTTCAAAATTAAATGCATTAGTGACTAGCAGTAAATTTAAACTTGAATGGGAAACAGACAACAAAATTTCCTTTTCTTGGCGTTTTAATAATTAGAGACACGACAGAATACAAATTTACCATGTACAGAAAACCAACTTTCTCTCTGGCATACATCCATTTTTAGAGCTATCATGACATTTCTATCAAAATTGGCGTAGCCAGCAATTAATTCTTAAGAGCCTTACGGATTTGCTCCCCGGATCTCCTGGGAAAGGAAGTTGAACTGATCCGTGAGCAGCTGTCATTTTTAAAGTACCCTGAAAATTTAATTGAAAAATCGATCCACAAAGCGAACACTATTTTCTACCGCCCCCCCCCCCCCCAACCATAACAAGACCAGAGAGACACCCAACTGTAATATAAAAATCCCACACCTGGACAGGATTAAGACGTTGACACAAAAACTTGGAAACTCTGTCGCTTTTGCTTTTACCTACTCAAATACCTAATTAACGTCCAACAAAAACCAGTTCCCAGAGACACGGGAGTTTACGAAATCCCTTGCCTCAACTGTGACCAATCTTGTATCGGCTTCACAGGCAAATCACTCCCCCAAAGATTAATACAGCAAAAATGTTTAGTTAGATATGGACAACAGAGCTCAGCTAGTTTTAACCACATAAATAACCATAACCACAGAATAAACTGGAATATGCCTAGTATAATTTATAGCAGCAATTGTTGGTTCAAAAGCCAGATGGTGGAATCAACTTTCATTAAACAAAGAGATACCATGAATCTTTCAAGAGGGATTCAGACATTGTAGATAAAATCTTCCTCCAACCAGCGATTAAGAAGATTAAAGAGAAACTGTCAACTGGAGTGACTTAACGGCTGACCGATGGATCTTCTGGTATAAATAAAGCTTTTCTGTAACTTTTTCTCATTCACTATTTGCCTGAGGAGAGAGACAATTTTGTCTCTGAAATATAGCTTTTATTTTCCACATTTTGTCGTTTCTATGGGCTCCCTTATATTTGATGGAATTCTGTTTTAACAAAAAATATTTCACAGTCATATATATATATATATATATATATATATATATATATATATATATATATATATATATATATATATATATATATATATATATATATATATATATATATATATATATAAAACTATAACATATATATTTGTAAATATGGCATAGGAAAGATAGTATTTGGTAAATATAAAATCACCGCATACTAGGGATAATATTTAAAAATATTTTTAATAGTCACTTAGTTCAGAACATTAATCAAATAATGTCAAATGAATATAGGTCCTGAGAATACCGGTAACTTTAATTCACATATCTTAATATTCTAAATCGTCTGGATAAATCGTGGATTTTAATTGATGCAGTAACTTTTTTTTATTAGTCTACTGCAACAGTGAATTCAGCATACTATTTTTTGGGGGGGCGGCTTTTCTAAAAGTCAGATGTATCTGGAAAAAAATAAAAATGAACCGCATTCTTTGAAAACAAGTTTTCTTTATCGTCCTTAAAATGTTCCCGCACAGTAGTAGGAGCTCGGCATAATTCTAAATTTCCCAGTTATGATATTTGCAGTATTTCATTCAAATTCACATCTTTTCTGAAGAAGCATCTTCTGGTCTTGTTCATTTGGGCTTTGTTTGCGGAATGTCTATTTGCCGTTTCATTGCCTCAATGCAGCATGAAATATAATCGGCTTTTTCTGTCCGTCCGCACTTTATTCTGTCCGCACTTTTTCTGTCCGCCCCCAGATCTTAAAAACTACTGAGGCTAGAGGGTTGAAAATTGGTATGTTGATCATCCACCCTCCAATCATTAAACACGAAATTGCAGTCCTCTATCCTCAGTAGTTTTAATTTTATTTAAGGTTAAAATTAGCCATAATCGTGCTTCTCGCAACGATATAGGGTAGGTCACCACCGGCCCATGGCTAAAGTTTCATGGGGCGCGACTCATACAGCATTATACAGAGACCACCAAAAGATAGAGTTATTTTGCGGCGGCCTAGATTATACGCTGTAGCGGCTGTATAGAAAACCCGATTGTGCCGAAGAAACTTCGGCTCATTTTTACTTCTTTATTTGTTAAAATGTAAGCTTTTACAACCTTAACTTCGCTACGAATGGGATAAAGAGTGCACTGTTGGTGGGAGGGACTGCTCGATAATGGCGATGCATTGCCAAAACGAAGGTTCTTTGTATTCTTTTAGAGAAATTCCATTTTTCATAGCAAAACGAACACATTTTTTTATTCATAAACAGTAATGGTCTCTGCGGTGTTTTCCAATAAAAGCTTGCAGCTCATTTTGAACTAAAGGGATATTTTTTTTTATTTATTTAGTGAGTTATCTTTGCAAAGCATTGCCGCTGTAGGACTTCCTAACATTATGAAAATTAGCGAAAAAACACGAAATATTTTAGTTTATTTATCTCTGGTTTGATTGTTAAAACAATTGTCTTTCGTCTTTAGTTTGTATTTCTAGTTTTCGTGTATTGATGCTTCTATTACGAAGTGACAGCTCATAGTTGTTGTTCATTATATCACACTTAAAAGAAATTCATATAATCATTAAACAATTAAGGAGGATTTGCTTTCTCCGTTTATGAACTGAGTCAGTGCAGAATGAGGTATAATTTAAATGTATATACACACACACACATATATATATATATATATATATATATATATATATATATATATATATATATAT
>JANJGK010000008.1:58638065-58650565 GCA_039081455.1 Macrobrachium rosenbergii
TATATATATATATAAAAGGAATGAAAACGGTCTGCCTTGGAATAACACGATCAGAGGTATTTCATGGTTGTCTTAAGAACTCTTAAGGTGTTGGTGTTCCTTCTGGCTAAATATAGGTTTTACTGTACAGACTTACCTCGTACGAAATCAGGCCGTATCTTTCAGTCTCTGACATGATGAATATGTTGCCCATGACTATTAAGAATGGAATCTGAGAGTATCTTAACACATCAAAATAAATTTTTCTTTCAGAGTAAAGATTGATTTGTGCATCTCTTTCTATATCAATGTTTTTTTTTTTTAAATCCAACTGAAAAAAAAAAAAAATATATTCTTACATACAAGAACAGAATGGGATCAACAGGTTTTGTTTCGTAATCTAATGAATTTGTTCATATCTGAAAATAATCGAATTAATGCCTTTTTCACATCTGTTTCATTGCACCTAGTAGTAATCGGCGAAGGGGAGTAAAGCAGGTACAACTTGTGATACTGACTGTATTTCCCAAACCTCTCCAAACTTTTCGGAATTTTCATGGCAACCTGTACTACTCAAGTATAAAGTTTCCTTTCATTTACATATTCTTCTGTTTGCGAACATGTCTCTAAATACTTTGATTTCCTCTCTTTTTGTTTCTTTTCCTGAACCCCGTTTATTTTAATAATTCCCAATTTTTTCTTTGTTTTATATCTCTTGTATAAATAATTCTTTTTGATTTATAAGAAGTGAAGTTTTAGCTTCTTGCATTAGACTAGCATTTCTTTTAACTCATTACTACAGCACATTTGATGAAGATTCCTGTATCACCTAATTTGAATCAGTGTAGTGCTGCAGTACAACATTTAACAGCTGTTGCTAGCAATTATTTTTTTCTATACATAATAAAATTCACCTGCCACAAATGACTACTGAAAAGGATTCAGGTTTAAAAAAATTGCTGCTTACATATAATATCTGCCAATATAAGGTGCCTCTGAAAGTAAGATATTGAAATATTTTGCACGATTCCCATATTTGACAAATCCACACAGAATCAGTTATATTAATTATGCATGAAAGATGCTAAAGCTGAAACCTACAGTATATTCAAAGAGATCTTCTTCCGAGTACAAGGCTCAGTTACTGCGATTGATGGCTGCTTACGAGAATGATGAAGATAAATAAAGATTTAATGCTAAAAAGGTAAGTGAAAAGAGACTAATTAATGAATTAGTCATTACTGCCAACGATCCCAAAGTATATTGCCGTAGGTCATTGTACATGATTATTGCTTAAACTCCTGAATGGATTTGGATGCATGCGAAATATCTTTCACAGTTTGAGTTGTCTAACTATTTCAATCGGATCTAAGTCTTATGTTTTAAACAACGAATAGGACTGGAAAAGTTGGTTAGTCGAACAGCCTCTACAGCGAACCGCAAGGAAAATAATAAATGGTTTCTAAAACATTTAGCACTGTCGCGTAATATATCTTTCAAAATATCACCGTAATGCCCATAAGATATTACAATATGTAAAGAAAACACTTGCTGCATCCTGCTAGCGGAAAACTTACACAAACAAAATTTGATGCATAAATGGAGTGCTCAAGTGCAGAAAAGTCTCATCAGCAAACTTCAATCTGGATCAGAACCCATCTATCACGGAACGAATTTTCAATTAGTTTGAATATGACCCTTTAAAAAACATACTACACCACAGAGGAATAGTACGAAGTTAATATGCTATCCATCTGATTTATTGTTCTTATGAGACTTGAAACAAAATTGTGAAAAATGAATTTAGAATTACGATAACCCTCCTAACAACATTGAATCTATAACAGTAGTTTACTCTTACTCTCATTCATTTTCATATTCCTCCTCTTGCAAACACTCCCATGCATTCTCTAGTCATCTGTAAACGCAGCCACTCCAACTCCATTTTTGAACCGGTTTCTTAACCTAAGACCCAGCCCCTACACTTCTCACATTGACTCAGACGGAACGAATTGACACGATTTTCTTTCGGAACTTACGTTCTCCTTCTGTATTCCCGACTCTAACAGCTTTCCATTCTTCACGATACAGGCTCGGCTTTTCATGTGGGCTCAGATCCTAATATTTCTCTTTCACATTTTACTTGATTATAGTTTTCTGTAAAATAAAACCATTGAGATGGCTTTCTGTCTGTCTGTCCGCCCTCAGATCTTTAAAACTACTGAGGCTAGAGGGCTGCAAATTGGTACGTTGATCATCCACCCTCCAATCATCAAACATACCAAATTGCAGCCCTCTAGCCTCAGTAGTTTTTATTTTATTCAAGGTTGAAGTTCCATGACCGTGCGTCTGGCACCACTATAGGTGCCAACAACACAGGCCACCACTGGGCTGTCGCTGAGAGTTTCATACAGCATTATACGCTGTACAGAAAAGTCGATTGCGCCGAGGAAACTTAGGCTCATTTTTTACTTGTTTAGCCTTGTTTTCGGAACTAGTCTAACTTAGGCACCAGGTAACCCATCCCACTTGCACTTGAATTCTCTCTGTCAGTATCTGTCTTTTTGTCTCCCTCTACCCGTCGAAAAATATGAAGTCGTCTGTATTTAGAAACTCAAAAAGAATTTAATTCTACTGTATACTGGAAGAAAAGCCAGTGCAGTCAATGTAATGATGGGGTGTGTCTTGGCGTATAAGATATGTCGCTGCTATGTAACGCCATAGATGTTAGTGGCAAAAAAAAAAAAAAAAAAAAAAAAGGCCAAAGCAAAAGTTAATTATCCTTGCAAAAGCTTACTTTGGCACAAATAGAGAGAGAGAGAGAGAGAGAGAGAGAGAGAGAGAGAGAGAGAGAGAGAGAGAGAGAGAGAGAGAGAAAAGATGAAGAAGAAGAAGAAGAATTTGATTGAGATTTTTCTATCTGAGCGCCTGAACGAATACTGAGTATTTCTAACATTACTTGAACGCAGAGTTAGGAAGAAACATTTGTTAAACTTTATTACAAATTCTCTACGTGATTCTGTTCAGTCGAGCATAGAGCGTGACCTTTGCTACTACCACACCTGTTGTCTATAAATTGAATATTATTTTCATTATGATTAGTCTCTGATGGATTTGTTGCTAAATATTTCTTATAACGGGAGAAGACACAGGATCAAGTATGCATCTCAAGAGGAATGCTGTTCCATAAATTAGCGAAGTAATGATAAGAGTAAAAAATTTATTGCGGCTATCAACTTCTGGAAATAAATCCATTAGTGAAATTTTGTCAGAATCTTTAACAATTGCAATTAACCGAATTATAAAGATTATGGAAAATTTTAACTTAATTGACAAAATAAGAAAAAATAAATAATTATAAGTAAAAACAAGTCCTTCGCGCCAGCCATGTGAGAGCTGATAATCATTTCGGTGGTCTGGTAAAATTATTTCAATAACGATAATTAAGAAAAAAGAAACAAAATACACACACACACACAAACACACACATTTTTAAGCTGTCATACAAAATTCCAGCTTCTGAATTTGCAAACCGTGGGAATTTCCAGAACGTTTTTAAATTCTTGGGTGCTGGGATGATTTCTGTGAGATCATAGCATGTAAGCCTTGACTTCCGGGCACGGCAGATACAGATTGACAATAATTGACAGGCTCACTGGTCACACGGGGCCATTTCTCGACTAAAAATGTGAGGTTCCTCGGTACGAGGACTGGAAATAATCACAAAAATGAAACTACGCTTAATGTTTAATTAACAAACAGTGAAAACTTATGAAGTTATGAGTTTTAGATATTGGATAGTTATGTTTTCTAAAAAAAAAAAAAAAAAAATTTCAACTATAGCGATGATAGAAAAGCTTGTTCTTTCTGATTTGGTAGTTCAGTAGTTACAATGGAACTCCTAAAATGTAAGAAATCAAGATATATACACCATGATCACTTTAAATACATCAAAGATATATGCCATTTAATTTTCAAAAAATTTTTTTCGGAAGTTTATTTCTTCGTTATTCATTAAATATCATATCGGCCGTATCTTACCTAAAACTGATAATCGGTAAACACTCCATAGTGAGTTTCTTCGATAATATTATCTAAGCTTGTAAATGTTACAGCCTCACGAAATACTGCAGAATTAAGGTGTGTCCGGTTGACTTACCGTCGCTGTAGGATAGCCTGGTTTCCAGAATCAACTAAATGCTGTTCCATATTAGCAGCTTAATTTTAACCATCTGACACATTCCACGAGATGTTTCTTCATGGATACAAATAATTCCCCCCAAAATATTTGTAACTGACTCATGCGTCCCTTGCAATTTATCTGCAGGAGGAATGACGTTCGGCTTTGTAAGCATCCTAATAAGCAAAATGACTGATATATGTTTGAAGGTGGTTGGGTGCAAAAGTGAGTGTGCAAATTGTCAGTGTTGACCAAATTTGAATTCTGCTGCGACGTCTCCAGTCATTAATATTATCAATGGGAACGTAAGCATTGAAACTTTGCTCTTACTGGCTAGAAAAATCAAGGATTAGGAAAAAAAGAGGGAACCGAGGGAAAAATATCTGGTAGGGGGGGGGGAGGTTATAAGAAGAATGGATTGGAAAACAACAGAACTGATGGTGAAAACGAGAAATGGAAAGAATTGTGTGCAAACTGTCAGCGTTGACCAAATTTGAGTCCTACTAAGACGTCTCCGTTCACTGATATTATCACTGAGAAAGTAAGCACTGGAATTTTGTGTTTACTGGCAAGAAAAATCAAGGAAAGGGGAAAAAGAGGGAGACAGAGGGATAGATATAAGGGTGGGATAAGGGGAACGGCTGAAGAAGAGGGACAGGAAAAAAAAATATAAGGCCATGATCATGTCCGTCTTCTGAGACAGGACAAACTGAAGAAGCAGGAGATTCACTTCCTCGACAGATGGTATTTCGCAAGTTATGTAACTTTGGAAGATCGAAATAGAAAGTTTTGTGTGTGTGTGTGTGTGTGTGCGCGACACATTCTGTTAGTTAATTTCCGTCTTTGATCTTTTTGTACATATTAAATCGAGGTTTGTATCCCAGTGGGACCGGATTGCAAATTCAGGATAATTTTCATTTTCCCTAGCTCTACGCAAGGAAACTTTTCTTTCACAATAATACTACCTCTGCCCCACCACGGATTTGTCTTTGTACCAAATACCGAACGAAATCACAAAATACTCAAGATGAAGAGATACTGAAAGACCATTAGGATTCCCAGGCAACAACTTGATGTCTCAGAGACACAGAAGTGCTTATTTCAGATTAGGATAAGTATTGTGGAAATGCAAATCCTAAAATACAAAACAGGATACAGTCAGATACACCCTTGGTAAGCTCCTCATTGTATATCGAGATAGGTGTCACAGGAAATTCACTGTTTATTTATATAGCTTTTCATAATGAATAACATTATTTTTTAGCGATTAACTTACCGAGAAATCCCCGTTTCCCTCTTAAATTGAACCTGAATGATTTCATTGATTAACTTATGTAACAATTTCTTTCAAATATTTTCGAAATGATCACCGGAAATTGATTCAATCACCTCTCATTTGTTTTTCATTCATGCGTTGATTAGTTCATTCATTCGCTAACAAAGAAAGTACTAAAGAAATTACATTTTCATTGTTTCAGTAATGAATTCCTTCATATGCTTCAATCTCCTTTGTTAAATGGCAGTGAAAGGACGCCATCGTTTATTCATTTGGTCCCTCCCTGTATTTTGAAACTTGCGATTTCTTTCCTCATACCTTACCTGGACGAATTAAGAATTTATCTTTTTAATTACGTATTCAACAAAGCGTTTTTATTTTGCTCATTAAACTCAGAAAAAGTGGTTCCGCCTGTTTAGAACAAAAACAACAAGCCCGTTATTTTAAAAATTATTATTCATATTTCAACGTTGATGACTTTTTCGTCATTGTAATTTAACTTAGAAATTGCTCTCAAGCAAAAAGCTTTATCTTCTTAAAACAACACAGAAAATATTATTATTCTTGACTTCGTAAAAAAAAAAGATGCATATTAGCCGTTTTTTTTCTATCTCTCTATTTACCCAAATAAGTTAAACTGGTGGTTTTTAGTATTTTATTCCAATCAAACCGCGTTACTATGAAAATAATACTTGAAATTAGAGAATAGCAGTAGCTAAACAGGTCATCTTTGAATATGCGTGAACACATAATCAGTGCTTTGACGAAGACTCTCACGAAACTTTTAAAGTGATCATGGTGTATATGTACTGTATATATATATATATATATATATATATATATATATATATATATATATATATATATATATATATATATATATATTTATTTATTTATTTATTTATTTGTTTATTTTTTTTTTTTTTTTTTACATATTCCCCTGGGTTTATGGTATTCTACAGGCCGGCAACGGTAACTTTATTTAATTTGCCTTGGAGTTCTGACTTGCGTAAAGGGAAATCGTAAAAAAAAAAATAAGAAAAAGGGGAGAATTTAGGAGCTGAAGGCTCTACTTCATAAGGAAATGTTACGTAAATACTTGGGCTAAATTAAGGAATTTTATTTACAAAAGCAAGCATTTGAAGGGAAAATGGATAAGTAAATTGATAAAGGGCTTGCAACGCCTGAAGATCCTTCGGCAGGAGTCTTGAATAAAGGCAAGGCACAGACCAAGATAAGTCCACTGCGAATAGATCCCTCTGCAAGAGAGATTTACACATTACACGCCAGTAAAGGAACAATATAACACCGAATATGACTCAAGTTTGCACTGAGGGCGCCAAAGACTCGAGGAATGAATGACCACTTTTACACTCGAACACAGGATATTGGAAATGGCATGGGGTAAACTGGCACAAGGACAGAAATGAAACGCTGGTACTCCAGTCTTTCTAAAGGGCAAACTTTCGTGACCGGAAAGTCTTTACTCCACTATACCTTAGGGGAAGCTGGTCTCTGACGAAAAAGGACGAGGGAAGATCACATGTATGGCGGTTCTCTCGAGGATGACTGGAGTCTGGAGTTGGGAGTTGGACAGGGATGAAGGGTGAGCTCTCAGCAAAGTTATCGCTCGTCCGCGTAGAGGACTGTCTCTCAAAGATTCTTACTTCATGTCTTCTGCTCTACAACTAACTCACTAGCTAACTGCTTCTCCCGTTTAAGGCCCGCGGCCAGGCTAAGGGCCGTGTGCAAGCATGGATCACTGGCCAGGGGCAGCGACTCCGTTGCCCTGGGTTTCCTGGGGAGGTAAGACAATTCAGGCAGCTTAACTTGCCTTTAGAAAGTCCATTTAAGAAGATTAGTTGGGTTAATCTTCTTAAGGGAGTGGCATAAAATATCCTCACCATCGTAGCCAAGTGGGCAATCGTTTTAATTGCTTTTTAGGCTGAAATATATATGTAGAATCTACTGGTCACTTTTACCAGACACATATGTAATTCTAATAGCCACAATGCCCTCTTAACTTCTCGAATTCTTCGCGCTACGATGGTAAGGATAGGTCTATTCCAGCTCTAATAAATATATCTGAAAACGACAGGTATATGTATGTACGAGAGGTGATAGACTTTTATCCTTCTCGTGGTCAGGTCGGCAACGTAACCTCCCTGTGAATATGGAATTTAGGTTCGCTTCCCGCGACCGGCGTTCACAGGCTCTTCAATTTCTTCCGTTTGCATACTTTCGGCTTCGCAGTTACAAGCATATCCAAAAAAGTGCGAAGAATTCGAGAAGTTAAGAGGGCATTGTGGCTATTAGAGTTACACACACACACACACACACACACATATATATATATATATATATATATATATATATATATATATATATATATATATATATATATATATATATATATATATATATATATATATATTGTAGGCAATCGCCTTTGTAGCATTGACTTCTTTGGTACAGACTATCTCATATTTTCTCACTTCTGCTTTCAATCTTTCTTCAAGATTCTGGATAAGGACACACAGTAATGGTGTGGTTTCTATTTATTTCACTTCCTACAGCCCGTTTCGCCTGTGTCGCAGGCTTTGTCAAACAAGAACTAAGGCAAAATAACTTCCTCAATTCTATATATAGCTCCAAGAGAACGGCTGTCGGGGTTTGAGGGGGTTGCTATTACTTCCATTTACAATGCTTAATTTACTAGCGGGTGGTTAACTATTTTCATTATATTTACATAATATGCTATTACATAGTGTCATTACATTATTTTATTATTTTAAAATTCTGCTTTTACTTTTTTATATCGATAATAAAATTATTAATTTCTTCGTCTGTGGTGTTTGCGCGGGGTTTGTTTTGGCAATAACCTTGACCCTGTCTCCCGTCCCTGGGATGGTGAGAGGGTAGGGCTCTATCCCTTTCCATCTGGCAAATAAATTTATATATATATATATATATATATATATATATATATATATATATATATATATATATATATATATATATATATATATTACTAAAAGGACCTCATTCAAACTGGATGGTATCTAATGGAGTATTTATTCAGAAAAAGTTACAAGCTTTCTTGGACAAACAGTCCACATTATCAAGTATCCGTACAATGAGTGGATGCGTAGTCCAGCTGTATTTATATCTGTGTGCTGGGTACTTTTAATCCTATAATCGCCTAGCTCTTTCTGTGTGACCCCCACCCCCTCATGATCTTGGTCTTTCTCTGCTCCCTTCTAGCTCTTCGTTGGGTGAGTCGGTAGAGCTGCGGACTGTCACTCGATGGGCCGGAGTTCAATTCCCCGGCCGGCTGATGAAGAGTTAGAGGAATTTATTTCTGGTGATAGATATTCATTTTTCGCTATAATGTGGTTCGGATTCCACAATAAGCTGTAGATCCCGTTGCTAAGTAATCAATTGGTTCTTAGCCACGTAAAATAAGTCTAATCCTTCGGGCCAGCCCTAGGAGAGCTGTTAATCAGCTCAGTGGTCTGGTAAAACTAAGGTATACTTAACTTTTTTTTCTGCTCCCTTCTTCTTCCAGGTGTCCATTTTCTGTGCGTTCTCTTGCTTTTTTCCTTCGTTACCTTGCTACTGTGGAGTATACGATTTTTCTAGATATGCTGTCTTCAAAGCCATTTCCGGTGTTCCCTGCCATTGTGCTGTTGGCGCAAGTTATGAAGGCGTTCTCTACAACTAGTGTGGCCGTTTTGTTGGTGTTCCTGTACAGAAAACTCATATTTTCCCAGTCTATGTTATGATCACTTTCCCAACAGTGTTTGGCAACTGCTGACATCTGATTATAATGCCTTATGTTCTGCAGATGTTGTTTGCTTCGCTCTTTACATGATTTGCCAGTTTTGCCATAGTACCCTTCTTCACAGTCTAGACACGCTGCCATATATAAACCCGCTCTAATCTCTTCCCCCTCTACCGACTTTTTGTTTCTAACTATTTTATTCCTAATGGTGTTTTTGTAGCTGCCTATCAATTTGAAATTATCTAGCTTTCTGTTCATGGGTGCAATAGAGTTGTTGTCCTGGTCTGTAATTATTTTCTTCCCTACCACATGTTCCTTTTCTATCCTTTCCCTCTCCTCAAAATAGTTTTTCCTTGCTTTGATGTGTGCCCACTCCCACCAATACTTAGGGGAGCCTAATCTCCTAAAACTCTCCCTCAGGTAATCCAGTTCTTCGTCTAAAAATTCGGGACTGCAAATCCTATAAGCCCTGATGGCCAACCCTGTCATTACTCCTGTTTTTTATTTATTTCCTATGACTGGAGAACCTATGTATGTATGAATTGGTATGTCTTCTTCCTGTATACCTTAAATTTTAAATTTTCCCCTTCCCTCTTAACCAGAACATCCAAGAAAGGAATTTCTCCCTCCTTCCCTTCTTCTATTGTGAACTTGATATGTTCATTTAGGTTATTTATGTTTTCTAGGAACTTGTGTAGATCTTCCCTTTCTCCCTTGTAAATAATCAAGATGTCTTCCATGTATATTACCCATTTTACGATATTTAAGTTCCCTTTATTTACTTTGTCCACCTCTTCCTTTTCAAACCATTCCATAAAGATATTAGCTAGAATTGGTGAAAGACTTGAACCCATGGCCACGCCATTTTTTTTTATATAATGGTTTTCGCCCCACTTGAAAACGTTAACGCTGAGGGTCGCTGTTAACAGTTTTATTAAAACGTCATGATCTATGTCGCATGTTTAAACCCCCTCCTCCATATTCTTTTTTATTATTTCCATCGTCGTCTTCAATGGTACGTTAGTGAACAGGTAAGTTACGCCCAAACTTGCAAATTTACAGTCTTTTACGTTAATTTTGGATAATTCATCTATCAGGTTCATGTTATGTTTTAAATGCCCTTCGGATACTAAGCCTACCCATTTTCCCATTATGTTGGAAAGAAATTTCTCCAGCTTCCTCTGCGGTGATCTCGTCGATGCCACGATCGGTCTTAGCGGGCACCCTTCCTTGTGGATCTTAGGGCTACCATAAATATATAGGATCTCTGGGCTTTCCACTGATTTTACTCTATATTTTAATTCTTTTCTCTTAGTTTTGTCGTGGATTTTGTCAACTCTTCCCTTACTTTTTTGCTAAAATTGCACTGTACCCCCCTAATGTCCGGTTTTTTGTTGCAAGCCTCATATGTGTTTTCATCGAAACTGGCAGATCATGTAAAGAGCGAAGCAAACAACATCTGCAGAACAGAAGGCATTATGATCAGACATCAGCAGTTGCCAAACAGTGTAGGGAAAATTATCATAAAATAGACTGGGAAAATATGAGTTTTCTGTACAGGAACACCAACAAAACGGCCAGACTGGTTATAGAGAACGACTTCATAACTTGTGCCAACAACACAATGGCAGGGAACACCGGAAACGGCTTTGAAGACAGCATATCTAGAAAAATCGTATACTCCGCAGTAGCAAGGAAACGAAGGAAAAACGCAAGAGAACGCACGGAAAACGGACACCTGGAAGAAGAAAGGAGCAGAGAAAGACCAAGATCACGAGGGGGTGGGGGTCACACAGGAGGAGCTAGGCGATTATAGGATTAAAAGTACCCAGCACACATATATAAATACAGCTGGACTACGCATCCGCTCATTGTACGGATACTTGATAATGTGGACTGTTCGTCCAAGAAAGCTTGTAACTTTTTTCTGAATAAATACTCCATTAGATACCATCCAGTTTGAATAAGGACCTTTTAGTAATTCTACTAATGCACAGAACGATTGTGTATGTGATAAAGTCAATATATATATATATATATATATATATATATATATATATATATATATATATATATATATATATACACACACACACACACACACACACACACACATATATATATATATATATATATATATATATATATATATATATATATATATATATATATGTGTGTGTGTGTGTGTGTGTGTGTGTGTGTGTGTGTGTGTGTGTGTGTGTGTGTGTGTGTGTGATTTGTAAAGAGACACTTTCAAAACGCATTGTTTTTTTTTATTTAACTCTAAACGTGAGTTAAATTTACTTATGTCTTATCCATTCATTAATTGTTAAGTACAGCGCACTTAACGATATCATTACACCTGGGGGTATATTTATAAGAATTACTCCTAGCTTCTTTGTTGTTTAAAATCTTGAACGTAAAATATTTACTCACTTACTTATGGCAATAAAAAGATATTTATAAAAAAATATAATTTTGGTGTATAAAGAAAAATAAGTATAAAACTCCAATGTTACATTTAAACATTTATTTTGGTTTGCAGGAAAACGCTGATGGAATTGACTGATTGATTGAGGGCTACTAAAACTAGCGTTACAACATTTAGGTTATTGACTCAGTAATAAAACTTAATAGGAAACTAAAGAGATAAATAAATAAATATGTTTAAAAGGAGTATAATAATATATGTATATATATATATATATATATATATATATATATATATATATATATATATATATATATATATATATATATATATATATATATATATATATATATATATATATATATATATATATATATATATATATATATATATAGTATTTAATTCGTATTAAGTGACCTTCCAGGTTGGGCTATGTGTTCGCATATTCAGTGATCTTACAGGTGGCGTGATCACTACATTGGCAAATACCTTTCAGCTTTCATTTATTCGCATTTTGAAAACTGAGATTTACCATTTTTGTGAATGTTAACCTCACCAAAGCAGCGCCTCGAGGCTTGATTTACAGCCGTGAGAGTGGATCCTTTTTTTTTTCGAGTTTAAAAACGATAGTTCTCTCTTGCCAGGACATGCAGCCTTCATATTGGTGTATAATTTTTTTTATGACTTCTGAGCCAGTCCCAAGTGAACTTATGCCATCTATATGATGGTACCTGGGACGGGGACGTCCAAGTGTAGGTGGTCCAAGCTCTAATAAGTATATAATTCGTAATCAGTGACCTCGCAGGTTGGGGTATATGTTCGTTTTATTCAGTGATCTCGCAGGTGGCGT
>JANJGK010000008.1:58655565-58658065 GCA_039081455.1 Macrobrachium rosenbergii
CGTCTTATCATTGATTACAATTCCCTATATGTTAAAAATTTTAATTTCCAGGTGTTTTAAATATTTCAGAATGGACCAATCATTAAAAACTGCTAGTGTTTTTTTTTTTTTTTGGGGGGGGGGGAAATCTCAAAATATAACGATGGAGTCATTCATTATTCATTGATAACCCGTAATTATCATGTACGAACCAAACAAACATAATCTTTAAAATATTTTCTGCATTATTTATATTGAACAAAAAATATTAAAGAATATCTTTGGCAAAAAAAAAACTAATAGAGATTAATATTGCGTGAAAGAGAGACAGCCGAACAAGGTTAACTAACATAATTTGTTTATATTTATAATATCTTCAAAAGATATAGACCTACCCTTTTAATACTACGTCATTGGATTGGAAAATTAATGTTGTCACAAAAGGAATTATTATACAATACGATTATTTCTGAGTAATATGTGAATTTCTGTCTAAATTAGATCTGGTTCCGGAGAAGGATCTTATAAGATTGAAAAGAAATGTAAGCAAGAAAAATTGTATTGCATCGCAGAGATTTATTATACATTTACAAAAGCTTTGTTAACATTTAGTTACATGAATATTTTATGTTAGCAGATTAAAATTCAAACATATCCTGTATTTACTTTCATTTACCCATTAATTTCAACTAAAAAGTTACTTAGAAACTCTTCATAAATCCCTCCATTTATCGTTGCTCTTAATTACTATGTACCGTATAAAGGGATTAAGAGATTATGGTAAATTATATTCTTCTTTCAATATCTGATTTGTCTTAGTCCTGGTAATATACACATAATTGAAGATATAGTATCTGATATTGAGCCAATTATATTCTTGACTTTTCGTTTACACCGCGTTGATTGATAGATAAAATGTCTAATCACATTTGATTGTATATTTTACGAACGAAGATATACTCTCTCTCTCTCTCTCTCTCTCTCTCTCTCTCTCTCTCTCTCTCTCACACACACACACACACACACACACACACACACACACACACACACACACACACACATATATATATATATATATATATATATATATATATATATATATATATATATATATATATATATATATATTTATATATATACATACATACATATATATATATATATATATATATATATATATATATATATATATATATATATATATATATATATATATATATATATATATATATATATATATATATATATATATATATATATATGTATGCATGCGCGTGTGGGGGTGTGTGTGTATGTGGGTGTAAAATCTACTAGTAACTTTTACCGGATACGTACGAAACTATAATAACCATAACCCCTTCGTAACTTCTCGAATTCATCACACTTTTTGCATATGCTTGTCACTGCAAAGTCTTAGATCCAAATGTAAGAACATCAGGTAATTCCAATTGCCATAACGCGACTCGAACCCTCAGCCAGAATATCAAAACGGGGTCACTTTACCGACCTGACCACGAGAAGGATAAAAATCTATTTCCGCCCATACTTACTTATGCTTCTCGAATTTAGATACATTTATTCTAGTTGAAAAGATCCATCCTCACTACTGTAGACAAGTGGGAAATCGTTCTAATTTCTTTTAATGCTGATATTATATATAATATATATATGTATATATATATAATATATATATATATATATATATATATATATATATATATATATATATATATATATATATATATATATATATATATATATATATATATATATATATATATATATATATATATATATATATATACATACATATATATATATATATATATATATATATATATATATATATATATATATATATATATATATATATATATATATATATATATATATATATATACACTTTTACCAGATACATAGGTATTTGTAATAACCATAATGCCTTTTTAACTTCTCTCATTCTTAACACACTATTTGGATACAATTTTTATTACAAGGTCTTAGATCCAAACGAAAATCTGTGAAGAAATTTTGATGCCTGTGGGACGATTCGAACCCTCATCCAGAGTACCAGAGCTAGGTCACTCATCCAAAAATCCAGAAGAAATGTAATTAAACAATAATCAAGTTTTAAAAAGGGCTAAGACAATTTCCACGTTGGAGAAACTAGTAGACTGCATCCTTTTCTGTGCACTTCCACGATTTATGATAGTACTTTTAATGGAGCCAAGTTTATCGATGACTATTTCTGTAGCGTTTTGAATTAATATTCAACGTTAGACGCTAAAGAAAATGACTTCAACTCCCTTAGCTGAATAACAACGTGGTTAGACCTCACAATATTAGAAAAATTATGAAATAATGTTTTTTTTTTTTATTGGTAAAGAATGGCTGCATGTAGGGAATACGTAATAATAAAAAAATACCAATTTCTCCAATGCTGGACTAAAAGAGAAATTCACGAGCTTGCCAACCATTTTGCAATGAAATTCGGAATGCGTCGATAGGAGATCCTCCCTGC
>JANJGK010000008.1:58663065-58678065 GCA_039081455.1 Macrobrachium rosenbergii
AGGATACACGTGTGTCCGAAATTTTATGAAGACTTCTTTCTCCTATTGATTTCTGTTTTTGTGGGAATTTTCGAGGAGCTAATTGTAGTTAAAGAAACATTTGCATCACGTACTAATCGTTGAAAAATCTGTGCTGTGAGATTTAGCAACTGAAGGTCTTTGTTTAGGAGTTGGGATTGATGCAAAGTGAGTTGCGTCGTGTGCAAAAGCAACAACTTGTCCTTAAGTCTAAAAAACAAAAAATAAAATAAAACACGCTTTTATCAAAATGAACTAAAAAGGAAAAATAATTTTTTGAGACATCAGGGTTTTTTTACAAATAATCTTGTAGCATTTCCTTCCACGTTTGGTACCCGCGCTTTTATTTTTATAGACATAATTAATTGTAAGAAAATCCTGGTGTGTCTCAAACAATTATTTTTTTAGTTTTTAGTACATACTTGCATATTAATGAAAGCGTGTTTTAACTTTTTTATTTTATACTTTTTAGTTTTGACAGAAATGTAACCGAGATATGATTGTAGCTAAAGAAATTGAACGTGGTATCCTGTCGAGCCAAAGAAGGTTTGAAAAATCCACAGAGTTATTAACGTATTCTACTGAGTCAAAGAAGGTATGAAATATCCAAAGATTTTCTTACAAATCCTGAGACACTGGGAGAGATCACTGTAGGGTCACTAGAGGTCACTGCTGACCTACTGACCATGTAAGGTTGTATTGTCACCGTAATGGAGTAATCCTGAAAAATTTCAAGTCCGTCAGACGAAGGGAACAGGTCGAAAATTGAGTTGCAAAATTTGACCCAAAAAGATGGACAGATGTCGTGAATATATATAGTATAAGGGATACAGGGCTACCAACACAACCCACAGGTACACCCTCAACAACTCCATTTTATAATCTACTAGTTAAAAATTCAGCAATAGTACTAAGACAGTCCACAAAGTTCTATAAAAGTTTGACAAAGGGTCCATGATTATTCCAATTTCTCAAATTTCATGACAAAAGTCGACGGATTTCTATATGACACTGGAAACTGGAAGACGTACATCACAAGCACACTCGCCCTTGTGAAAGACTGACTCCAAACTGGAGAACACATGATTGCTATTAATATTAAAACTGAAACATTTTACCAAGGGACATTCAATAATGGATGGAGTAGATCTGCCACAACCGCATTCATCTAATGCAGTAACTATGTCAGTTCTCCAAAAATACGGCAGTCTTGGTAATGGAAAACACAACTGCCTCACTAAAGGAAAAAGCAGTACAAGGTAATGCGGTGCATAAAATAACACTCCTGGAAAAATTCTGCAGGTACAAGGCAGGCTGCAGTTTTTACGTAAAGTAAACGGAAAATAACATTCTGCGTCAAAGCCGGCATAAGCACGAAGTAAAAGAAAGAAAGAAAGAAAGAAAAAAAAATATATATATATGCGTGTGTGGTGCCTATATATATATATATATATATATATATATATATATATATATATATATATATATATATATATATATATATATATATATATATATATATATATATATATATATATATATATATATATATATATATATATATATATATATATATTATATATATATATATGTGTGTGTGTGCATATATATATATATATATATATATATATATATATATATATATATATATATATATATATATATATCACATGAACGGAATGTTAAAGTAGTCAGTTATGAATGAGACCAGCAATAATGAGGTATCATGAGTTTCTAATTACTCTGCTGGCTCAAATATCTCAGCCATAAGGGGTGACTTCCTTGGACCTTGAGTAACTGAGCCTTCTGATTTAAGGAAAGGAGGAACTGTTGAGTCGAAGCGAAAAAAAGTAGATTAGAGAGTAGCACACTTCTTATATTCCTGAGCTTCACCAAAAAGGTTTTGTTTATATTTAAATTGTAGTTATTTCCACATAAAGCATAACTTCTTTAACCCACCACTCCTAACTGGGTAAAATAATTCCAAGTCAAACCAGATCTGTTCTTTTCTGAACAACTATAGGCCTCCTGTTTCCCTGACTTAACACTGTATATGATACGATCATTCAGCAAGTAAGGGGATTTCTCTCTATAAAAGACAAACAAGCAAAGATGATTATATGTGGAAACACCTTTAATGAGAAAATTTTGGTGTTAAATCCACTGTATTATTCCTTAGGATAATACAGTGACAAGGTATTGATGGCTTTTGTACGTTCTTTCCTATTGCATAATAAAAATTATATCATATGCTTCGTTTGATTAATCTCTCTCTCTCTCTCTCTCTCTCTCTCTCTCTCTCTCTGTACTGATATAGCAATACGCTAACGAAAGAATAAAACACTAAGTCGTGGTGCCCTTTAAGTGCAGGGATGTGATGCAGAATAAAAGAAATAATAAATATTTTGTTTGGTGACGGAATACACGTTATTCTACTTGTTCTTAAAAAAAAAAAAAAAAAAAAAAAAAAAAAAAGGAAGATCAAGTCAACTTGTACCCAAATGTTTTATTTACAAAACCCCGCAGTAAGATTATACGACTCAGTTTATTATCCCTGTTTGTTCCCTGTTCGTATTTTTGTAACTTTGGGGATGGTTTATAAGTGGCTTCCATCCCAATGACTAGCATGTATCATGGTGTTTGTCAACACTAATAACATGCAAATTACATCTTCAACAATAGCTGCAGAATATACGTTAATTGGGCGAATGCAAACCGCAGAATGTTTTAAATAATGATGACGGAATCTTAACGATGGCTATTGTCACTAACTCGCTGTTACCAAGGCTAGATGTTCCTTTTATTACTGCTCTCTTCTAAAGATCATTTGTTCTATCAATGATAATTCACTCGCCATGCTACCAAACGAGTATATTTTCTAATGACGAACAAGAATGAGAATTAAAACAAGATGCAAAAATCAATTTTATATTTCTTGACAAATAGGAAGCAACGGCAGGCATAAGCCTGACCTTATTCTTTTGTTCTGTTTTGTTTAGCACAGCGTAAATTACTGCTTGTTCAAGTGTATATAAGAAATTATTTTACAATTCACCACTAAGAAATTCCAAGAAACATTGCGTGCAGAGGCTGTAAACACGTCTATTAAGCAGCATAAGCAGGAATTAGCAGTGTCGGTCCAGTTTTTCTCATCAAGCTATATACAGTGACACCCTCGTAGTATGGAAATATTGTATAATGGAAGACACTACATACATAATTTTAACTAATTTCAGACACTTGCCAGTTCTTTATTATTGAAAAGCAGCCATTTTCTGACCTCCATACTGCTTCAAACAAAAAATAAGTTACTAAAATAAATGGAAATTTGCTTTCCCAGCTACGGGATAAAGATGGAAAATCAATTCTCTCTCTCTCTCTCTCTCTCTCTCTCTCTCTCTCTCTGGATATACTGTATATATATATATATATATATATATATATATATATATATATATATATATATATATATATATATATATATATATATATATATATATATATAAGTATTTATCATAGTTCAAATGAAATTCAATAAACTACCATCTATTTTAAGCACTAGATCTGAGACAGGAAATTTCTGCGACAAAACACCACACCGAGGTTTATGTTGTCGAAATGAGAGTTACTTTCATCTCCTTAAGCTTACTTATGCAATCCACACACAAATATTATAGATGGTTACCAAACTTTCAACGGCAACTAATTTACCGATCTCTTTAACCATTATTACATTTTGAAAATCTTTGTTACAAATTTCACAGAATATGTGAAGCTTACACCAGTCTACTACTTTACATAGTTCACAAATTTTCACGACATCTTTTACGTTCTCTAATGTAAGCAGATTCAAAACTTCCCAGTGCATACCAAAGAAGAAAGTTTTATGGACGGGACACACTTAATATAAATGATCCTTTGTAAAGACCCATGTATAAAATTGTTGAAAGAATTCTTTAATATATGCAGTAGAATTTATTTTATCCAGTAAGGTCCCCATACTCTGGCTCTAATTTCCTTCAGAATAACCATTATTTTTATTCCATTTTCCACCACAAAATTCCCATGATGTAATTTAAAACGTTTATTATTTTAGATTTGAAGTTTTTCATTGTCTTAAATGAGAAGCTGAAATGTGATCCTAAGCACACAGGCTTATGACGAAGTGGGTCCCTCGCTCAGTGACTCTGAGGCTGCATCAGGAATGAAAGTGCTTAGATGAGGGACCAATATAGCATGATGGCAAAAGCAGCTGGTCTATGATACGATGGCCTTCGTTGTTAGGGGTGAGGCCATGGGCTGGGAGCCTCATTCCTTACACAAAATCTCGAGCCATTTAATAAAAAAAAGGAGAAATGAAAAATGATAATAGCAGTAGCAACAGTAAAGTATATTCTTTCTCATCTACATGTTGTTGTTGTTGTTGTTGTTTTTCTTCTACTTCTTCTTCTTCTTCTTCTTCTTCTTCTTCTTCTTATTATTATTATTATTATTATTATTATTATTATTATTATTATTATTATTATTATTATTATTATTAATAACAATAACATGATAAACAGCATTTACAACGACATATTACTTATAATTAAAACTTTCCATAAAAACCACTTAATACTCTCTCAAAATGTGTTTCAGAAGAAATTTCGTAAAATGGTAAGATATGTAATGGAATTTTTCTCTTTTATTCTTAGGAATGGCTTTAAAAGTCACCCTTTACGAAGATTAAATTTTTTTTATGAAAGTTACTTAATGTAAAGCAGAAAAAAATACCATCAGAAAAATTAAATGTCAGAATGTAGTGGCCATAAATTGAGGGATTAAAATAAAAGAAAAGATGAACTATAAGGAATAAAATAATATTTCCACAAAAAAGTAAGTCAGAATGGCACTGGCCGACAAGAGGGACTAAAATGCAAGGAAAGATGAACTATAAGGAATAAAAGTGTTTAAAAAACAGTAGGAGTCAGAATGGCGTTGCTCTAAAAGATGGACTTCAACGAATGGAAGGATTAACTGTCAGCAGTAAAAATGTTTCCCAAAAACAGTAAAAGTCAGAATGGAATTGCCCCCCAAAAAAAGGCCTAAAATTAATGGAAAAATTAACTATAAGGAATAAAAGTGTTTTCCAAAAACAACAAAAGTCAAGACGGCATAACCCTAAAAGACGGACTGAAATCAAAGAGAAGATGAACTATAAGGAATAAGAGCGGCTCCCAGAAACAGCAAAAGTTAGAAGGGCATTGCCTTAAAAGAGGTAACTTGAACGAATGGAAAAATGAACTGTAAGGAATAAAAGGGTTTTCCAAAGACACTAAAAGTCAGAATGACATTGCCCTAAAAGAGGGTCTAAAATGAATGGAAAGATTAAATACAAGCAACAAAAAGGTTTTCCACTCACGTGGCAATCTCGAAGGGATTATATGACGTTCTAAGTACCTTCAATTGCTTCTCACTCTCACATCTCTCCCTTTGGAGTAGTATACCGTCATGCCTCCTTACCTTCAAGCCATAATTGCCTCAGGCCATCTCTGAAACTGGTTTCATGCGTCAGAAAGAATCACTTACTTCCAAAATCAGCTTAAATATATTGTGAAGATTAACCATGTCAACTTAACCAGGCATTCACAAGTGAACACACCTGCTATTTACCTATACATCTGTCTGCTTGGTTGTCTTATCCACTTATACACACACATGCATATATATATATATATATATATATATATATATATATATATATATATATATATATATATATATATATATATATATATATATATATATATATATATATATATATATATATATATATATATAATGTCGATAATCACCTCTTAGCTGCTTAATTTTTTCATATTTTGGGGATACGTTTGTCACTACAAACCTTACTTTCAAAATGAAGAAACACATGAAAAAAATCTGGCGCCCGTGACAGGACTCAAACCACCTAACCATAAAAAGCTTTGACCTGAGAGGGTCAAGTGGTTACCGGTAATTTCGTTCTGATGAATCAGGTGCCCGTTCTAATCCTGCTGCGAGAATCAGAATTTCTCAAACAGTGACGTCACGTTCCACATTTAAGGCGTAACTGTGAAATCCTCATGTTTAAAAAAAAAACTGCATTTGTCAACTGTGATTTAGTCCTAATGACGCTGCCTACAGGTGAAGCCGCGGTCCGTCGTCTATAAAAGGTAAATGGAAAGAAACCTGCATAATTTTTCTTTATTCCTGAGAAGCTTTCCCAAAGAGCAAATGACGTATAGACTGATTCAAAGTCTATATAAAAAGATAGTCTTCATAAATGATACAGTAGACTTTAATATAAATAATGCATAAATACATACATGCTCACACACACACATACACACACACACACACACACACACACACACACACACACACACACACACACACACACACACACATATATATATATATATATATATATATATATATATATATATATATATATATATATATATATATATATATATATATATATATATATTGATATGGTTATAAGGTGAAGGCTACGGCAACTTACCTTGGGCAGGTGAAATCTAACTCTAGTAATGGGTTCAGTTAAAACCATATACAAAGAGTTCAGCTGAGGGCTTTCTTCAAAGGGGGAAGTTATTAGGTAAACACTTAGGTTTCATTTAATTTACTATATTTACATTAGGAAAACACATATCAGAAGAATGGAAGCATAAATAAAGACAGGTGAACAGAGTCCTGTTATAAGAATAAGGTTAATAACAAATGGATAATTCTCTGAATAAACTTGAAAGAGGCCCGCTTCAGAGGGCACTGCAGGTGAGAGGAACAGTGGTTATGCCACTGCAAATACAAGATGATAGCAAATCCACAGCAGGCTAACTCCTATCCGCAATCAAGAGCACATGTGGTTACTTAGCTGCAGTAAGGTGCTTTGATCAAGGAATCGAGGAATTGCACAGAACACGCTTAGAAAAGGACTTAATTCTGATAACTCTGATTTTATATAATTGCATTACACTTCACTTCACTGATTTATAAATTAACACAGCACAAAATAAAAGCAATGCAGGTCTCGCTGTAAGTAAATCGACTATGAAAGGAAACAGAAAAATAGAAAAAGATTAACATGGAAGTGACTAACAAAAGAACCTTGACTCTAGTACATTACCTTCGTCGGGAAACGGATTCCTCTTCTTTGGGGGGTGCCAGCAATGGAGGGTAGTGTTAAAAGGATTCACTACAAAGGTAACTTAGGCTCTGGACAACCACGTGGGTCAGCAAGGGGCATCTCAGGGGAGCAAGGGAGGAGGGAAGTGTCTTGGGTAAGTTTCCAGCGTCTTCTAAGAATGACGTGCCCGTGTGATGCCATTTTATCTTGTCGGAGGATTAAGATCCTGCTCCTTGTAGGTGTCACTGTATGACAGCGGGACCCTGTTTCCTATGAGGGTCACACACGTGGGACATGGGGTCATCTTGGCCCAGGTGTTCAAGATGGCGCTGGTCACATGGGTCAGTTGCTAGGCGTCGGAGTTGCTTTCTCTTTTGACTTTTCTCCTCTACTGGCTTTGCCTCAGGTGGGATTAGCGTCTCCGACAGAACAGCACCTGAAATCAAGGTCTTTGGGCAGCCACTTGGACAAAGAAAAGGTATTAAGAGCTTACCCAGAAGGGTAGTGGTGAGAGGAGTCAATAGGGGTAAATTTTGCCAACAGCTAACCTTTTACTATTTAAATTAAATCAATGGACATTACTTCAATAGAGTGTAAAATGTTCTTATATTGTACCTTACTCTACTTCTATGGAGGATGAGATGGTGTGTGCAAGGTTCACCTCATTATAATATATATATATATATATATATATATATATATATATATATATATATATATATATATATATATATATATATATATATATATATATATATATATATATATATATATGTATACACACACACACACACACACACACACACACATATATATATATATATATATATATATATATATATATATATATATATATATATATATATATATATATATATATATATATATATATATATATATATATACACACACACACACACACACACACACACACACACACATATATATATATATATATATATATATATATATATATATATATATATATATATATATATATATATATTTATATATGCACAGTATGTATGTATAAATGTGTGTGTGTGTGTGTTTGTTTTTATACCTCCTAAAAAGACACATTATCCGTTTTAAGTGGTTAATCTTGAATGATCCTATTATGCAAAAATATATGAAAACATTGCCGTCATTGTACTTCTTTGAAATTTAAGCGAAATTCTGATGCAAAAATGCATGATCGTTCTTGCTATTATATGATAACATTACCTATCTGTTAAAGGTACGTTTAATATTATATAATATGAAAAATATGCTTTAAACAAGAGGCTCATCTCATAAATTTTGACATAATTTTTATCATTGAAAGGTGTTTAACAATAAGCCATCCTAAACTATGCCTTTTGAGAATCGTCGAAGTACAAAAGAAAAATGAACATTTCATTCCTACGTGGACCTTAATATAAAGACACAACAGCAGCAGGTTTCCTTAGTCTCTCGCATAGCTAACTGGGAGAAGACCACGACGAACTGCTACAAAATTCAATTCATAGTGAAGAGCTATTTCCCCTATAAAAAAAATTCTCTGGGAGAGAAATAATAAAAAAAAAATAATAATAAGACGTTAGGCATAGAAACGGAAAAAAGGACTGAACAAAAGAAAAAAAAAAATAGCCACGCCATTGCTCTTGCTCCGTATGGTCAGTTAATTATGTAAATAACCCTCTTAAAACCATATACACGAACTGAGACAGGCAGACTAATTTTCGCGGACCCCATTGAAGTATCAGAAAGAGACAAAATGATCTTCCGAACAATTACCGTCCTTTGTACATTTGCAATGTTACTGTTTGTTATCAGTGGCACTGGAGAAGGATACGCGATAGACGAGGAAAAATTAGATGAGACCTGGGATGAAATCAAGAAATCACCTACGTCTTCTCGGACAGGGAGATGTGAGTATTTCAGACCTTCGAGCACTAAGTCTTTCATTCGGACGTGTTATTTATATGTAAGAAAAATATTTTGTAATAAATTAAATGGACCATATTTGACCGTGAATGAAGTTGGATATGTTGCGGTGGAGGAGGATTCTGCTGGTAGTTGAACACTTTAGTTATTCAAAAGAAGTCGGTTGAAATCAGTCCCATTCAGTGTGAAAGGTTTATTATTATTTTTTATTAGTAAACTTCAATCGTTCATCAACTTTTGACCATCAAACCAATTACTCACAATCAATTTCTCAAAAAAAAAAAAAATCTACTTTGTCAATTAAAGATTCACCAAATGGGTTACTCGTAGATACTGCGGAGTTTATTATTATTATTATTTGGAATGGTCAATAATTAAATTCTGTATACCGACAGTGTCATTTTAATAAAATTTAACTGATCATATGTATATTTTTATGTCATTTTACGATTAACATTGCAAAAGGAGAAATTAACTTTGTTCCTTATTTTCAGATATTTGTCCACCTCCGTACAGCCTGATTGCAGGCTTGTGTCTGTATTCCCCCACGTATGATATGACTACTTACTGCAACTGGAAGTCGGCCCGGCAACATTGCTTATCTTACGATGGAGATTTGGCTTCCTTTAGGCATCTCAAGAACTTGGTCCTGGTTATGGGCCACATGAGAGCGGTAAGGACAATCAGTTTTTTGGACAGCCTGTTTTGTTACTCACTATGAGGGATTAAGGATAGCAATGCTCATTTATATTTAACATTTATAATCATCATTGATAGTAACAGTAGTTGTAGTAGTAATGGTAGTGATCACAAAAATCTCCATTCTAATACCCACGGAACTGTTAGCCCTACAATCACAAGAAATAGAGCCCTCCTCTAAACTTATGTTTTCGAAGGCCACAGGAACACAATAGGTATCACTATTTTCTTAAAGATATTTAATACAGAATATTCTGCACTTCGTTGTACAGTCATACGCATAATCAGTAAGATCAATAACAATACCACATATCTGAACTCTGAGCGTAGAGCCGTTATTGTAATTATAACCAAAATAATAATCACATTACATTGCTGAAGCTGTTACGGTGACTCCAGACTCTTGTTATAATCATCCTTTCGTGTCGGGAGACTGTCCTATACACAGTCTTTTTTTTTTATTACAATAATCTGCGCAATCGATTATTATCCACTGGGAAAGACTAAGAATTTTAAATCAAATTAGCTGGAACAAAGCCATTGACCTATTTCAAACAAAGGACAGTCCCATCTGTCCTTTCTTTGTTGATGTTTGTTTTTTCCATTTATTCGTGTGCTTCGGAATTATTATGTACCCTTATCTTTTATATCATTCGCCGAAGAATTTAAACTTATCAGTGGTAAAATTCATTTTACTCTCAAATAATGCAATTGTTGTGCTAAAACATCGAAGTAAATGACAATGACAGTTTTAAAAGTGTGTTATTAATAATATTTCTTATACAAAGAAAGACGAAAAGTAGCCAAAAACTACTGATTCATCCCATTACATTCTTTCAAGGGCATACCTTTCAGTATATGAGTAAGTTCTGAAAACAGGAAAGCGAAGAAAAATAACTCATAAAAAGCGAAGAGATGTGTAATTCAGGACAGTTTTGTCAGCAATGCATTGCCTCCTTCCGATTAATATTTAATATTTAAAATCCATTAACCATAATCGGTATTTTTTACGACGCAAAATGTGTTTCTTCCGTTTTGAAAATATGGTAGCGTTTCTTATTTACATATGTACTATAATGGATCAAAAACATAACAGAACCTCTATTTCAAAAGATGTGTCCTCAAAGACAATTAAAGGGTATTTCCTTCTACCTATGGCCCATAACCCTTTACTAGGCTCTCCCCTGTCTTTAGGTATATTTTATTTGTATGCTAAACCAATGGAACTTCCGAAGGGAGGAATGTCTAGGTTGTACCACTTGCTGCTACTCTTACAGTTTGATAATGAGCAGCATTTTATCTCTATTATATTCTAGTTCAATGTTATTAGAGCCGAATATCACGATAAACTACTCAACCTCAGACCTTCAAGAGCGTCACAACTTTCGCTTTTCCCACAGACCCAGAGGCATGAACGTTGGGTGGGCGCATGGAGATCCAACTCTTCAGTAGAATTCGAGTGGCTGGACGGTGGAAGCCTTCCCGATACCATCTCGTCACTCTGGGATTACAACGTGTCCCCAAATTTCGACTGCGTCTCCTTCGTGGGAGGAAGAAATTTCCCCAAATTGAAAAATTTTGACTGTGACCAAGTTAGCAGATGCTCCATGTGGTGTCAGTTTAAATAATATGGCTTTTATTAAATAATCTTTCTGAAGAATAAGCTGCTGAAAGTATGTCTTGGATTTTATTGTCCAATCTAGGGCTATGGACCCATAACCCTAGTAAAGGGTTATGGTCCATAGGTAGAAGGAAATACCCTTTAATTGTCTTTGAGTACACGTCTTTTAAAACAGAGGTTCTGTTATGCTTTGGATCCATTATAGTACATATGTAAATAAGAAGCAAAATTATTTTATAATCTTGCTATAATTTCCGTCGCGAATGAAGGTGCGTTGAGATAAAGATTCTTCAATCTGTATATGCCTTTGCTTACACCTTTTGAGAAATGTGTATAGTATTCTACTTTAGACATTTCTTCATTGCCAAATTTTTGTCATTCTACTATGGGATTTGAAGTCTGAAATTAATATTTTTCCCTCTTATTATTATAATTTTTGTAACAGTAGTCCTTGAGGTGTTAGTATGTATTTTCTTATCTTCAATATAATATGCCAACGTGAGATGAACCTTAGTAATCGTGAGATAACGATATTACATACTATATTACATAAAAGAGAAGCTTATTTTTTCATATAAGAAACCAAACATTATCATAATGAGTATGGGAGTATGATCAGAATCTTTTCAATGGAAGCTAATTATAACGTTATGTAATTAAACATGTTCTTAGTCTAAACAAGCTTATTTAACTCATAGCAGATTATTAGACTAACTATAACCACTCCCGGGATAAAAAAAAAAAAATCTTCAAATAAAAATAGATATCTAAATGAATCAGATATGCTCAACTTTTCTTTGTACTTTTACGATAATTTTTAGAACTCCATAGAAAAATATGGTCTTCCGCTAAATAAGCTATGTGATAATGGAAATTTATGTCAGATTCATTATCGTCCAGTATATTCGATGATTTATTATCGTAACGAACTTTAGTTTTATGTCTATCACCTAACAAACACATACTGGCATTGATTTCCTTTTTTATCGTATATATAAAAATATTCAATTATATATAAAACAATCTTTTTAGCTATAACCAGTCGTAACAGACTAATGGCAAAAGATACAGCCGTGAAACTCAGTTTTTCTGAAAGCTCGTATTCTGGAGGGGTGCCTTTCGGGCTTTGTTTCTGGAAATAATGAATTTTAAGGGTAGAGTGGGCCATTCAAATTAGCCCCCAAAATTCAAATTTCCTGATGCTCAGGTACGGACTGCTCACAACATCAGAAGAGACACCATTTTCTTAATGCTTGTGAATAGCAAGTGGTGTTAAGAGAAGCTGGCTGACTTACTCTCATTATCTCTCTATCTTCTATCTATATAATATTAAAACTTTGAAATGTTTGTTTGTTTGTTTGCACTCTGGAGCACACGATCAAGTGTTGATTTAGCTGTCCTCCTCCTCCCCTTACCTCTTCCCTCCCGCTCCCTTTCCATCTTCCACCCCCATTCCCCTTCTTTCCCCCTCCCCTCCCCTTTCCCATTCCCTCCCCTCCCCGAACACAAGATCAAGTGCTAATTTAGCTGTTTTGCCCCTCCCCTTCCCTCTTCCATCCCCCTTCCCCTCCCCTCCTCCTCCCCTTCCCTCTCCCTTCCATTCCCTCTCCTCCCTTTCCTCAAGAAATTTGTTAAAAACGGATTGCATAAGTTTTAGCAAACAGAAAACTTTACCATTAGTCAGGGCATGAATAAATAAATTATACCCTTTATTCGTTTACATTGTTTCACAACAATACAAATTCAGAGAAAGGCTTTAAATGACCTGTCACCAAATCGTTGAATAGTTCTCTCTTTTATCTTTTTTGAACTGTTAATTCTTGACCATTTGTTTATGATCTAAACAACATAATTTTAAATTTGACAAATGTTCTTTTATTTTTTTCCGGTGAGAAACAATGATTGTGATTTTTATGTATGTACTTATTCTGTTTAAGGTGTTTTATTCTCTTTTCTCCTGTGGACTATATTGACACACACAAATACACAAACACACACACACATATATACATACATACATACATACATACATACATACATACATACATACATACATACATACATACATATATATATATATATATATATATATATATATATATATATATATATATATATATATATATATATATATATATATATATATATATATATATATATATATATATATATATATATATATATATGTGTGTGTGTGTGTGTGTGTGTGTGTGTGTGTGTATCAGGTACTTTTCTAATTTTAAGTTTAATCATAATTTCATAGTAAATGCCACGTCATTTATAAATAACCGATTTGGTATCATTATCGTATTAAAACATAAATAGAAAAGAAACGGGTGTTATCAGTCATTGTTTGGAAGTGACGCGTTTGGTATGATTACGCTTATGAAGACAAACTGTTAACGATGTTAGTTTGGTCGTTATTAAGATAAATGATTTTCAAGGTCATATCATTTACTCTCAACAGGACCACGAAGGGTCGTCACTGACGCTATGCTTATAAACAGCAACTTGTTCCACTAAGCTTTACCACTCTCAGTGAGAATGTTTTGCCAAGCCAAATTGAAATGTATTTTATCCATCAAGTGTTAGTAATTATTTGAAAACTACCCATAAAGCCTACATATTGAATCATTGTTACAGGTAGTTTAACATTTCTTTAAATACTCAATATATATCCAGTACTAAATTTAAATATTCCACTGCCGTAAAGATATCGTAAAACTTTGAAACCAGGCGATATTCTGCAGAAAATTATCTGAAGACATGGTAATCCTTGACTATAAAATCATGGTTCCTCCGCGAGCCCACTAATATTGGAGAGACCTCAGAACGTAAAACATTTCAGTAAGTAGAGTAGATTTTAAATTCAAGTGAGAATTAATGTATATTTTGATAACGAGTGAGAATTTATGTGTATTCTGAAGTCAATTGTGAATTCATGTATATTTTCAACTCAAGGGGGAATCTATGCATATTCTAAACTTAAGTGATATCTCATGTATAATTCAAAATAAAGAGAGAATTCATGTATAATGTATACTCAAGGGAGAATTCATGTATATTCCAAACTTAATTGAAAATTCATGTATAATTCAAATTCAAGAGAAAATTCACGTGTTTTGAACTTAAGTGAGTATTCGTTAAAGTAAAAGTAATATTTGTACAGACATCCACTGGATGCTAAATTCTGAAAAACCTAAATAGAAGCCGATAGCTTGATAACCATTTTTAAAGGAGACTCTGGCGGTTAAGAGGATCGACTAACTATGAAGATCCTTTTCTTTTCTCAGGGAAATAAATGATGTCTCACAAAGTGTCGATCTCAGTTTTCCTCCTAATTCTGCTATGCTGTGATGCCAAAGAGGACTTAGACGTTGAAGTTAGTATTGGTCAGAAGGAAAGGCAAGAATATTCACGAACTGGACTTTTAAATAATACCTCCAACGGATTCTCAGAAAAACCAGCAATTTCGCCTCCGAACCGGGCAATCAGATGTGAGTATAATGTGTGGTATAGTGCAAGTGAACATATCTAATTTAGTTATTGCAGAATGAATAAATGG
>JANJGK010000008.1:58683065-58687858 GCA_039081455.1 Macrobrachium rosenbergii
CTTTGTTAACATAATATGTTTTTTTTTTCAATTTTGAGGTCTTGTCGCAGAGAGAGGCGCGATATTTCAATTTCTTGCGTATATTCCTAGTCATATCTATTTCATCATCAATGCAGTCGGGGTTACGTACAAGTAATACTCTTATTAACATGGCTATGAAAATAATTTCTTAACTTTATTGCTGTGACAAATAATCACAGTGTGTGTGCAGAAAACACAACAATATTACTTCCCGTGTTCAGTTTTATTCTGGTCACAACAGTAATGGTAACTATGGTAGTTAAGATATTAGTAATGAATTTTACAGAAATTTCCTTAACTTAACTTCTATCAATTGCTATTTGGTATCCTTTGAAACATATAATCTTTGAGAAATGTTAATAACGTTCTGTGAAAATGATAAAAGAAATTTTTGAGTGAATGCCGTAACTAGAAAAGACCTAAATTAAAGAAAAAAAAAAATTATTTTTAATATCCCTGACGAAATGTGTCATATCGTAGTTAGGCACAATGGGCTACAAAATGATGATTTAACTTTTTTTCCAGCTTAACTATGAAACATTGTTCGTCGGTGGGAGGCGACATAATTCTACGTCAGACTTTGAGTGGGTGAATGGCCAGAAACTCCGAGTACTTCCTCACCCCTGTGGAATTACAGAGACAATGCTCACTGGAATTGTGCAGTAGCTCTACGGAAGTAATAATTTATATGCTTTTTAACCAAGATTGCATGGCCGCTAGATATACAGTCCAATGTTTTATGTGTAGACTCACTTAATTCGCTTGACCAATAATGTTTCCAGACATTTGAAATGTTACAGTAAAATGTGTTTTTTCCTAACAAAATGATATTTGAATTATTAAATAAATAAATTTTGTTGAAGCAATGTTTTTTCTAATAATTTATTATGATACGGTACTCATTATTTCATCGGGAAAACGAAAAATTCTCTGAAATGGGGATTGAAATGGAATTCAGTGGCCGCGCATCTACAGTGAAAAATTATACCATTCAAAGAAAATAAAGCTTTTAACATAGAAGATCGATGGATTATATATATATATATATATATATATATATATATATATATATAATATATATATATATATATATATATATATATATATATATATATATATATATATACCACAAACACACACACACACACACACACACACATTATATATATATATATATATATATAGTATATATATATATATATATATATATATATATATATATTATATATATATATATATATATATATATATATTATATATATATATATATATATATATATATATATTATATATATATATATATATATATATATATATATATAATATATATATATATATAAATTATTTAATCGTTTACATTTCTCTTTTGAATATACGACAATCCATTCCTCTGGAAAAAAGTGAATATTCGATGAATAATTTAGCTATAAAATTTTTTTTAATTAATAGTCATTAATCTACTATGTATTTACTGATAATGTTTATGAAATATCAAAGTTCTGATTCTATTTCCAAAAGTTTTTTCTAAAGGCAAATCTACTTAAAACTGAAGGAATTTTTTTAAATAAATGCACATCGAAGTCATATAAAATAACTTACTTTAACGTGGAATGCCTTCTGAAAAAAGTGTGTTATAAGAAACTGCAAGAAATAAAAATGATTACAAGTTTAGGGCAAATATTCTGTGTAGATCCACAGAAATCTGGAGGCCCTTAATAACAACCATAAACAAGATTTTAAGTTGGAAAAGTTTGATTAGGGGCTTTTCAAAACTTTGATCTCCACGCGAAGTAAGACTCAAGAAACTTCATTTTGGGAAGAAAGAAATAAAAAAAATAATTTTCCTTTAAAGGACATTGAGAAAAATCTTACCAATATATAATCGAAGGCGGCATTATACATTCAAATGGAGAGTGGCTAAACTTTTATTGATATATCAAGTATTTACTCATATTTTTTTACGCTTTCTTTGTGGAAAGTAAATGCATAAGTATCACAGACACACATACAAACACACACACACATATATACAGTATATATATATATATATATATATATATATATATATATATATATATATATATATATATATATATATATATATATATATATATATATATATATATATATATATATATATATATATATATATATAAAGATAAAATCCACGAAGAAACGGACGCGCTGGAGTGCTGCGAGGCGTTTCGACACTACGTCCTTTACTTAGCAGACTGAAGAAATATAAAAGAAAGTTTACAAAGAATGCTCATATAAATGACAGATGGGGATTATAAAGGAAACATATGTACCTGGAATCCAACACAATTGAAGAATTGGCAGAACTGCCAAATCAGGGTTAAATATTTAAGAGGTTTTACAAAGGCTTAGGATCAACCGTTCAGAAACAGAGAAAGGACAATTAAAAGATTATACAGGGTCGTGACTGACCACCTAAAAATTCTTTTTAATACAACAAAATAACTCTCTTTTTTGTAAACAATAATAACTTTTTGCAAGATGAACATTTTTTTACAAATAAAAATTATATTAAACATACGGATACTTAGAAAATATATATCAAGTAACTGACGATATTTTAGCTGTTTTGCCTGCTGGTATTGATGTAAATGATTTACTCTCTAATTTGAATAACCAGGTACCATTCATTAAGTTTTCGTTAGAAAAGAAAAAGACAATTGCCTCCCTTTCTTAGATGTTTTAATACATAGAGAACCATTTCAATGTAAATTCAGTATTTATAGGAAACCAACCAACAACTTAACTTACGTCCAATTTTATTCAGGCCATCACCTTAACATCAAAATATCAATTTTTTCCTCTATGTTTTTAAAAGCCTTGAGCATTGTCACTCCCCAGTATTTGGATCAAGAAATTGAATACATAAGAAAAATACGGAGAGATTTATGTTATCCTTCACATATACTAGACATTTGTTATAACAAAGCCCACAAAAAGTTTTATAGTGAAAGTAACATGAAGAAAGAAACCCCTAAGAACATTCTTAGCTTGCCTTATTTTAGTGGTTTTGAAAACATAAAATCATTGTTAAAACCTTTTAATGTAAACCTAGTTTTTTCTTATAATAACACACTCAAAAGAATGTTAATAAAAAATAGCCCTAAAGAAAACAATAACATAATATATAAAATTCCATGTTTCGACTGCCCCTCTTTTTATATTGGCCAATCTAGCAAAGATTTAGATGCACGTATAAAGCAACATAAGTATTCAGTCAAAACTGGACAAGCATCCAATGTTATATATATTCATTTAAGTGAAAACTCTCACAGGATAAATTGGACTGAAATTTCAGTGATTGCCAGATCGAAAGATTTCTCTTCAAGAAATCTACTGGAGTCCGCTATTATCCAGCTTACTTCCAGATGTAATTTTAATCTTAGCCTTGGCATGTATTATTTGGACCCCTGTATTAGAAAAATGTTCAAGAATGACCTAATAGATAAAATCACTGACTTAATTACAAGTTAGTTACTTGATATATATTTTCTATGTATCCGTATGTTTAATATAATTTTTTTATTTGTAAAAAAATGTTAATCTTTTAAAAAGATATTATTGTTTACAAAAAAGATAATTATTTTGTTGTACTAAAAAAAATTTTAAGGTGGTCTGTCACGACCCTGTGCAAACTTTTAATTGTCCTGTCCCTGCTTCTGAACGGTTGATCATAATCCTTTGTAAAACCTCTTAAATATTTAACCCTGTTTTGGCAGTTCTACTAATTCTTCAATTGTGTTGGATTCCAGGTATATATGTTTCCTTTATAATCCCCATCTGTCATTTATATGAGCATTCTTTGCAAACTTATTTTTATATTTCTTCAGTCTGCTAAGTAAAGGACTTAGTGTCGAAAGGCCTCGCAGCACTCCAGTGTTTCCGTTTCCTTCGTGGATTTTATCTGTATTTATATATTCGTCACGTTCCATATTTTTCGTGATTCAGTTATACACACATACATACATACACACACACACACACACACACACACACACACACACACACACACACACACACACACACACACACACACATATATATATATATATATATATATATATATATATATATATATATATATATATATATATATATATATATATATATATATATATATATATATATATAATGGGCCTTATAAATAACATTTTTTATATCATCCTCGTAATTAAATAGGAAGGAAGCGGGTGTCTAGACGTCGCTCATTTGGCAGGATTACGCTTATGTAGACAAACTGTTAAATATGTTAGTTTGGTCGTGATTGAGATAAATGATTCTGAAGGTCTTATCATTTTAACCTCAACAGGACCACAAAGGGTCTTCACTGACGCAATGCATATAAACAGAAACTTGTTCTACTAAGCATTCTCACTCTCAGTGAGAATGCTTTGCCAAGCCAAATTGATATGTATTTTATCCATCAAGTGTTAGCAATTATTTAAAAAAAGCTACTTCTAAAGCCTACATATTGAATCATTGTTACAGAAAGTTTAACATTTCTTTAAATACTCAGTATGTTTCCAGTAGTAAATTAAATATTCCACTGCCCTAAACATATCGTAAAACTTTGAAATCAGGCGATATTCTGCAGAAAATTATCTGAAGACATGGCAATTCTTGACTATAAAATAATGGTTCCTCCTTGAGCGCACTAATCTGGGAGAGACCTCAAGACACAGGACATTTCAAGAAGCAGAGTAGATTTTAAACTCAAGTGAGAATTAATGAATATT
>JANJGK010000008.1:58687958-58715458 GCA_039081455.1 Macrobrachium rosenbergii
TAAATACAAAGGCCGTGTCCAGCACTGCTAGTTCTAAGAGTGATTTCAAAAAGGGGCGATTAAAATTACAGTAAACAGAATCAGGATTAGGAAAGAGCTTTTCAAGAATATTAGTAATAATTTCTTTAACGGGAACATTTGTAAATAGTGATTCTACTTCGAGACTTGTCGTAAATAAATTGGAGTCTTGATACAAGATACAGTCTTTGCATTGTTCCGAATTTTTGAGGGTACATTGGTTAGTGGTCAAGGGTTCCAACAGGGGTACAAGGAATTTCGCTAGCTTATAGTTTGGGACATTGTTCGAAGCCAGGATAGAGCAAAGAGGAACATCAGTTTTGTGAATTTTGGAAGAATGCCGAAAGAGGAGCCAGTAGAAAAGAGATCTTGGTATACCTTCTCATCTATGATTTTCTCATTTCTTAGTTTTCGCAGAAACCTATTGATTAAATAAAATCGTGTGTTCAGGGCTTCTTGGCACCCTCTGTGCTCGCCTTGTCCTATGTATATTTTACTGTGTCCTTACTGGCTTTTAATTTGTGAATCTCTCCATTTACAGAGGGTTTGTTAGCAGTGAAAATCTCCCTTGGCTGTGTCTTGTATTAGCATCGTCACACCAATATATACATACCTTCAAGTTTTCCCAGTTATAATTAACCTCTCAGGCCTTGCCGGCCTGATTAGTTCATTTCATCTTTTGATAGTTCATTTAATGTAAATACACGTAATTTTAAATTTTTTACCATAACGTGTTTACTTACTAATACCTTGTGAGTACATCCTTCTGCTCAGTTAAATTCCCCCTTTTTTACTTGTTTTTTACGATTTCCTAAATCCACAGCAGTCAGATTTTATATAAAAATAGAGGGAAGTAACGAAATCATTCATTTAGAGTCTATAACTGGCTCATGATGAGCATTATCCAGGTTAAATCGTAAAAATGGCGACAGATATTTAGATCTTGCAAGCAAGGGTGCAGAATTGAACCTCTCCCCCCTTTTGCAACTTGCCATATCAACGACTAGCTAAGCTAGACTGGGTGCAAGACAAAGAAACGAACCTTTCGCGTAAACTCCGCAAGCGCACAGTCAAGGAGTTCCACACAGTGAGTATTTTCATTTACTGTTAGGATAGGAAGTGAAATTGTGACTGAAAATAGAAATAGGGAAATGTTAGGCAAGTGCATGCAATCCAGTCCTCAGGAAGAGAGAGTTAGTATCCCTTGCACAAGTTTTGATAGCCCCTGCATGAGGACTTGCATTTTTTTTTTCACGTAGGCAAGCTAGGGAATTACGAAGCGTAGAAAAAAGGGAAATAGTGCATATATTTCATCCTTGTGTTATCAAGACAATTTGTCGTCTTGGAAATTTAGCTAGGCACATGTTTGAGTCCCACATGAGCTAGCCAGCAAATTTCGTACACCTGGAATTCAGAGAGTTTAATCTCTCTCTCTCTCTCTCTCTCTCTCTCTCTCTCTCTCTCTCTCTCTCTCTCTCTCTCTCTCTCTCTCTCTCTCTCTCGTAGAGGTTAGGAATCCGTTGCACAAAACCATAATCCCTCATTGTACATTAAAATCTCAGAAAAGGCTAAATTTGTTCAGGCCAGGTGAGCAAATAAACGCGCTTTATATTTTCATTTGTACACATTCCTCCGAACAGCACCGTGCGTGATGAATTATGTTTCATTCATAAGCGTAAGGAATCTTTTTTTTTTTTTTTTATTTATTTGTGGTTATCTTTTGTTTTGCTTAAAGTCTGCTGTGATCACGTGGCGTTCACGTCGTTCACAGGGTAATTTTGGGTAAGCCTAAGAGAAATTTAATCTTTGGGTTCCTCTAAATAAACCATAAGCGGGATAATATGTTTGTATAAGTGGGGTCAGTCTCGGGAAAATTTCTACGCTGGTCATTGTCCATTGTTGCCAGGTGTATACCAGACGGCCTTAAGCTGTCAGTTACTGCACCAGACACAAACCCAAATGGTAACTACCCTTTTCAGGGCACGTGCGACGAAGGCTAAAAATAGGGTAAGGCAGATTCGTACGTACGTGCCTTAGGCAAACAGCACCCGTGTATGGTAGAATTAAGTTTTGAACCTATATTAGATTGGAGGAAAAGGCTCTTATTAGAGCTGGCAAAATACGCACATTTATCAGTGTAACTTACAAATAATATAATTTTAACTAATCGGTCTCTCGACGATGAACTAACTTACCACGTCTATAAAAATAAATAGAAGTGTTCTTCTAAAATGGCTGGTTTTCTAACCCACCAATTTGTATCAGTGCGTAAACCTTACCCCTCGCCCCCTGTGCGCCAGTATCCCGGTGTCTCTCCAAGCATTATTTTTTTTTTAAGGTTTATGCTATGTCCTTTAATTTTTTTTTTTTTCTTATTGTGGGGTTATTATTCTAAGAGCGTCACGACGCTCAATGAGTTCCCGAAACTAGCCCATATCGGTACTTTCCCAAAAGGAAATTTTTTTCTTATCACAAGAAAAACAGATTCTCGGGAACAGGCAAACGCTCCCAGAACCAAACCCAAATTCATGCCTTAGCCGACCTTGTCCGTGCGCGTAATAAAACCAAACTTCCTACGTCCTCCGGGACAAAATCAAACCAATTCCCTGCAAACAAATCCACGCCCTACGAGGCAAAACCAATACAAGAATATTCTCGGGAACGGGCAAATGCTCCCTAAACCAAGCCTTAAGTATTAAATTTTTCCCATGAATGCACTATCTTCCCTGGTGACGTGTAAATCTAGAAATGATAAAAAGTGGATAGATAGGGCAAAAATCGGAGAGTTCTCGGAGGAGAAGGAGCAATCATTAACTAGGAATACTATACAACTGAAGGCAACTGGCGAGTTTCTTTCCCTACTGTAAAACTAATATTGGGATGTTGGACATTAATGAATTCTAAAAAAGAATCAGCATTAATATCGCGTTTAAACAGAGCAAAGGTGTCGTCCACTTATCTTTTATAAAATAAAGGGTGGAAACTAAGGGGACAATAATATTGCCTAATTCTGTCTCCTCCACGGAGTTATAAAAATATTGGCGAAGATAGGACCTAAAAGGCTTCCCATTGCCATCCCCTCCACCTGTCTGAAACAAGAATCATCATTGAAAATAAAGACCGTGTTCCTCACGACCCATTCTAAAAGTTGTTTAAATAAAGGTCCAGTAAAACCGTTAAAAAGAGAATCGGGGAATGGAAGAAGTTTGGTCAATATGATCTCGATCGTCTCCTAAACAGGAATATTGGTAAACAGGGACTCAACGTCGAAACTGACCATAAAAAGGTCAGAGTCCTGCTGAAGAATATCCTCCTTGAAATCAGCAGCGCTTTTTACGTTAAAAGTATTATTGGTGAGCGGTTCTAACAATGGAACTAAATATTTAGCAAGTTTATAACTGGGCGTATTTAACGAAGAACGTCTAAGTGGGACACCCTCCTTGTGGATCTTGGGAAGGCCATACGTGATCCAGTATGTTGAACCAGTAACGTTTGAGTGCTCCGAGTAACCTATTAACTCTGTCTTCTATTTTGGTAACGTTTTTGTAAAATAGGTGTTCCCAATTTTGGAATCTTGATGAGTCATTGAAAATTGAACGCATTTTATAAATATAATCCTGCTTATCTAAAACTACAGTCCCCTTACCTTTGTCAGGATGCAAAATAATTATATCTAAGTCTTTGGCCAAATACTTCAAAATATATACAGTAGATCCTCTCTTCAGAAAAAGGGAGCCCATGTGGTTTTAAGGTTGTTATGCGGTTGGTGGGCGAAGGCTGATAAGGGAACTAGTTTTGGATAAGCAGGACTATATTCATAATATATATATATATATATATATATATATATATATATATATATATATATATATATATATATATATATATATATATATATATATATATACTGTATATGTACACGAGTAAAAGCCACAATAATGTAAATGAGAGACTGTTTTCCCAAATTACAGCAAAGGTTTTAAAAAGGGTTAAAAAAAGGCGGAGCATTTGACTGTTGGCACAACGGTCCTCTTCAGCAAACTGAATAAAAATACATGGCTTAAAAAGACGGTTTTTTTTTTTTTTTGTGGCAGTCCGGGAAACAATCGAATAATCTTTCGGCGTGTATATAGCGGTCATGTAATGGCTGTTTCCCTTATCTGTGACCCAACCTTTATGATCTTCTTAACGGTTGTCTCTCGACCGAACGGTGCTCAATACTAGTGACTAGGTGATTCGTGGATGGTGAACGATTTTCAGCACCCGTGCCTATTGTTTATGTGACAACTGCCACTTCGACAACGTTTGCGGGGAGAGATGAGAGAGAAGCAGTATCAGCGGCCTGGAGATACTGCTCGAAATTTAAATTTATGGAATGACAGACTAGCTTGTCTATATGGCTGTCTTCCTGTGTAAAGGCTTTATTGACATCTAATGTGTTACAAATATTTACTATAGCCCCCACACTACACTTTTATGGCTATATATATACATACACACACACACACACACACACACACACACACACACACACACACATATATATATATATATATATATATATATATATATATATATATATATATATATATATATATATATATATATATATATGTGTGTGTGTGTGTGTGTATGTGTGTGTGTGTGTGTGTGTGTGTGTGTGTATGTGTATGTGTGTGCTTGAATGCAATTGTATGTCGAAAAAACGAATAAATCTCTTATATGCGAAGGTATTTTTAGTTCTTGATTAATCTCTTTTTCGCCTTTCTTGAAACTTTATTTCATCATTTATATTTCTCAGGTGTTGTTATTCATCTTGTCTTTTGTTATACGACCATTTCCCGCTCATCTGGAAGACGTGAATATTCAATGAGTAACTTAACAACATGTTTTTCTTTTGCACATTTGACTGTAAATCCACTACGTATTTACCGATCATGTTTATGAGATATCAAAGTTCTGATTCTGTTTCCCAAACGTTTCATCTAATGGCATAGCTAGTTGAAACTGAAAGAATTTCTTCGAAAATAAATGCACATCTTAGTCTTATAAAGTAACTTACTTCAACATAGAATGGTTTGAGAAAAAAAATGAGTTATAAGAAACTGCAAGAAATAAAAATTATTGCGTGTTTAAGGGCAAATATTCTCTGTAGATCCACAGAAATCTGGAGGCCTTTAATAACAACCCTAAACAAGATTTTAAGTTGGAAAAGTTTGATTACGGGCTTTTCAAAACTTAGATCTCCTCGCGAAGTAAGACTCAAGAAACTTCATTTTGGGAAAAAAGAAATAAAAAATGATTTTCTATTAATATAGATTGAGAAAACTTTACCAACATGTAATCGAAGGCGGCATTATACATTAAAATGGGGAGTGGATAAACTTTTATTGATATTTCAGGAAGTTACTCATATTTTTATGTTTTCTTTGTGGAAATTAATTGTGTATAAATAGGCATATATATATATATATATATATATATATATATATATATATATATATATATATATATATATATATATATATATATATATATATATATATATATATATATATATATATATATATATATATATATATATATATATGTGTGTGTGTGTGTGTGTGTGTGTGTGTGTGTGTGTGTGTGTGTGTGTGTGTGTGTACACACATCAGACCAAGTTTATCAAAAGAATTGTGAGGTATCCACATTTGAACAAGGAATATACTAGAGTAAAAGGGCATCACTCCATCAAACAACCTTAACTGTTTCCCTGGTCTTAATTCACTTCAGCAAAACTAAAGGAATAAAACATGTTTATCACTTTACCTTATGCACACAATTAATCCTATTCACTGCCGGTCAATAAATGAAACACTGTTTCTAAAAATTTAAAATACAAAAAATTTATTGTTAATTTCAAAATTTATAATTAGAATTCACAACATGAAAAATTTACTATTACTTGAAAACAACAAAATCTTTAATTAATTCTTGAATTAAACTATTAAACAAAATTAAATAACAAAACTTTTTATCTAGAAATTAAACTAATTAAGCAAATTTTTAACTATCAAGAATTATTCAAGATTTGATATGAAAATCAGAAGTGAAATTAAATCAAATATATAATGTTAAATCATCAAGAAATATTTAAAATGCTAAGTAAATAAATGTTAAATCACTAACAAAAATTAAGAGATTGCAAACACAAGAACACACAAAATACACAACATTTATCTGTAATAATTCCACTAAGGCAAAATTTTCCTAATACACCTTATTATACCATGGTAATAATAAATAAAATTTACTTTACCTTACAGAAGCTTGTGAAAACCTTTGTAAAATCCCAGAATAACCAGCTGCGCTAAATTCACCAAACACACTTTTTTGTCTGGCGCCGTTACAAATTAATTATTTTTCTAAATTCAGATCTCAAGAGCTATATTTAATACCATTGACCACAAATATTTTATGTTAATAATTACTTTTTTTAAGACTGAGAATGAGAGAGGGAACCAAACTGATTGGTCTCGAAAATCAGAATAAATCGATTTTTGGATTCAGTAGAAATTTAACAGTCATATGACGTCATTCAGGCATTTTGGGTGCGAGATACAAAAATTCGTCTAGAAAAAGGGAGGTGACGTCACTTCTGGCAAAACGTTTTGAACGCAATCTTACAAAAAATGACACAACTGCCATGTGGTTCTGTGCAATACTTGTCCTTATCTCTCAAAAGGGCATACATGACCAGAGTCATGTACATAACATTGAAAAACCTTTGTCTTTTTCTCATATGAGATGACGCTTTTACAAAAATCTTTACATGATAAAACAGATGGCAATTGTTATTCCCAACCTGCCAGCGTGTGAATTAAAACAAAGCGAAACAACCTGCACAAAATGCTTCTCTTATCTGAACTCATGACAGATGAAGTGAAACAAACCCTTCGCTAGCACAAGTGTTCCTCATTTACTACGTTTTCTAAATCAATAATTCTTTTGAGATCTGATATCACCCTGCATATGATATTTCATTAAACATAATACATGATAAATAGAAGAGTATATATATAAAAATTATAGGAGGATATACATTTTGCAAGTGAACATCATGAATATGTACGAGTATATATATATATATATATATATATATATATATATATATATATATATATATATATATATATATATATATATATATATATATATATATATATATATATATATATATATATTATATATACAGGCCTTACAAATAAAGTTTTTTATATCATCCTCGTAATTAAATCGAAAGGAAACAGGTGCCTGGAAGTCGCTCATTCGGTAGGATTACGCTTATGTTGACAAACTGTTAAATAAGTTAGTTTGGTCGTGATTGAGGTAAATGATTCTGAAGGTCATATCATTTTAACCTCAGCAGGACCACGAGGGGGCTTCACTGACGCAGTGCATGTAAACAGAAACTTGTTCTACAATGCTTTCTCACTCTCAGTGAGAATGCTTTGCCGCCAAATTGAGTTATATTATATCCTTTAAGTATTAGTAATTATTAAAAAATTACTCATAAAGCCTACCTATTAAACCATTGTTACAGAGTTTAACATTACTTTAAATACAAAAATTTCTCTTGTCCTAAATTTAAATATTCCATGGCCCTTAAGATATCGTAAAACTTTGAAGCCAGGCGATATTCTGTAGAAAATTATCTGGAGAGATGGCAATCCTTGACTATAGAATAATGGTTCCTCCGCGAGCACACTAGTCTGGTAGAGACCTCGTGACGTAAGATATATCAGTAACTAGAGTAGATTTTAAATTCAGGTAAAAATTAATGTATATTTTGACATCGAGTGAGAATTTGTGTGTATTCTAAAGTCAAGTGTGAATTCATATGTATTTTAAAATCAAGGGAGAATTCATGTATATTTCAAACTTAACTGAGAATTCATGTACGTGTATTTCAAACTCAAGGAGAAATTTTTTGCACATTCAAAACTCATGTGGCAGTTCACGTATACTTCAGACTAAAGGGATAATTCATGTATATTGTATACTCAAGTGTGAATTCATGTATATTACAAACTTAATTGAAAATTCATGTATAATTCAAGCTCAAGAGAAAATTCACGTATGTCTTAAACTTAAGTGAGAATTCATGAAAGTACAAGAAATATTTTCACAGATATCCATTGGATACTAAATTCAGAAAAACCCAAATAGAAGTCAGAAGCTTGATAATCCTTTTTAAAGGAGATTCCGGCGGTTAAGAAAATCGACTAGCTATGAGAACCTTTTCTTTTCTCAGGGAAATAAATGATGGCTCATTAATTGTCGTTCTCACTTTTTGTCCTAATTCTGCTGTGCTATGATGCCAAAGGAGTCTTAGAAGTTGAAGTTAGTATTGATCAAGGGCATTCTCGAACTGGACTTCTAAATAATACCTCAAACGGAACCTCAGGGAAACCAGCAATTTCGCCTTCGCCCCGGACAGTCAGGTGTGAGTATAATGTCTGGTATAGTACTGCAAGTGAACATATCTAGTAATTGCAGAGGAATAAATGTTCAATATAAGTTTTGAAATAATGTTCACTGAATGATTCACCATCCCAAATTCACATGTTAGTTATTTGGGACTGATTGCACTGGAATATCTAGCTATTACAAACGTTGACACGAAAATCCAGGAAAAGAGATGGTGGAAGTATAAAGAACTGGGAAAATTGTGAACAACTTCTATTGATATTTAATAATTAAGAGATTGGTATTCCAGGTATAGATAAGAGAGATGTAAACAATGAAGTTTTCAAGGTTATTGGGTAAATGGGTAGATTAAATACTTTTCTGGAGATGGTGTTGAGGAAATTATTAGTTTTGTTTTCTACAGCAGTTGTTGTTTCCCATTATCTTCTAAATAATGGAAAATTTAAAATGAAATCAAAGTATTGTTAGCAACTGAAAAAAAATTATATCATTAATAGAAAAATGATTTTCTTTTTACACGTGACAATAGTTTCAAGTTTCTCATCGAAATGATTTGATTTTTTATAGGAAACAGTAAACGAAAGAGGCGTCGAAAGAAATTGATAGTGATAACTTATAATTTTGCTTTTTTTTACAAATAACGGGTACTTCCAGTAGTACCCGTTACAAATATCTTAATTACTTCCCGATGTATTGATGAGGATTCCAGGTCTAATTCGAGTAGAGAAAGCTGTGATTTAGCTGGTTACATAATCTGTCTTCTATCTTAGGAAAAATGTCTTGGTAAAAAAAAAAAAAAAAAAAAAAAAAAAATATATATATATATATATATATATATATATATATATATATATATATATATATATATATATATATATATATATATATATATATATATATATATATATATATATATATATATATATAAATAAGAATATGGATGAGTACACCTAATGCAAAGCACAAATATGAAACAAGGATTAGCTGATATTATTCAAGGCTTGGTTCTTGATTTTTTTCTTCAGATCTATGTTGCTGAACACCACTGGTCTTATATTCTCCAATTGGAGAATATAAGAAAACATCGAAGAGACAAGCCCGAATCTTCATTTCAAGGAAGCAAATCATTATCTGTATCATATTATCAAATTTGCATAGCCTGACTGGAGACACTCGACGGTATTTGCGTCTTTTTTTTTTATTCGGAAGAAAATATATAATTTTTATTTATTTACCTTAACAACATAAGCAATCCAGCCGAAGTAGCAAAACAAACAAGAAAATTCATATTTGGGTGGAGATCTTCAACGAATAAGGAAACTGGAACTATTCAATATTAAAAAAGGTTTCACTCATGTGGCAATACGTACAGTATACACAAACACATACACACACGCACACACACACACACACACACACACACACACACACACATATATATATATATATATATATATATATATATATATATATATATATATATATATATATATATATATATATATATATATATATATATATATATATATATATATATATATATATATATATATATATATATATATATATATATATATATATATATATATATATATATATATATATATATATATATATATATATATATATATATATATATATATATATATATATATATATATATATATATATATATGTGTGTGTGTGTGTGTGTGTGTGTGTATAACTGGCTGTGTTGTCGTTTCTAGAAAACTTCAATTTAAGGGGAACAGGATAGGCAGACGACGTGGCACAATTGCAGATATTATTATTCCTTAGAAATTAACAGAGGCACAGCCGAGCTTTCGGGACTACATAACTTTTCCCATCATCAAGATCACTTATGTATAGAATGATATAAAAAATAAAGAGAAACATTAAGCCAACTATACTGATTGACTAAATCTAAAAGTATTAAAACAATTGTAATTGACAAAACTTTTAAATACATAATAATATAAAGGAAAAAATGAACATGAAAACCTAAGTTAACTGCAAAAGAACAATGACTAAGTAATAAGAAATCACGTACTAAACAGAAATCGTCAAATAAAATCACTGAGCATATAGATACTGAGAGAGAGAGAGAGAGAGAGAGAGAGAGAGAGAGAGAGAGAGAGAGAGAGAGAGAGAGAGAATGAATATTCAAAATAATAAAAATGATAATGTAGTACAAAATACGGGAGAACCTACTGTTCATGTCGTAGTTAATGACAACTGGGCGAGTTAGAAGACTGCTAATGGAAGAGGGTGAAATGGTGTGGGGAAAAAAGAAAAAGAAAAAAACAAACTATGCAATGAACAATGGAACAGAGGTGGTTGGCTATTGAATGTTGGTGATTGTTGTTTAATATGGAGGGACTCTAAAATGGGAAGCGAATGGCTGTTTTTTGTTTGTCCGATTATTTGGAAATCTCTGTATTGTATCTGATGGTGGCAAGATATGGCATGAAGTCTAATGGCACCATTTTCTTTTTAGCTGAAAGCTAAGCCTGTACGGTGCCTGAAACCCCTATGAGAGTCGATGCGCACCTTAAGTAGGCGCTTGGTACATCTTACATAGGTCTCAAAATTACGTTTAGGGCAATTAAACTTGTAAACAATGCAAGTACGCATCAACTCCCGGAGGGTGTCTTTCACGCGGAATAGTCTTCAGATTGCAAGAGGGTTATTAAAAGTAAATCTGAAGTCAACATATGGATACAGCTGGCTCAAGAGTGACAATAATTTTCGTTTGATTAGAACAGATTCGTTAGTGAAGGGTAGAGAAACATACATTATCTTTTTGGGAACGGTGCAGACTACAGATTTTGGCTTAAAAATATTGTCTAAAAATTCTTTAACCATTTTTTTTTTTACATGTTCAAGGGATAGCAATTATTCTTAAAATACGTCTCTAAAAACCTAACTTCCAGGTGAAAGTTATTCCAATTGGAGCAAAGGAAAAAGGCTCGACGAGTCAGAGTTCTACACGAATTAGTCTTGAAAACAAGGGGACAGTGACTAAAAAAGTTTAACCCAAGGCCGGTAAACTTTTTCTTTCTAAAAATACCAGTCATAAAATTTCCCTCAGAACGAGAGATCAAAATATCTAAAAAGGAAATGCGGCCATTACATTCTTTTTCCATAGTAAAAGTAATATTGGGATGAAAGGAGTTGATAAAATCTAAAAATACTGGGCATGACATTCTTCAGTAAAAAGTAAGAACGTGTCATCTACATAGCCTCTATAAAATATGTCCCTTTTATCCAGGTATTTCTGTGGTGACTGTCAATTTTATCCATATATTACTGTTGTGCCGTCCCATTTATCCAGATATTACCGTGGTGGCTGTCCCATTTATCCAGGTATTACTGTGCTGACAGTCCCTTTTATCCAGGTGGTATTAATGTAGTGACTGTCCCTTTTATCCAGGTGTTACTGTACTGTCTGACTCTTTTATTCAAGGATTACTGTGCTGACTGTCCCATTTATCCCGGTATTACTGTACTGACTGTCCATTTTATCCAGATATTACTGTGGTGACTGACCATTTTATCCATACATTTCTGTGGTAACTATCCCCTAGGCATAACTGTGCTGATACCTCTTTTATGCTGGTATTACTATGGTGACAGTCTATTTAATCCAAATATTACAGTGGTGACTGTCCCCCCCCCAAAAAAAAACCTAAACGCACACCCCCACTTAACTTAAACACACCCAATAAACCTAAGCACAGCCCCCATTAATCTAAACATACCTCCCACTAAAGCTAAACACACCCCCTGATGAACCTAAACACACCCATGCTTAACCTAAACACATCCCCACCAGACCTAAACACATACCCCCACGAAAACTAGACACGCCCCCACTAATCATAAACACAAACCTTGATACATAATTATTAATCACAGAAAATAAAAGCATTTTCAGTAATTTATTTCTATTGTATCGAGAACATGAAATAAGGTATAATAAACCCATGGATTTTATTTACCACATAAGTTACAAAGGGAAAGGGGAGGGGGGGGATAGAGAAGGGGAAGGGAAACTGGGTATAGATTTGAAACCTGCTCTATTATCTAAGTTAAGTCAAATGATTGACACATGCCAAATTTTGTCTAGATCGTGGGAAAGGGGTTGGGGGAAGGGGAAGGGAAGGAGGTACGGGTTTGAAACCTATCCTATTACCTAAGTTGGGTCAAATGATGGCCAAGTGCCAAAATTTGAGTAAATTGGACCAGCGGTTCGGATCTCTATATCGCACAAATGTTCATACAAACATTCACTTATATATATATATATATATATATATATATATATATATATATATATATATATATATATATATATATATATATATATATATACAATGGTTCTTATGCATGACTTTTTTTTATCAAACAGTACCAGGAAAGAAGTGAAAGATGACTATAGACACTGACCGGTGTCAGCTTTATTGTTATCTAAGCCATCTTCAGACGACTGATACAAAATTATATAAATTCAACATATATAAGCTAGCTGGACAGTATATACGAAGATATAAATGGCTGCAAAAAAAGTATTTGCACCTGACAGGTTTTTATAGGAGTCCTACTCTTATATATTAGTGATTGGTCAAATCTTACAAAATCCTCTGGGAGCCACGTTTCCCTTTTCCCCGTCTTTCAAGAACCTTTCTTCAATTCGAACTCCTTGCATATTTCTTGTGAGATTAAGGGATCAATCTTACACTTACCATGACTAATATTTTTGTTGTTGCTGAAACTTTCTATTATATTATTAGAGTCAATGATGTTTCTTTCTTGTGGCTTTAAAAATAAACCATCTATTTTGCTCCTGCCCAGTTAACTGTATGATTGTTTTCATATCATGTACATAAATTGCACTGTTCTCCTGTTCATTTATTACACGACTTTTATGTTGTTCTATTCTCTTTGACAAACGTTATCAGTTTGGCCGATATAAAAATTGTCACGAGACTTATTTGGAATTTAATATACGCACCCTTTTGCGTTGTTGGCTGAGTATTTTACATGTACATACTTCATCGTCTTATTATTCTTAAATGATAAATAAACTCCAAAATATTAAAGTAGAATTGAATAACTTTGAAATTAATATTATATACCAATACAAGCAGATTTTTTCGTTTGTTAACATAAAATGTCTTTTTCCTCTTTTAAGTTCTTGTCTCATAAAGAATCTGTATTTTTCAATTTCTTGCCTATGTTACTAATCATATCTATTCCATTATCAATGTAATCAGTGCTATGTACACGTAATACTCTCATCAACATGGATATGAAAACTGATTTCTTATCTTTATTCCTGTAACTAGAATAATTACAGTGTGTGCAGAAAACACAGCCATATTACTTCCTATGTTCAGTTTTTTTCTGGTCACAACAATAATAGTAACTATGACAGTTAAGATATTAATAATGAATTACAGAGAAATTTCCACGTCTTAACTTCAAGCTCTGTCAATTGCTATTTATTTGTTTTCCATTGAAACATATAATTTTAGAGAAATAGTTAATAATGTACTGTGAAAATAATAAAAGAAATGTTTGAGTGAATTCCGTAACGAGAAAAGAGCTGTATTAAAGGAAAAAGAAAAAATTTTAATTTTAATATATCTGACGAAATGTGTCAAATCCTAATTAAGCTCATTGACTACAAAATGATGATTTTTTGGGGGTAACTATGCAGCATTTTTCGTAGGTGGGAGGAGATTCTACGTGAGACTTTGAGTGGGTGAATGGCCAGAAACTTTCGAATACTTCCTCACCCCTATGGAATTACAGAGTTAATACTGTCTGGCATTGTGCATCACTCGATGTCTATTATGATTATAAACTTAGTAACCATAACTGTACGGCCAATAAAAATACAGTCGAGTGTTTTGTGTGTAGACTCACTGCACAAGCTTGACCAGTAATGTTTCCAAAATTTTAAATGTTGCAGTAAAATGAGTTTTACCCTAATAAAATGATATTTGAATGATATGAATAAATAAATTTTGTTGAATTATTTATCTTTTCTAAACAATTCATTAGGATACGTTATTCATTATTTCATCCGGAAAATGCAAATTACTCATAGAGGGGCACTGAAATAGATTGGCGTGCCTGTATCTACGGTGCAAAAATATATCATTTCAAATAACATATACGAAAGATGGATTATATATATATATATATATATATATATATATATATATATATATATATATATATATATATATATATATATATATATATATATATATATATATATATATATATATATATATATATATATATATATATATATATATATATATATATATATATATATCATATCATATCAGTGGTTCTTAAACTTTTTTGCCTTGCGCCCCCCTCTGCATTATGTATAGACCCCAGGGCCCCCCCCTACCCCTGAAATTTTTGCCAACTATAATCTATAAACAATATGTTGTCTATTATACTTATCATAACAATAAAAGACAATTCATAAACAAGATTTGAAATTAAAATTTACTTATATTTAGCATTTTTGGCATGTTTTGAGATGATGATTAGAAAATATATGGAAGCAGTGATAACGTTTTTGGCAATTTTGTAAGTAACATCACAAATTTAAAAAAATATTGGCACCATCTGGCAACTGTGCTTGTGCCCCCTCGGAAACTTCTGGCGCCCCCCAGGTTAAGAATCACTGTATTATATATATATATATATATATATATATATATATATATATATATATATATATATATATATATATATATATATATATATATATATATATATATATATATATATATATATATATATATATATATATATATATATGCGTGTGTTTATCTGTGTGTTTTTGGATATTTCGAAAATCAATTATTTTCCATAAATAAAGAATAAAAAATATGGGTAAATACTTGAAAAATCAATAATTTTTTTATCTTTCAGTATATGAATATCAAGCCACTTAACATTTACTGATTATGTTTACGAGATATCAGTGTTCTGATTCTATTTCCAAAACGTTTTATCTAATGGCAAAGCTAAACAAAACTGAAAGAATTTCTTTGAAAATAAATGCACATCATAATCATATATAATAACTTACTTTACCATAGAATGCTTTCAGAAAAAATGGGTTGTAGGAAATTTCAAGAAATAGAAATGATTACATGTAGATGGGCAGATATTTTGTGTACATCCACTATATATATATATATATATATATATATATATATATATATATATATATATATATATATATATATATATATATATATATATATATATATATATATATATAGCAACAAATATCGTTCAATATGCAATTTACTATACCTTGGGAATAACTCACACCCAAGGGTAATTATAACTGATAAGTACTTAGTCACCGGAAATATTCGAACAGTTGCACCATTTGGAAACAACTATAACAGTGACTTTGACCACCCAGTTGTCAAAGGATTTATAATTTGATACCGAGTCTCCTGCCGTTTTCAAACTCTTGTCTTAGAATCGATATCATCCCATCTCCACCGTAACAGTTGATTGGTAAGTTTGCAACACGTGGCTAATAACTAGGTGGTACAAAAGTACAAAAGACTGATGAAATCGAGAGATCTGACTATATTTTCGTCATTCATGGTCACATCACATCTTATGGTAACATGCGCCAATGTGTCAAACAATCATATTCCTTATGCGTTAATGTAGGAATATAGTCAGGTTATGCTGAGTGAAAGGATGGTAAGTTTTAGTTGAAAACCTACAAAAAGGTCAAAGTGAATTATGTCTGCGTTTGATGGAAATAAAGCTTTCAAATAATTAATATTATGAAGAAATCTCAACAGGGAAATAATTGTGTGGAAAAGGAAATCCATTTCGGTACGTCAAATGAACACAGAGACCTGAGACCAGAAGTGTCTCAGGACAATGTTGTAGGAAACCCCCACGATATAAAAGTTTCCTTTATAAGAAAAATTGAAACCCTAAAGATAATTCTGAGCACCAGGCTCATTTGATGTTTTTCCGTGCGTAAATATAAATTATTAAAGGCGTCCAACAACCCCTTTTCAGCTTTGTACCGAAAAACTGCAATGAGCATTTCTGTTGCTATCTTTGGTAGCTTCACCATCATCAAATTTGTTTACAGTCATTGGTGCTGATCCCATATACCGGTCATTTTAAAAAGATCTACATTGCACTCTCATGTAAACGCTTTTCTAACGAAGTTATCTTTGACTTGTTTCGGTGTTCTTACATTTACTCAAGTTGTTTGTAGTGCTTTGAAAAATTTTCCGTTATTTTCTTTCAATTCCTGATAATGGATATTGGCTAATAGATCTTAAATTATGCATCAAATAGTTCTATTCCTGCTGAGCTTACGATCGAGGTTCATCAGTTTGAAGGCGTCTCGTCTTCTTTGCAATCCAACGCAGTTATACTCATTAAGGTTATCGTAACTCCCAGGAGATAAAGATATGTCCAGATCAGTTTCATCCTGTCATTTGAAAGGAGACGTTGAATTATGCAGTATTCCTGCGAGTGTATACATTCCTTCACTCACCAGAAAGGATTACGGACTCAAAATGAGAATCTAATAGTGACTGTTTTATCAACTGAAAGCAGGATATTGCTAGCATAAAAAACGGAGTTTAAGAATAATTTTTTTTATTTTTTGTCGTTCATCCTGAAAAAATATTTTAACCAAGAAACAAGCTTTTAACCTCTTAACGAATGAGCTAGAAATTTTTGGGAATTTTTTGTTAATACTTCAGCGCTTGATCATTTATGACCGGAAGACCGTCTGTTAAAGTTATACAATCTTATTTTTTATTGAAAAATATTAAAAAGACAGGTATTTTCTTGTATGGGATCGTTATGAAGATAAAGTACAGATCTTTGCAACATTTATGAATAAATGAAAGTCACTCGAATTTTCCTATTCCTACCAAGAGTAAACTCATAACTAAGGCTAAGCCATACATACTATGTTTTACATAAAAAAAAAAAAAAACAGAATGCTGTTCCCTAAGCGTTGCTACCCCTTTAAAATGCTGTACACTTAGGATCACCAATGAGCTTCTCGGCTGACTTAATGGAAAATTTCAAACCAAATATATTAAACGTCTCACAAACTATAATAACAGATCAGTATCGACTTTTGAAAAATTTGGAAACCTCAGTTGCGCTTCTAAATATATTTGTTCTCCAATTTGTGGTTTTTTATACGTCTCAAAAACTTTTCTAGGAATTTTCGGGTGGGAAATAAGCTAAAAATAATTGTACTGAAGAAAATTAGAACCAGTGCATGCGGACAGTACAAGATAAAATAAAGTCTACATACTAAAAAATTCATTCAACATTTTAACACGTGCCATTGCAGAGTTTCATTTAGCTTTAGCGTCTGTTGTCCATAAAGCTGTCTCTTTTGGTAAGAAATGGGACGTTGTACACTCGATTTCCTGCATAAAGCTTCCAAGGAGACTTCAGGAATATTTGTGAACTGTGTAAAGTAAGTTGCTGATGTAAGCTTCATATATGTCTGTGAAATTTTTAACAAAAAATTTAAATATAAGTCTCATTAAGCTGAAAGATAATTAGTAAATTCATCGTAGATATAAATTTAGTAACCAATTATTACATTTGTGTATGGGTTGTGGATGTAAGCTTTAGGAGATGAAATTAACATTCATTTTGTCAACATAAAACTTCGTGTGGTGTCTGTCGCAGATGATTTGTGTTTCAGATACGGGGATGCACATGAGAGTAGGTTGGTTGACATTTAGAGTTTAATCTGGGCGATGTTTTTATAGTGATTGCTTCAATAAATTGCTTATTCTTTTATAATATCAGCATTTCAGAGCTAACGCAGTAAGCTACTTATACACTAATAACACAGTGAATATTTTTATCGGTTATGAACTGGTATATCTCATGTGAATTATGCTAAATGATTAATGTAAGAGTTAACGTATGTATGTGGAAGTAAGCTGCATACATACGCACACGAAAGTGATATATGTGTATATATATATATATATATATATATATATATATATATATATATATATATATATATATATATATATATATATATATATATATATATATATATATATATATATATATATATATATATATATATATATACTAATTTTTTCACATCACCGTGATGTTTCATATACACAAACATTAAGCTACAAAAATCGTTTAATAGTTAATTCTGGAATATCACAGAAGAAGAATTATAATTGATAAAGGATTCAGTGCTTGGGAGATACGAGTGCGTGTGTGGGTTGATGCCGACGATAAGCAAAAATACTTTCACTTGACGGGGATATGTACGGCAGACTTGGTACCAACTTATACCTCTCATGACAACTAACTGGTTAGCTACGTCGACTTGAACTCGTGTCGTGCACAAGTTTCTTTTCATAACTCGTGTTCCCTTCTGACATGCGTCTTTCTTCTAAGTCGGACACGTATTCATCCATAGCGTCTCTTCTCGAAGTCAGTAGCTCAAGAGTCTATTGTTTAGAAGGGATTTATATTAAATGAAATTATATCTCTCAGAAAGGCGTAATGGAGACGAAATGGGTAACTCCTTACTTTAATGATGAAAGTTAACTACATACGCAAGTACAATTACGGTTACAGTTTTACTCTCTTGAAAACCACTCTTGCTAGTCGAAGTTCAGTTTCTGTCCGGTTAAGTATCCCGCGGTCGGGGTTTGGTTAAGTAGCCGGCGGACAGAATCTGGTTAAGTAGCCCGTAGTCAGGATATGGTTAAGTTGCCCGTGGTCAGAGTCTAGTTGGGACCACGGAAGCTAGGGGGAAGTACTGTGTCTTCTCGTATTGGTGACTAGCCTTCTCTGGCTTCGTTCTTCTCTGGAACCCCTGCTTCTCTTTGCTATCTTCCATCTACTCCCTTGGAGTTACCTCATTGGAAGATATTATCTGTAAGGCTTCCCCTCGAACAGCTTGATTGGGAAGGACAGTTGTGGGTGTCGTCAAAATCTTTCCTTAGAAGATTTGATTGGAAATGACCTCAGGAGGAGTAGTTAATGGTCCTCCCTAGAATGTCTAGTTGGAGAAATGGTCAACTACTTCTCTTTGTCCAGCCCCTTTTCATGGAAATTCATGTAAACGCCTCCTATTGAAGGCGAGGTTATAGATATGGCTGGAACGTTGACTCCTGACGAGGTTATAGGTTATACTTGATCAGCTCAGTCGCGAGGGCACAGGTTCAAGATTTTATGATCGGTTTTATGGCCAGGGCGCGATACACTCGCTAACTATTTTGAGTTCATGTAAAGACGGTTTCCTGCTTTTAGCTTGCTTGACATGTCCAGCCTCGGTAATGCATAACAACCAAGGCTTAATTGTTGTTCTCTCTCTCTCTCTCTCTCTCTCTCTCTCTCTCTCTCTCTATCTTTATTCTTTTTTTTCTCTCTCTCTCTATTCTTACTCGATTGATCACTGTATACTTTATCTTTTTCCAATTCTCTCTTTTTAAGACTCTATTCTTATGCTTCCCTATTTAATCGTTGATTAAATTGAGTGTTCTACTAGGATGGAAACAAATCTGTGTTTGGATAAACTCGTACATAACTCTTTTTCTTGATTTTTGTTGTCAATGATTTCTTGAACACAAGGATAGGCATTAGTAGTTTCGTACAGGTGATCAAGGTTACAAATGTCCTCCTTTGCTCTTAAAATTATGCAATCCTTCAACTGGGCATCAATAATAAAAAAATCATTAACTCATGTTCTTCTAATGCATAATGGATGTTGTTGACATTTGAAATGATTACATTACATCAATATGGGGAAAGGATGTATAGACTTCAGTACATTTGTATCTTTCTGATTAACGGGTAATACTAAAATAATCTTATTATGTATTACTTTGGTAATAATGAGATTATAGTACCTGAGAACATCTTTTACCATAGGGGTATAATGCCCCTCTACCAAATAAAAATTAACTATATCTTCTAATTCCATAGGAGTGATTAGTGTTGGACTTAACATTCCCTTAGAAGCTAGCAAGACTGCGTTTAACAGGTCTCTATGTTCTTGTAAGATAATTTCACTCTCCAGTGCAAAGTTGTTAAAAAATTTTTGGTTTTCTATCATATTTAGTTCTTTGGTTACATTCTGGTTAACTTTAGTAATGAATACCTTTAGCTTTTCTATCTCTTGGGCATTTAAGTTGTGAGAAGTTATCACTTTATTTATCACTGTACCTCTTGCTGCTGCCCATTGTTCCAATTTATAAGTTCTAGCCTTTTCTTTTTCTACATTAGATTCAGTTGCGACTCTAAACAGTTGATTTAGTGTTGTTCCTATAAAAGGTAAGAGGGATCTTTTGGGCCTTGTATTTAGGATATTTCCTATGTCAATATCTAACTTTTTCAACAATGGTAGGGCACTGTTATTATCACTCTTCTGTATTATGGATTAGAGTTCTTTTTGAAAACCTTTCAAAGTCATTTCATTGATAAGAACTGAAGACATATCTATACTCACGACTCCCAAATCTTTTATTAATATCACAGATCCCCTTTACTCTAGTAGTGCTCCCTTTCGGATGACAACTTTCGTAGACACGAACTGGAGTATTACCACTATTAAGATGAGCCGCATATTTGTATCTGTAAGAATAATCCTTATCAGATATTATGTATACATGAGGTATTTTAGTTTCTATAAATACAATATACATATGATATTTTCAGTCCAACACTTTACATAAGCTTATGTCACGTTAAGTGATGGTTTTGCGGGAACTGCTGGTTCCCCGCTCGTTCCCTTTTGTGGATTGCTGCCTCCTTACCTTCAAGTTTTTTATGTTTTGATGTTTTCGTCGGTGAGCTGCCGTGTTTCTTGCTTCAGTCGGGTCTGGTAGGGCAGCGAGAGTAGCGGCAGTGGCAGCGGCAGCGGGCAGTTTTTGGAGTCGACGTTGGTCGAGTTTTTGAGCAGCAAATTGGAGCGCGCCTACGAAGTGGAGCACGACGTAGAGGTGGAGTGCGACCATGAGTAGTCGTGTGACCACGAGCTGCTCATCTTTGATGACAGCGTGAGGCTGTCCTGACGTCTCCATCGGGGTATTCTGGTTGGTGGGTTCTTGTCCCTGTTGTGCAGCTGAGGGCTGTCTTGGTGCCCCGATGGAGGACGTATGTTTGTTTTTTTTTCTGCCTGCTGTTGTTTATTTTTGCCTTTTTTTTTTAAGCTACTTTTTTTGTTTAACTTGATTTTGTTTAGTGCTGCCTTTTGGCTTTTTTTTGTATTTATGGTTTTTATCTTTTTACCAGACCTGACTCACTTGTAAATATTGTAAATAAATTAATTTTAAGCTCATTTTATTGTTTTTGTTGTTTTCCCCTCCTTTGTTTGTTGCATCTGCCGTCAGTCATGACAGCCCCGTCCTGAGTATGTTAAAGAACCTGCATAACGGCCCACTCGGGTCGTTACAGCTTATCTTTTTCTTAACTCATATCTTTTGTTTACTTGTTCTTCCCTGTTCTCCATCAATACTTCTAACTTTTTAGTGGACCAAGCGTCTGCTTTTATTACCTTCATATGATTCCAGTGAACTACCCTTTCCTTTAGATCATTCTCATTAATAATTCTAAGCTTATTTAATTTTAACACTTATAATACTCTATAAGGACCATGAAATTTAGGAGAAACCTTTACATTAGGACCTTCTGGAATATGATTTTGAACACATATACCTGAGTACCTACAGTACTATAATGTCTGGTTTTGTTATATTTTTATCATAGTACTTGGCATGAATTTTGTGAAAATCGTTAAGCCTAGTCCTCGTTTATTTGATCGTTTCATAAGTACGTCTAGTTTTCCGTGCAATATAGTCATCATAATTATAAGTATGTCTGGGTGGTGTTACATCTTCTAGTAAAGTATTAGGTAATCTTTTTTGATAACCATACAATAAGTAGTGTGGTGATTCTCCTATTGTCTCATTTACAGTATTGTTTATGGTAAACTGCACGTTTTCCAAAGCCAAATCCCAATCTTCTGTATTAGGTTTAACTAAAGTTTTCAGGATATCCTTTATTTTACGATTTGTTCTTTCTACTGCTCCATTTGAACTTGGTTTATATGTCGTTATTTGACATTTATTTATCTCTTAAAATTCACATAATTTTCTTAAAAGCTCACTAGTAAATTCAGCCGCGTTATCAGAAAGAAGAACTTGCGGACATGAATGTCTCGTGATAATTCTAGATTTAAGAGCTTCTGCTACTGTAATTGCATTTCTATTTCTTACTGGTCCAATTTCTACTTACCTGGTTAGATAGTCTAGAAAGACTAGTATTTGTTTATTCCCTCTAATAGTGGTAGGAAATGGACCCAAAAAGTCCATGCTGATTACCTGGAATGGGTTTAATTCGGATGGGTATTTTTCAAGTGGAGCTTTATGATTTACGTTACCCTTATTTCTATTACAAACTACACAGTTCTGTACAAAGTTCTTGGCATCTTCACTACAATGTGGCCAAAAATAATTTCTGGTTATGATTCTGCTTGTCTTTAATTCCTGGATGTCCTGCTAACTTATATCAGTGTGTTAATTCTAAAACTTCTCTGATTAGTGCTTTTGGGATGTATAGACGAGAACAACCACTCTTCTCTGTTGGCCTTTTATACAACAATCCGTTTATTAATATAAAATCAGGTTTTAAAGATTCATCTGTCATTAACCGTCCTATTATCTGTCTGATTTCTGCATCATTTCCTTGTTGTATTTTCACTCTTTCTAAGTCCAAGTCCACTACTTGACAGCCAAAACAAAAGGTATTAGTAGTAATGCATTTCTCGTTTCTTCTTGGGATCTGGATAATGCATCTGCTAGGGTATTAAATTTCCCTGGGATATATCTGAATTCTGGAGCAAATTCGAACGCACTAATGAACCATCTATTGAACGTCATGTTATTTGTAAAAGTTCTGTTTTTAAACAAATCACAAATGGGTTTGTGATCAGTAAGTACATTGACTTTATGACCTAGAAGTATGTGTCTAAATTTCTCTAATCCCCAGTATAATGCTGAACATTCCCTTTCTGCAGTACTGTAATTTCTTTCTGCTGGGTTTAAGACTCTACTGGCATAATATACTGCCCTCATTCTTGTTTTGTCTTTTTGTAGTAATACAGCTCCTAGCCCTGTACCTGAGGCTTCACAAGCTAAGTAAAAGTGTTCGGAGAAATCTGGGTGGACTAATACAGGATTCCTTGTCATTTTACTCTTTAGCGTTTGGAAGGCTGTCTCTTGCTCTTTATTCCATTAATATTTGACATCCTTCTTTGTTAATTCTGTTAATGGTTTGGCTATCGTCGCAAAACCTTTAATAAAAGATCTATAGTAATCTACCATTCCTAGGAATCATCTCAATGCTTTCAAATGTGTAGGAGCTGGATATTCAACTATTGCCTTTATCTTGCCTGCTTGCATGCGTAGTCCATCTTCACTAATTACATGACCTAAGTATTCCAAAGATTTCATTAAGAATTGACATTTCTGTAATTTGATTTTTAGACCTGCTATTCTTAATCTTTCTAGGACTATTTCTAAAGTCTTGAGGTGACTCTCTAAATCTTTACTAAAAATTATAACGTCATCTAGGTAAACTGCAACATTTTCTATATCTCCCAGAATTTGCAACATTAATCTAATAAAAGTTAAAGGAGCCGAAGTGAGTTCAAATGGCATGACTTCAAATTGTAAGTGTTCTTTATGTGTGCTGAAGGCTGTGTATGGTGTCGACTCTTCGTCTATAGGTACATGCCAATACCCACTCAGCAAATCTAAGGAGGAAAAGATTTTTGTACCTCCTAATTGAGCTAACATATCTTGAATTACTGGCATTGGCATTCTATTTGGGATGGTGTTGGAATTAAACTTTCTATAATCTGTCGCAAGTCTCCAATTTCCATCTTTCTTTGGAACAAGTAGCAATGGAGAATTATATGGAGATTTGGAAGGAATGACTACCCCATCTTTCTTCATTTCTTCTATCAAATTATCAACTACGGGTCTTTGGCTTATTGGTAATCTGTAATTAGGAATAAAGAGTGGTTTTGCTCCATCATCTAACAGAATTCTATGTTGTCGGACATTTGTTCTGCCTAATTTATCTCCTTCTATAGCTATTACATCTCTGTATTTTTCTAATACATGAATTAATTTATTCTTGTTTTCTGGGAAATCTGTTTTATTCATCTCTTTGCTTAATTCAGACTTTTGACCAGTTACAGAAAAAAATTGCTTTTTCTTCTAGTGTTAGTAAAGGGTTGTTAATAGGTATTCTTATGCAAAAGACAATGCCTGCATATAGTGTTACTTTGTTATCTGAGTAGTTTTGGACATAAACTTCACAATTATTACCCTTCAGTGGACCAGTGAATTATCTATTCTGACAAAAGCTGGCAATTCTTCATTTAATAGCAGAACGTCTTTAATCTCTATCTCTTCTTTTCCCCTTAAATGTATTTTTGTTAATTACTGGATGCAAAGTTACTTGTCTATTAAGTATGAACTGTACTTTATTGTCATCAGCAGTGCTTAAGCAGCATATCTCTTCATCTTCTATATCTGCAAAGTAACAATGTTCTGTATATTCACTAGTTTCTTCAGTTACTGCTGTTACATCATTTATATCTGATTTATGTTTTTTATTTAATAACAATACTTCATTTAGTAATTTCCCTTCATTGTTACAACTTATTACTACATTGCTATAGCTATCAGTATTTATATCTGTATATTTATCAGTATAGGCGCATTATTTTTCGTTATATTCAGAATCTCGGTGATCACCATTACTTGTATCTGGATCATTTCTTTCTTCGGAGTATACAGTTTCTTGATGTGCACATCTTGATTCTCTACTCTGCAATTGTTAGGATTCCTCTTTCCTATCTTTTTCTATTTTATCTGGATTGTTCTCGTTATGGTAATGTCTTTTATGTATGTCTTTCTCGCTTGCCGAAGTCGTCTCAGACAAATTGATCAGATTTGAGTGAAACTTTTCTTCTTCATGCATAAAGCATACGCTCCTTTGATTATCCTGTTTCAGGCTAATCCTTCCTTTTTTTGTAGTCCAGGATGATTCCACATCTCTTCATTAGTTTCAATGAGAACAATACTTGTGCGGGAAAAAATCTGTCTTCTAGAACTAGAAAACTTTCAATAGATTTATGTGACGAAATGTCTATTTGTAAGTTCACATTTCCTAAACTTTTTATCTGTTTACCCGCTACTCCTTTTATCATTCTGTTTTGACCCTGAATTAGCGTTTCTTCAACGCCTAAGTATCCATGAGTACAGTACATACCTTTCCATTTATTGGAACTTTAATGATAGGTAAACCTTTTCTGGTTATTTCTTCTTCTCTCATGGAGAATACTACTTCTTTACTCTGCAAATAGGAAAAGGCGGATGAACCTTCACTTCCCCTTTTTGCTTATTCTTCTGTTTTTATATTATCTTCTTGAAGGGACTTTCTTTCTGTCTTATGTGTAGGGATGAACTGTCATTGACTTGAAGACTTATTTGAGGGTGGGCGATTGCTACTTAATTCAATCACTTCTTTATTGTTTTCTTTATTCCCGAACCACCAATTCCTGGTTAAATGTCCTACTTCCTTGCAAATTGTGCAGTTCCTAGGCCTTCTGCACTCGTTTGTGGAATGATTGTCATACCCGCAGTTTTCACAGGCTGTCTTTGGTCTCGCTCCTTGAGCGGAATAGTTCACTTTGGTTGAAGTATTTGTGTTTGAGTATTGACCATGTCTATAAGGTTTTGGTGGACCACCCTTTGTTTGATTCTGTCTTCCTTTCTGGTTTGGATTCCATTTTCTTTTAGTATTTTGGGCATATTTCCCTTGAAAGGTAGTTGGTCTATTCCCTACTTGTCTGGAATTATCATAGTTCTTACTATTCATTCTAAATGTAGGATTATTATTTCTGCCTTTCCTTTCATTCTGTGTTTCTGTTATTCGTATAAATTCCTTGGAAAGATTTATCTTTTTCTTTTGTATTTCTTATCTAATGGTTTTCAATGTTTGAAGGCTGTCTTTCTGTGGATCAATTTTTATTTTTCTGAAAGCCTTCTTTTCATCTTCTCCAAGGGCATTATATATTGTTCCAAATGACAAGTAATTCAAAACATGTCTTAGATTAACTAAATTATTGTCATTATCACCAAACTGTGTCTTATCTCCTATGGTGATGCCTGTTTTCTTTAAGTCTTCTGTTACTTTATCTATTGCGTTCTCAACACTTGCATAAAGATTTGCTACTGTTTCATATTGTGGGTTAAGGAATCTGGTTATGTTATATAAACTGTCAGTCTTATTTACTGATTCCCAGAGTGATAAACAAATTTCTTTGAATTCCACATAGTTATTAAGTTTGCTAAAACTCGTGAAATTCAGATTTTGTGGGCGTCACCGTGTTCTGAACTTACGAGAATCAAGGCTTCATTTATTTTAGCTCTTTCATCTGTTATTCCCCCTGAAGTTATGTGATTATCTGCATCTGAAAGCAAATGATTTACTGTATAAGATTCGAGTTGGCTTTTGTCAGGATTTGAATCATCCACTTGCCCACAGAAGCATGTGGCTGTTGTCATTACAGCTGCTTGATTCATATTGCGATATTGGAAGGTGTGAGTATTATTAGTATTGTTACTATTATTATTACTGTTAGTATTATTAGAATTATTAACACTATTTTGGTTCTGGTTAGTAGTGTTATTATTGTTAGTATTTCCTTGCACTAAAGTTGAGTAGGAAACTAGTCTTGGAATTCGGCTACATATGACTGTCGAGGGTCTTAAATTGTATGGCGAATGGCTAACTGTGTTTAGTAATTTGTCAAAGACTCTTTGCATTTTATAATAAAATTATTCAAATTGAGCACACCACATTATATATATATATATATATATATATATATA
>JANJGK010000008.1:58722944-58737944 GCA_039081455.1 Macrobrachium rosenbergii
TATATATATATATATATATATATATATATATATATATATATATATATATATATATATATATATATATATATATATATATATATATATATATATATATATATATATATATATATATATGTGTGTGTGTGTGTGTGTGTGTGTGTGTGTGTGTGTGTGTGTGTGTGTGTGTCCATATATTCAATGCAGCACAAAGGAACGTGATTGAGAATATCACTAAATCCACGTCAGAAGGTGAGTGAAAATCGGGATTTTGAATATGTATTTTCGTAGTTTATTCTACATTTCCAAGTTCACACTGAATGCAAAAGAATTTGACAGATTAAATACGAAAACAGAAAAGAGACGGGGTTACAGTTTGTTAATCTGGGCAGCATGTTCTTTAAACAAAAAAGACAGAAACAAAGGATCAAGGGGTCATCCACGGTGGAGATTAACATTCCTGGTGGACGTTAAACACAGTCTCTAGCAGATTTCATTTCTGATGGTCGTTGACCTTGTAGATTATCGTTGACTTATCCCAGTTCATCGAATGGCCTGTATTAAGCCAATGATCAGCAATGCCATGATTTGATAAGCGTCTTGAAATGGCATATTTGTGTTGGGAGCTTCTTACTTTTAGTCCTTTTCATGTTTCACCGATATAAATCTTAGTACATTCTTTGCAAGGAATGTTGTATACAACATTGCTTGAATTGGGTGGGCTATTCTTAATTAGCTTATTTCTCAAAATATTATTATATTTAAATACTAAGTTAATATCAATAGTTTTTAAAATGGGCACTGCAGGAATGAAATTACGATGAAATGGTTAACATAGAATATTCTTGAAGTTCTTTGTTAACACTAGTTGGATTGTAATATGCCTTTTTGCTTTATTTTCGCAACGTTCTAAAAAAAATATAGATGGTAAAATAATGAATCTCCTATTTTATCAATAACTTTAAACTCTTTTTCCAAAAATTCAGGACTACAAATTCTAAGAATTCTAAGATACATAATGGAAAATGTTGACACCTTAATTTGTTTAGCATGGTTAGAATAAAAATGAATATATGACAAATTATTCGTGGGTTTCCTATATTCTTTTGAAAAAATTGGTGTTGTTTCTAATAACTCGTATCCAAAAGTGGTATACAGTTATTTTCTTCATATTCTATTATTATTAATTTTATGGATGGCCCAAGATTGTTCATTGTTTGCAGGAAATCAGGAATATTTACGTTTTCTTTTACAATACAAAACCAATCGTCTGCATATCTAACCCAAAACACCATAGAGAATAGATTTCTTAGAATAAGTCTAGACTCAGAGAATTCCATGTTAATATTAGAAAAAGTGGCGAAAGGGGGTTCCCACAGCCGTACCAAATATTTGTTTATAAAAAATACCATTGAAAGTGAATTTACAATCTTTTATTCAAAGGGATTTCAAATTAATAATAAAATTGATGAGTAATTCTAGATTATACAAGTCCAAATATTGTGGTAAATATTGAAGTAAGTCATCAATAGGAACTTTAGTAAATAAAGGTGTCACATCAAAACTGGTTAATTCAATATGGGAAAGTCTAGCACAGAAATCAACAGAGCGTTGTAAATGGGAATTTGAAATAGTACCGAGAATAGATGATAGTAATTTAACTAGATATTTAGAAAGTATATATCTAATAGAACCGGTTGAACTGATAATGGGCCGGATAGGAAAATCTCTTTTTTGTGTTTTGATTAATCCGTACAATTACGGTAAGGATGGGCCAATCGTTGACACTTTCTCTTTTATTGAACCGAATTCCTTTATCATATTTTTTGTTTTAGAATTGAAACTTTTTATGATGTCAGCTAATGAGTCTTCCCGTAGTTTTTTGTAAGAACTAGAATCAGATAATAAGTTTTCCATTTTTCAAAATAGGTAATTTTCTCCATTATTGCAACACAATTGGATTTGTCAGCTTTAGTAATGTACACATTTTTTATCTTTCTTCGTTTTATGAATCGCATCTATAAACTTTCTTGGGATTCACTATTTTATTAGGTATTTTTTTTTCCAGTTTTCATATCTCTGAGATGATGTTTTTGTACGAAATGTCATCGCTAATAGAAGATGATGATAAGCCATAGCCTAAAGCACATTTAAGATTCTGGTTCAGTTCTTTGTTCAAGAGGTTTATTACATGATCGTCTTTATGTTTGTTATTCCAATCACTTACCTCAGAGACACTTTATAATTGTTGATCCAGGTGGTGAACTAGTTTTGCTTATCTTGAATCTAAGGCTATTATAAATTCTGTTCAATTGCACTGTTATCCAATCCGGCGGAATCCTATTCATGAAATTAAATATCCGTTCTCTATTTCTTGAAAATATTGAAATCGAGCCTTCTTTTCTTTTCTATGTTTCTTGAGGGAAATTACACACAAATCATTGAAAGGATGTTCACTATCCACTCATAATCGTCTAGGTAATAATGACTGGGGATCACTTGATCTTGTAAACATTTTTGAAGGAATTTCCGTCGAAATCGAATACTGTGCTCTTTCACCAAAGTCCGTTGGAAATTGAGAAGATCATCTGCCAGAATAGGGAACAGGAGTAGAAAGTTCCTCGTGGCATCCATATCCAAAGCAGCACGAAGGAACGCGTGCTTGAGAATATCACTTGTATATAAATCTCTGTCAGCTTCCTTTGTATTCAGTGTGAGCTTGAAAATGTATAATAAGTTACGAAAGTACTTGTTCAAAGTCCCGGTTTTCACTCACCTCCTGACGTGGATTTAGTTATATATATATATATATATATATATATATATATATATATATATATATATATATATATATATATATATATATATTTGTGTGTGTATGTGTATATAAATGGATGTATGTATGTATGTGTGTGTGGGTGTGTATGTGCCAGCATAACTATGGAACGAATTGAGCAATATCAACCAAACTTATTACCTAGAAATCAGCACTGTGGAGGTAAGAAATCACTAGTATCAAAGGGCACTAAAAGCGGGGTGGATGAGAAGGGCTTACCTGAAGCGGGGCTGGTTCTGCCGTGAAATGGGCTGCTTATGCCTGTAGACTTAGTAACTTTACGAATTTATAATACCTAATTTCAGTATGAATATGACTTTACTAACTGGAGAAGAATACTGTAGGGGTAAGACATCAGTGACACCGAAGGGGGTGGTGGTTGGGAAGGGGGTGAGAGAGCAAAGGTGGGAGAGAGAGAGAGAGAGAGAGAGAGAGAGAGAGAGAGAGAGAGAGAGAGTGAGAATTTATCGGTTGTCATCCAGAGCTATCCCGAGCAGCGCCAGGTTCGTCAGCTAGTATATGTATATATATATATATATATATATATATATATATATATATATATATATATATATATATATATATATATATATATATATATATATATATATATATATATATATATATATATATATATATATATATATATATATATATATATATATATATATATATATATATATATGACTATTTATCACATCACGTGATTCATATACAATCAGAAAGCTACAAACGTCCTTTAATATCCAATTCACTCTACCTCGGAAGTAATATATTTTCATATATGTTACCGAAGGGGAATTTTTAGTTGATAATAAGTCCACCGTCCCGTGGGGTCGAACCAGCGACGGACGAGGAATCAGGACTACAGTGACACACTAACCAGTCGGCCACAAGAGAGGGTGTAAGTGAATACCATCTCCCATATATATATGAGTGTGTGTGTGTGTGCATTTATAAAACTTAGCATTAAACTATTCTACCTATCTCGACCTATTATCGTTTTCCACATTCAAAGAACTATATTTCTTATGCTTCTTCGTTGATAGGAAACAAACTTGACAAAATTATATATATATATATATATATATATATATATATATATATATATATATATATATATATATATATATATATATATATATATATATATATATATATATATATATATATATATATATATGGCATTGCTTTCTTTAATCGAAGGAGTTAATTTTTCATTTCAATGTTAAAAGGGAAATGGGATCAAGTACGTGACAGAGTTAATTTGGGGTTTCAATTTTTTTTAAATATTATAGATCACGAATACAGCAGCGACTCTCATCAGCACTTTGAAACGTCACAACCTCCCAAGTGGTGAATGTGAACAAACGAGGGAATTTTCATTAATGAACATATTTAGAATTCTCGCCATGAAGTTATGACATCGCGGTGTTCGTTGTTGCTATTCATTGAATTTCAGGAATGTGAATAACCATTTCCATTGTGGAGTTAATTCATTTATTCTGCCACGAATTTCCCCCATTATCTCATATGGTTTTATATTAATGCATAATGGGTCATTTGTATGATGTTTTTATTGCTGTACTTACTCGGTATTAATGTTTCTTGTTTGTCACTTTTTCGTAAGCTGTGTTTCAACAGCGATCTTTCACATTCACAATTGATCCCTAATCCTTTTTATCTGCCGAGAGAAACCATATTTGCTGAACAGCAGCATCAATATACCGCAAATGTGCCTTGCTGTCGAATTTTTCAGTTCCAGAGGTTCTTTATTCCTCACACCGTTGGACTGTGGAACAGCCTCCCAGGGGATGTCGTGCAGTTGGAGCTTCAGAAGTTCAAGCGAAACTGCAATGCATTACTACCCTGATACTATTCTTCATGCATTTTAATACATCTTTATCTGTTTATCTATTTATTAATTTATTGCTTTTCTTTTTATTAAGTGGGATCTCTTCTTCCCGTATTTCCCTTCACGTCCTCTTATTTCATCCTAATGAACACCATATTCTTTGGAAGCTTGAATTTCAAGCCAATGGCCCCTGGGGGCTTGCTCCATAAGAATGGGTTTCATCTACTGAATAATAATAATAATAATAATAATAATAATAATAATAATAATAATAATAATAATAATAATAATAATAATAATAATAGCCTTATGGACTCATCACTTGAAATTAGGGTGCCCTCTTCCATAACCTTTACTTATCTTGCAGCGGGTCATGAATATCTCTTTGTAGATTCATTTCAGAAAGTTTTATGTTGTTCTGTCTTACATCTTTTCATCACAGTAATAGTATTTGCGATATTAGTAAAATAGCAGTAATAACACGGCATTTACTTAGGCTGTCATATGAGTGATTACTGTGATGACTGAATATAATGAATTACTTTTTTATTATTCTTCTGTTTCTATTCATACATAAAATATGATTTTTTTTGTCTTTTAGTGCAAATATAAATCGAAAACAGATATCATAAAAAAAGAGTTTTTGAGCTTTTTATTCTTTATTGGATTGTTCATATTAAATTTTGTGATTTGTATAAGTAAAATCTGCGAATGCATCTTCATTAAATAATAAATAGGGAAGAATAATGATAAAAAATTACGATAAAAAGTACAGGAAATTAAATACCATAAAGTATAATACTTTTGAAATCTCGGACTTCCCACTTCCAAATCTTCCCCACGGAAATAAATATTGGCAAACGTTCCGGTGGATGACTCAGTTAGTGGAAAACCAAAACTCGAATTTGAGCGTCAGCTGGAATTTAATCGCTAAAAGAGGGGAGGAGGGAAAGGGGAAGTGAGGGAAGAAACGTAGGCCTGGAGGAACTAGGGTTAGAACGAAAGAGAACGTGAGCGACTGAACGGTGAGAGGAATATAGATAGGGGAAGGGTTGGCAGTAAAAGAAAAAAAGTATGAGCCGATGTAGAAGGTGAGTAATATGCAGGGAGAATGTAGATGGGCAAAAGATGTAGATGGTGAGAGGGTGGAAATGAGGTGAGTATTTAGATGTAGCGAGGAGAGACGAGAGGAGGATATTCAAATGAGGAAGGTTTATGAACGTGGGTCGTTCGGGAGACAGATGGGCAGGAATAATGTGACGGTTCCAAGTGCTTTACGCAAGAGATACGTTCGAGAGTCGGGATCAGATGTTACAGCAAGTAAATAATGTTCGAGATAAGACAGAAAAATAACTGAATGTTATACTTATTATAGGGATTGGTATGTTAGGAAGAATTACAGGAATTTAAAAGAGCATTTGAAAGATATCAGGAACAGATAGTTATCGAGAAGTTTGTGCTCGAAAAATAAATATAAATAATCTTACCACCGAATTTGCCTCTGATGTTGGTCTGAAGTATTTCTTAGTCTGTGGTTAATATAGCGCTTAACTCACTTTGTGACAATGTAGATAACTAAAATAGACCATTTTCCTTACTTTCATTAGAGTATGGCAATATGTTACCCTCACGCAACAGCTCATGAGAGAGAGAGAGAGAGAGAGAGAGAGAGAGAGAGAGAGAGAGAGAGAGAGAGAGAGAGAGAGAGATAATACCCATAGCTGAATCAGACAAGTTTCCGTTAATCCAGTAAAATATAAAAAAATGTATATTCATTTTCCAAATGCTGCTTCCGATGCCAGTTTAACCAGTTTAACAATACAGAAATATTAATTTTTATTTTGTTCCAATTTAAAGAAATCACTAAAAATGTATAATTAAGTAGTTTCAAAATGACATCAAGGTAAATATATAAATAAATAAATATAAATATATATATATATATATATATATATATATATATATATATATATATATATATATATATATATATATATATATATATATATATATATATATATATATATATATATATATATATATATATATATATATATATATATATATATATATATATATTCATCCTTACAAGAGTAGTCCAGGAAAGTGACTGCTGTCTATTATTCAACTTTCATCGACATCTGACAAGTTGGACTACACATGTAACCCAATTAGGAAAGTAATTTAACAGTAAGTAAAATGGATTTTGAGAGAAATTCAAGGTTTCGCTTAATAAATTATAATTAATAAGAACAGAAGAAGTCTACAGAGGAGCTTGACTACTAGCTCCGTAACACTATAATTACGTAGTTCACAAAATCAAATAGTGCCACTAGCAAGATAAAATGTGGGCTAAACTCTACACAGTCTTAAGATAACAAAAAAAATCCAGTAAAGATGATCACACTGAATGTAAGAAACCTCTAATGCTAAATGTAACGGTAATGATATCTTGCAGTAAACAATAATAAACAAATACTCTTCAGATGTAAATATTTTGAAAGGATCGTCTCAAAGTCGGAAGATGGGAATGGCACAGCGGATAACAGTTGAGCACACAGAGGCACAAATACCTATTCTGCAATACAAAATGGACCGTCACACGATTGCAAAAATGGTTACACGTTCACTTTGGGGATGCTGATGGCTGAGAGGGCATTCACTACAAAAAATTGATTGGAAACTGGATACACTCTTATGTTTTACGGTACACGCAAAAACACACACACACTCACACACACACACACACACACACACACACACACACACACACACACATATATATATATATATATATATATATATATATATATATATATATATATATATATATATAATTATTATCACTTTAATACGTGATTCATTTATCACACATTACCACAGGTAAAAAATAAGAAACGGGGTATAGGTCCTGACCGGTTTCGACTTTATTTCCAAGCCATTGACGAAGGACTGATACAGAGTATTAGAAGTCACAAATATATATACTACAAGAACGGTACTGACGAACATACACAACCGTTAGAGACTATATATCGCCCCCTCAGGCCGGCGTCGAGGTAGGAGTGGCCTTCAAAACTCATTTGGCTAAAAATCACAATATACTCTCAGGGGACAATTCTGATAAACAAACCATATGCGACCTCAGATCCACACCTGACAGGTGTCAGGGAGGCGGGGTTTGGAAAACTCATTAGCACTACTACCCCGGTACTGTGTTTACAAATATGATAATCCTATTTTCATACATTTCTTCTGCCTACCTTAAAATTTAAACAATTTACAAATTTCTTTTGATATTAAAGGATCAAGTTTATACATCTCTTGACTGACATTCATATGATGGTTGTAACTTTCTTTTAAAGAGCTAGATTCAATGATATTCCTTTCCAGTGCATTATTAGAATATACAATCCTTTTTGCCCCTTCCCATTTGATAGCATGATTGTTCTCACTAACATGTACAAACATACCACTGTTCCCCTGTGCATATCTCACACATTTCTTATGCTGTTCAATTCTTTTTTGTAGTGCTTTCCCCGTTTGGCCAATATAAAAGTTGTCACAAGACTTACACGGTGTCAGGTGTGGATCTGAGGTCGCGTATGGTTTGTTTATCAGCATTGTCCCCTGAGAGTACATTGTGATTTTTAGCCAAATGAGTTTTGAAGGCCACTCCTACCTTGACACCGGCCTGAGGGGTGATATGTAGTCTCTAACGGTTGTGTATGTTCGTCAGTACTGTTCCTGTAGTATATATATTTGTGACTTCTCATACTCTATATCAGTCCTTCGTCAATGCCTTGGAAATAAAGTCGAAACCGGTGAGGACCTACGCCCTGTTTCTTATTTTTCGCCTGTGGTAATGTGTGATATATATATATATATATATATATATATATATATATATATATATATATATATATATATATATATATATATATATATATATATATATATATATATATATATATATATATATATATATATATATATATATATATATATATATATATATATATATATATATATATATATATGTGTGTGTGTGTGTGTGTGTGTGTGTGTGTGTGTGTGTGTGTGTGTGTATAACAATATATTATGTCTCTACAAATAATTTATTATAGTTTTGTATAGTGAAAAAAAGGAAGATTTTTTTCTATTCATTATGTCTTACTTTAATTGCTTATCTTGAAACTTACGGTACATGAGGCACACATGATTTGATAGATGAATAGATGAGTTATGGGTGCATTTACATTTCAATATGTTTTATAAAGATTGATAAACAAAATCCCCTTTGAAATAGGGAAAGCTATGGTTACCTGCTAAATTGCTTTTTTTTTTTTATATTAACATACATTTTAATACCACTTTCAGAAATGGTATTCAAGTCTATTTTCAAAAAGTAATAGATAATTTTTGTAAAATAAAGAAAGAATAACTGGTAACTGAAATATTCTTTAAATTCAAATTACTTTTGCTCTCGTTTTGCTGTTTGGAAATCCGGATTCATAAGTTAGAAGGCCGTGAATGATTTGTTTTACTGAAAGGAGTTTCTCTATGCCTTACTATACTATTCCATAAGCTAAAAGGCGCTGAATATATCTATATATATATATATATATATATATATATATATATATATATATATATATATATATATATATATATATATATATATATATATATATATATATATATATATATATATATATATATATATATATATATATATATATGTATATATATATATATATATATATATATATATATATATATATATATATATATATATATATATATATATATATATATATATATATATATATATATATGTATATATATATATATATATATATATATATATATATATATATATATATATATATATATATATATATATATATATATATATATATATATATATATATATATATATATATATATATATATATATATATATATATATATATATATATATATATATATATATATATATATACTATACATATACATATATATATATATATATATATATATATATATATATATATATATATATATATATATATATATATATATATTATATATATATATATATGTATATATATATATATATATATATATATATATATATATATATATATATATATATATATATATATATATATATATATATTGCTGAAGGTACTTTTTCTCTGCCTAAGTATACTATTTCAAGAATGAAAAGTTCCAGAATATATTTTTTTTAACAGAAGGAACTTTTCTTTATCCTAATATACCATTTTATAAGGTAAAAGGTGCTGAATAATGTTTTTTTTTATTGAATGGACTTTTACTCTTCCCTAAAATGATATTTCAAAAGTTAAAAAGTCCCCACCAACTCTTTTTTTACCAGAAGGACATTTTCTCCACCCAAATATACTATTCAAAAGAACAAAAAAAAAAATAAAATAAAAATTAATTAAATTAATCCGTACAACAAATATTATAATGAGAGTACTTTCAGTTATTCCACCTTTTCTCTTGCGTTAAATATGAGAATATCAAAAGATAAGAGAAACCTAATTAAAATTAATAGCAAAACTAAATACATTTATGATGATGTTCGAGTAAACATGAAACAAAATAATATTTCGGAAATGACAACAGCAGTGATGTTTGATGATGATTCAAGGTTACTGTTGCAAGGTAGTGCTTTGATCCTTATGTGCTTTGACCTCGGATATGCAATCTGAATTACTCGCTGCTAGTTAGAGCAAATGAATATCTTTCTTTGATTTACTCTGCCAAGGTTGTTACGGATTCTTTTGTCAAATGCAGTAGTCGACAACATTATTAGTGTTTGTAATAATTTTACATGTATTCCTGTTTAAATGATTAGTCACTAACTTCATTTTTTTATTATTATTATTTTATTTTATTTATTTATTTATTTTTTTTTTTGGTCTATCACAGTCATCCTATTGGACTGGATGGTTTTTGTAGTGTGGGGTTCCGGGTTGAATCCTGCACTTTTTGGAGTCCATCACTTTTCTCACTATGTGCGCTCTTTCTAACAGCACACTCTTCGGAGCTACTTCGGCCTCTACTTTTTCCAGGTTCCTTTTCAGGGGTCTTCGGATCGTGACTGGTGTTCTTATGATCATAGGTACAATTTCCACTGGCATATCCCATATCCTTCTTATTTCTGTTTTCATGTCCTGATACTTGTAAATTTTTTCTCGTTCTTTCTCATTTACTCTGGTGTCCCATAGTATTGCGACATAAATGACTGATAATCTCTTCTTGATTTTGTCAGTCAGCTTCAAGTCTGGTCTATTGGCACGTATCACCCTACAGCTGTATCTGTTCTGATACCATAGTCCCAGAGGATCTTTGCCTAATAGTTTTCTATCGCTCCCTCAGGTTGATATTCGTACCACTTGTTACTGCAAGGTAACTGGTGTTTCTTGCACAGGCTCCGGTTGGGGGCTTTTGCTACTGGATCATACCTCTTTTTACACTGGTTCTTGCTATGTGGTTTATGGTCTCGTCTTTCATATTGCAGTTCCGGCATATGGGTGAGATGTTATTTCAATCTATTGTTTTTTGGACATATCTGGTTCTTAGGGCCTGATCTTGTGCCGCTGTTAGCATTCCTTCTGTTTCCTTCTCGAGTTCTCCCCCTCTGTAGCCATTGCCATGTTTCATTGATGGCCAGTTCTTTAGTCTGTCTCATGTACCGTCCGTGCATTGGTTTGCTGTACCATTCCTCTGTTCTGTTTTTCATTCTCTTGTCTCTCTATATTTCTGGGTCTTCGTCTACTTTTATCAGTCCTTCCTCCCATGCACTCCTTAGCCACTCGTCTTCACTGGTTTTCAGATATTGCCCCAGTGCTCTGCTCTCGAAGTTGACGCAGTCCTCTATGCTTAGTAGCCCTCTCCCCACTTCCTTTCATGTTATGTATAGTCTGTCTGTATTTGCTCTTGGGTGTAGTGCTTTGTGTATTGTCACGTGTTTCCTAGTTTTCTGGTCTATGCTGCGGAGTTCAGCCTTTGTCCACTCCACTACTCCAGCGCTGTATCTGATTACGGGTACTGCCCAAGTGTTTATGGCTTTCGTCGTGTTTCCGGAGTTGAGTTTCGACTTGAGTGTCGCCTTAAGTCTCTACATACATTCTTTCCTGATCGTGTCCTTCATCTCTTGGTGTTTTATATCCTCTCCTTCTATTATTCTCAAGTATTTGTATCCTGTCTCATCTATGTGCTTGATGCTATTCCCGTCTGGTTGCCCTATCCCTTCAGTCATTGTCACTTTATCTTTTTTATATGTTGACCAAGGCCCCTTTTCTATTCCAAACTCCATTCTGATGACCCCAGATGCAATTCTTACAGCCTGGATTAGTGTATCTATTATTATTATTATTATTATTATTATTATTATTATTATTATTATTATTATTATTATTATTATTATTATTATTATTATTATTATTATCATTATTATTATTATTATTATTATTATTATTATTATTATTATTATTATTGTTGTTGTTGTTGTTGTTGATATAGTAACAATTCTTATCATTATCATTGTTGCTATTTTTATCGTCATAATGCCTTAATTGTTATAGATCATTAATTAGGAAACAGATTGCCCATAAATAAATGAAGAGAAAAAAAGAAGCAAAAACGTGAACAATAAAAAAATACTCGTGTATAGCTTAGAATCATACGAAAGTTATCACTTCAGTAAACTATTTATTTATACATTCTGGAACAACAAGTTAAAGAATAATTCAAATCTTTTTAGACCAATGGTCACGGCACCTCGCTGTAATATTGAAGCCTTTTTTTTTATAATGCCTCTTCCCACGTTCACTCATAAAATTAACTAAGATAATTTCACAGTTTATAGATAAAAACATATCTGGTACTGGATAATGTCGCCTCGTGCCACATTAACAGAAAAAAGATGTCGATTTCATATGAAATAGGTCGCACACACAAACTCGAATGGCTAAGAGGCTTGCAGAAGAATGCCAAACAATCAGGCGTCTTACGTTCTAACCATGAATGTACTTTGCAAAATCTGTCATGTAAATTATTTAATTGTGTCTAGTGACTTTCGATTTTAGTGAACTGGATTTATTTATTCTTTGGCAAAACTATAAGGATTTGTATAGTAACGGCATCAAAATATAACATAATGGTGCCCAGCATATTGATATTCGTCTCATTTCTATTGTAATCTTAATCTGTTTTGAGGTATATTTCTTTCACTTAATTGTGCTTCTGGCCATGTTATAAATATACTGGAACTAGCATTAAAAGAAGTCTATCATTTATCTTTTGTTTAGCTTTCTGTCTGTTATAAAATTTTGCTGGATGTAAAAGAAAATCTCTTAATAAAAGAGTATATTCTATGTAAATTAACTTATCAATACTTGTAACTATGCAATTATACGATATAATCTATCATTTTACACACTTAAAACCGGTATGAAAAGGTAGTTGTTATCTTCTTTATACGAATGAATAATGGAACTTCATCTGCAGAGAGAAAACTGTCAGTCTGTCAGTTATAAATGAAAAATCATTATAGACAATTAAATAATTTTGTATAGACTAGGTTGAGATGTTAAAGAAATAAAAAAATTCTCAGAACAGTAAAAGAACTGAATCGTCTGGTTCGAGGCTTAAAAGAGGTCTATGGTTAATAGCACCGTAATGTAAACTACTTCCAATTACAGGAAGCCAGGTTAAAGAATAAAACTTCTCTTGAACTTAGTTAATATCAAAAGTAAGAGAAAATACAATTTTTTTTATTACCAAAATATAAAATTTATGCAATGTAAAAAAAAAACAAATATCAAAGAAATCTACTGTGCACATTATGTAAGGAAATATATATCGGGGAACGGTATCAATTGCCATTCATAAGACTGAATGGAAAATAAAAAAAAAAAAAATTACAAAGAGACCATAAAAAATTGGTACAAACCGGCTAACTTCCCAGTCCATCGAATTCAGGTCAAATTGAGTTCGCTCATATAAGGACTCTCGCGCGATGAAGTATACCGAACGTTCGTTGGTGGATATCCCAGGTGTCCATATATTTGCTTTGGTCATCGAGTGATTGTTTGTTTTATATGCCGAAAGGATTGCTGGCACTTGGAACCTATATTACTGTCATCAGAGAGAGAAAAAAATTAAGATCTAGCCGCGATAATGAAAAAACTGGGCCATTCCTGTTTATTGTGTATCCAATTCTAGCCTTCTTCATTGGCTGCACTGACACACACATACACACACACACCCACACACACACACACACACACACACACACACACACACACACACACATATATATATATATATATATATATATATATATATATATATATATATATATATATATATATATATATATATATATATATATATATATATACATATGTATATATATATATATATATATATATATATATATATATATATATATATATATATATATATATATATACATAATGCTAATTTCCTCATTGTAAAACACCAGCCCTATCTATCTAAGCATCTTTTCTGGCATAAGACATTCTTTTGCGAAAGTGAACATGACAAATTCTACCGAGTGAAATAGTGACCAAAATCATACAAAGTATATGAGCATTTAGTGGAATTATGATATAGCATGAAAGCGCACACCATGGCAGTAAGGGTGCATTTTTACGTCAGCTTTGTATTATGCTCAAAACTAGTCAGAAGGGAAAATGAAATACTTCAGTGAAAATCTTATGCACAAAATGACTACATGATTTAAGCTATCAGAAGAACAAGATATCAAATATTTTAGGAGAGATATCTGTCTTTTATTCCTAGGGTCGGAAAATTCATTAGAAAGAGAAGGTAGGTATTCTACTTTTAACGTCAGGTTAGGAATTCTTGCCCGATTTATTTTTATTTTCATAGTATTTCGCATTTTCCAGAATCGTAGTTCTAGTTTGCCATGTCATGTCAGTGTTTCATCCTGTGCATGTAACCATTACACTTCATTTTTAGCTTTAAACATAAACCTGTATCCACCCAGTTTTTCACATTGAATTTTGGAATTCCATTGCAGGATACTTTCTAAGCAAACGTTTTCTTTAGAGATCATTCTCCTACTACGTAGCTTTACGCAAATTATAAGATTCAGTAAGATTATAACATTTCTTTATAAATTAACAAAACATTAATTCGCTTACTACAAGCTGAAAATATCAGAACCTGCTACTTAATGCATCACTTAAAATTCATTAGCTGTATTCATAGTAAAACGAATTCATGGGAAATTGATAAAAATGAA
>JANJGK010000008.1:58742944-58750163 GCA_039081455.1 Macrobrachium rosenbergii
ATAGACACTTATGTTCAAGAAGCAATCAACAGATTATAAAGCATGAATATAACAGAATTATTAAGTATTAAATATTATAATCTATGAATTCGTTGTCCCAAAGGCACTCTTTTAGTTTTCAATAAAAGAAAACTATTGAGATGGCTTTATCTCTCCGCAGCACTTTTTCTATCCGCCCTCGGATCTTAAAAACTAAAGAGGCTAGAGGGCTGCAAATTGGTATATTGATCATCCACCCTCCAATCATCAAACATAACAAATTGCAGCAGTCCTCTAGCCTCAGTAGTTTTTATTTTATTTAAGGTTAAGTTTAGCCATGGATCGTACGTCTGGCAATCCAGAGTCCAATTTCAGAGGGAGCAATAGAGCACTGCCCGGTCGTGGCTGAGAGTTTCATACTGCAGCACAACGAGAGGCTCGTAATGATTTCAACCGAAGACAGTTACAACAAGATCATGACACTGCGGCTCGCCGACAGGCTCGTCTGGAACCTCAAAGGTGCTTTTTTTTTATTAGATTTGGTAGCTTTCTTTTATTTCGATTTAACCAGCCTAGGGACACAGGCCACCACCGGTCCGCGGCTAAAAGTTTCATAGACCGGCTGAGAGTTTCATGGGCCGTGGCTGAGAGTTTCATACAGCATTATAAGCTGTACAGGAAACTCGATTGCGCCTGAGTTACTTCGGTTCACTTATTATTTGTTTGTTAATTATATAGTGTATCTGATAAGCCTTTTCTGTCTCTAGTAATTTATAATACTTCCACAATTCACAGGATAACTGCAGGCTAATTCTTTTTCACGTTTGTATAACAGAACACTTCAGTACTGATTCGTTCAAATAAAAAGATAGATAAATAGATAAATTTTGGAAACGATAATGTACAAAATAGCCATCGCACGAGCGAGCTCATCAAACTGACCAAAGATAACCAGGTGTCTCCAGTCATATTATTATTATTATTATTATTATTATTATTATTATTATTATTATTATTATTATTATTATTATACAAAAAAGAGTGAACTTTTATTTTAATCTTAAAAAAAAAAATTCCTAACTTCGAAAAAATTAAATTAAGGAGAAAATTAACAAATTCTAAGAAACGAGGTAAATTAGCCAGCAACAAAAGTATGATCTTGACGAGCTACGATGGATGATCCTTCCAGGTTTATTTCTCAGTCTTTGAATAGAAGGTTTATATTGTAGGAAGAAAATGATATTCCTTTCAGCAAAACAAATATTTATACGTACATACTCGTATACATCAGCAAGTGCTTTTGTATATGTCCATTTTATACTGATATAAAAGGAAAGCACTCCATTCACGTAGGCAATCCTCGGTGGCTCGGTGGAAGGACTTCCTCAGGAAGGCCAAATGGTCCATAAAATTCTTTATTGATCTATAAGGTTATATCGGCTAAAGCCTCCTTACCGCTAAGCATATAAAGCCTCTCTCTCGGCAAGCACGTTCGTATGATGGGTTGGGAACTTAAACACGTTCTTTTTTTTTTTTACTGGGGCTTTTCATCACGGAGAGACGCTTAGTTGTTTCCTGCTTTCAAGCACACTTACACACACGTGGACAGAAACGCGCCCACACACACGCATACCATATATATATATATATATATATATATATATATATATATATATATATATATATATATATATATATATATATATATATAATATATATATATATATATATATATAATCGGGGAAAGTGTTGACTTCTAGCGAGTCGGATACATAGAACAGACAGGAGTATGAAAAGGAGGTGATGCATATTTAACTTTATTCCCAGCCAACGCTTCAAAGCATGGCTTCATCATCAGGGCTAAAATACAAAAATATCAAAAATTAAAATCAATACAGAGAACTCAGTTCACACACAAATCTTTTTTGAATTTTAGGAGTGGTTGGTTGCCCTTCCTTATGAAACGGGATTTTAACATTCTTAAACCGTTGTCCCTAAAAACAAACTTAGTCATCGCTAAACTTGACAAAGGCAAAGGTTCTGTAATTCTCAATAAGCAGGATTATGTTGCAAAAATGAATATCATCTTATCTGACCGGTCAAAATTTGAACACATTGGTTCTCCTACCTTTCAACCAATCTTTAAAGTTGAAGACAGAATTAACAGGTTTCTGAAATCACTTAAGGACACAAATAAAATCAGCTAACATACATATTCGGATCTGTACACATCTGGTTCTTCTTAGGGAGTTTTATATGGTTTACCGAAAGTGCATAAGGAAGGAATCCACTAAAGCCTATTTTGGTCTCTTGTAATACACATAGTTATAAATTAGCAAAATTTTTGGTACCACTATTACAACCGATCCGTATATGGTGAGTCTTGATGTTGTTTCGCTTTTCACTAATGTACCGTTGCAAGCAACGACGCAAATTATTTTAGATAAGATTTTTATGCAACCAGTTTGTATCTATCAAGGTTTTGTTAACGGTGATTTTGAAAAACTTTTAAATTTGGCTGTGCTGGACACAGAACTTTTGTTCAACTGAAAGCATTAAAGCAAATCGATGGTGTTGCTGTGGGAGCTCCGTTGGGTCCAGCTCTGGCAAATGTTTTTGTGTCATTTGGAGGATATGCTTTTTAGCCACTGTTCATCCTCATTTCGCCCTTATATTATAAACGGTATGTTGATGATACTTTTCTTTTTTAAAGTAAGTGTGCTGCTGAACAATTTTTATAATTCGCTAACAATCTCTATCCTAGTATTATATGTATCATATTTACCCGTCTTGGTCACACAGTCTTCTTTTCTTGAGGCGTTAGGTTGGTTTTAACTTTTATGTTTCGGTTTTAATCTTTACATTTTAACATTAATAATTTTACTGAGTCCTTTGTATTAAATTTATTTTCTGTTTAGCTCTGATGATGAAGCCATGCTTTGAAACGTTAGCTGAAAATAAAGTTGAATATGCATCTCTTTTTTCGTCCTCCTGTTTGTTCTCTCTCTCTCTCTCTCTCTCTCTCTCTCTCTCTCTCTCTCTCTCTCTCTCTCTCTCTCTCTCTCTCTCTCTCTATTTATATATATATATATATTATATATATATATATATATATATATATATATATATATATGAACAGATGTTTGTATGTGTGTATGTTCCAGCATAACTCTGAAACACACTGAGCAATTTCAGCCAAACTTGGAATACATATGACTTCCTATCTCGAAAATAATACTCTGGGGATAAGACATCACTAGTACCAAAGGGCAACAAAGTGGTTGAGGGTGGGAAAGGCTTCCCTGAAACGGGGCTGGTTCTGCCCGTAGACCTAATAACTAAATAAACTCTACGTGTTTATCATACCCCATTTTGGTATACATATGACTTACTATTTGAAAACATGTAGAAATAACTGAAAATTAAAGATTTTAGTGTTTAATCCATAGTTTTCAAGGTAGCTGAGGTGAATAATCACACTCCCAATGCCCTTTAAGTTTAAGTTCAGCCCCAGTAGGAATGGCGGGGTGTGAAGGTATGATATATAAAATGTCAAAAATGTTGGGCAATGTAATTGAAGCAACTATCTTAAGGGGAGAGAGAGAGAGAGAGAGAGAGAGAGAGGGGGGGGGGGAAAGAGGGACAGAGAGAGAGAGAGAGAGAGAGAGAGAGAGAGAGAGAGAGAGGAGAGAGAGAGAGAGAGAGAGAGAGAGAGGTTGAGAGAGAGAGAGAGAGAGAGGGGAAAGAGGGACAGAGAGAGAAAGAGAGAGAGAGGAGAGAGAGAGAGAGAGAGAGAGAGAGAGAGAGAGAGAGAGAGAGAGAGGAGAGAGAGAGAGAGAGAGTGAGGGAAAAAGAGGGACAGAGAGAGAGAGAGAGAGAGAGAGAGGAGAGAGAGAGAGAGAGATTTAGCAGTTGTCATTCAGACTTTTCCCGGCAGTGCCGGGTTGGTTAGCTTGTGTGTGTGTGTACACACACATACACACACACACACACACACACACACACACACACACACACACACATATATATATATATATATATATATATATATATATATATATATATATAATATATATATATATATATATATATATAATGAGTGTGTTCATAAATGTTAATGCTTATGTATATATTATGTATCTTATCCCTGCGTATATACGTACATGCATACATACGCTAGAGATGCTGGCACCTTCTTTGTCCCTTAACGAGGCAGGTCATCAATCCATTTATCAGGTCCGACCTCCTCCTGTTATGGGAATACTATAGATCTCCGTGAGTTGCGCGGACTAAGACCAATGGCCGAGGAGATACTGATAGATCCCCCAAGAGTGAATTTATTCAGGCCATTCCTCACTAGAAATCATTGGAGGGATATTGATGACTCTATATTTTATCATCCATCTCATCGGATATATATGATCCGCCGGTGCATCTCATTTCTGGGCGGCCGTATGATACCTACATTTTTGCAGCGACGTCAAAGTTTCCTCTTCCGATTCTGTGTTTGTCCGGGAGTTCACTTTTATAAGTGGAATTTCTTTCTGCAGTTGGATCTTGGGGAAACTCCTTGCCAAAATTCTTTATCCATTTAGACAACTTGATAATGCCTTTTAACATTCTAGATAATTTCAGTTTATTTGATTTGTACTCTTATGAGATTTTGATTTTCGTTTCCCTTCTTGAACTGAAGATCAGCCCATTTTGTGTAAATTTAACTTTATTTTGGTGTGCGATTATTTCATTATGTTCAAGCTTTTCCAAGAAATGTTAATTCCCTTAGCCACTCTATTTTAGCTGCTATTATTCTCAAGCAGTTATGAAGAATTTAATTTCACGTCTATTGATCCACAAAAATCAAAGATGCTTTGTGTATTTCCTATCTACTTTTCCTTTAATATTCTATATTCTTGTTCCACCAATATTCTTCCTCATTCTTTTACCTTTTATCACCTAGGTACCAGACTTGCGTTGATAAAAAGGTCTTATTGTTTTTCCTTCACTACTCACATTAGTACTTATTCTATTTCCTTTGTTGATTTATCCGTTAAATTAAGAATTTTTCCTTGATATTCCTAAATTTCTTTTGGTTTTTACATCAATCTCATCTAGCATGTTTGTATTTTGTAACTCTCTTAATTCTCTATCTCTGAAGGTGCCCTAAATTTTATTTTCTTGATGGTGACTGTTAAATTTCACTTGTGCTTGAAACATTGCTACTATTTATGGCCTTACTCTTTTCGATAACCTGCAAGTACTCCATAATTTATGGCTTGTTTTCAAATTTTGGTGAAGTTATTTTATCTCGAGATCTGAGCATGTACTGTAGACGCCTACTATATATTTATTTGCTTGTCATTTCCATGTTTGTATGCTTTAAGCGTGTTTATATTGTGATAAGCATATCATTTGCAGTAAAACCGTGCCACACGTTCGTTGAATTTTGTAAATATTAACCAAATCTTTTTAATTGTGCGTACACTTCTCCAGATTAATTTTTTCATTTAACAAGCATTTTTCTTTATTATTTTTTCTATATACAATCATAAACACTGAAACCTTGCCTTAATTACTTATGGTCTGTATATAATTTTGTCAGGAATGGGCTAAATTCATCTCATCTCCCTAGCTGCAATCCCTTTCGTTCCTTCTTACTCTACTTCCTTTCATATCCTCTTTCTTCCATCTTCCTTTCCACCCTTTCCTAACAATTGATTCTTAGTGCAACTACAAGGTTTTTCCTTCTGCTACACCTTTCATACCTTCTTACGGTCAATTTCAGTTTCAGCGCTGAATGACTTCATAGGTCCCAGTGCTTGGCCTTTGGCCTAAATTCTATATTCAGTTCAATTCAGTTCAACCCAAGGCCTCAAAGTGTACCTACGGATCTTTTAACCAAAACACATTACTTTCAGACCATTGTTTCCATTATTTTATTTTGTCTTTTTACTTGTTTTATACCTTCCAATTTCGTTTTGGTTTTACCTCGGTCTTTGAGCCTTCGTATCTCCTTTCTTTATTTCTCTTGTTTTAACTCAAAAACTCTCTTTTGTAATGTTTCGCAGGGTACATTTTTTGGGGCTCCCCTCTTTGCTGTTTCTCACACTATATATTTTCTCTATGTCTTTTACTGATTCTCAGTGTTCAATTCACTTTTTTTTTAGGTATGCAAGAAATTTCCTTTGTTTTTTTTTCAGGGTTTTATAAATGTTCAGTTTCTTGTTCGCAACAACATACAATTTTGCCCCAATTGGTCAATTGCCCAGAAAACCCATTTTCACGTATTTTCTTTCTGTTGTTCAGGAAGGAATTTTGTTTATTTTCCTAATTCAGCGGGATACCTGTTAAGATTTACTTTACTTTCAACATCGCATCCCATCTTTCAAGAGTTTAGAACATATTTCAGCTTTTGTATTTTCGCGTGTTTCAAGATTATAATTACTCATATATTATTTTGATATTAGTTGTAACCCAGGCACTTTCTTCCTGTTAGCATTACTTTTATAGACTTTTGTGTAATAATAATAATAATAATAATAATAATAATAATAATAATAATAATAATAATAATAATAATAATAATAATAATAATAATAATAATAATAATAATACCGTTTAAAAGCCGAGTTTTAAGATGCATAAGTAGAGGTTACAGTAAATATTTAATATTTTTGGAAACTCCTGTTTTTTTTCTTAGCTCGGAGGAAATAAAATAAATACGATGTATGTACAAAGTACGATTTAAATAGCTAGCGGACGGTCAAATCATAAATGCACTGCCTTCTTGCATGAAAACACTTCCCATTAAACAATTGATTTCAGCAAATGGGAATGGATATCTTACTCGAGGACGGGTACAGGGCAAGCAAAATTGGTCATTTGGGAAAGATTCTCGATTGGCCCTCACTCAAAAATGCCTACGAATGATTTTCTGTGATGGCATATCCATTGATGAATTAGTCTTTCTTAATGGAAGTTTATTGCCATTGCCCTGTTGGTAAAGAATATAAACAAATACCATTGAAAGCAAATAGTTTTAATATTGTTATTTTATTGATTAACCTGTTTTTTATGAAGTACATTGTTTGACCTTTATCCAAACAATACATTGGATTAGTATACATTCAGTTATTACACTTTTTCTTTTAAATCCTTCCAGTTTCTCTTACTTAAGACTGCTTCCATTTCTTTTATTTTGCTGCATGGGGCTCGATTCAGCAAGAGAATTCTTAGAACTAAT
>JANJGK010000008.1:58750263-58785263 GCA_039081455.1 Macrobrachium rosenbergii
TCAGATCAAGTCCATTGCTTAGAAGTGTTATTTTATTAATACCTAATTCTATGCATCTTTGTTTCTCGTGATTTAGTTTATGACCCAATTTCGCTAGATCTCGATCGCGTGTGACCCCGTGACGTCGCATTTTAATGTATTATGAACAACATTTTGTGGAGCGTATTCCTAATCTAGAGACAGTCTTGAAAACAACGCTTGCAAAAGACAAGTCGTTTTCAGCCTTCGTCCATTCACGTCAGTAACTGAGGGTAACTGGAGAATGCCGTGACGACTTAAAAGATTTTTGTAAAATTTACAAGTTGACAATGAGAGTCGTGAGCAAATAGTTAGGTAGTATGCTCCTTGCCGGTGATATTTTTCTATTGTGTTTGGATATATGTAGAAATGCAGGTATAACTGGTTCTGTTGTATAAAGCGCACGGTAAATTAGTTTGACTCTTATCTCGTGTAAATTTTGTATGGGACTGTCGCAATAGTCTTCCGTGGGAGAGGGGCTTTTTGTAAAAACGTGATTGAAAATACCAAGCAGGGAAACTACGTTGCTAAAACGCCGAATAGAATAGTAACAAAATTTTTTTATTTCAGTACACTGTTTAATTGTTTTGAATCTGCTGTACCATTTAAACATTTAATTTTCATACCTTGACGGAATATCTGAAAGATCAATGCCAAACATGCAAAATAGAATATGTGTGTAGAAGCATGCATTTGTGTATATGTATATATACACACATATATAATATATATATATATATATATATATATATATATATATATATATATATATATATATATATATATATATATATATATATATATATATATATGTATATATATATATTATATATATATATATATATATATATATATATATATATATATATATATATATATATATATATATATATATATATATATATATATATATATATATATATATATATATATATATATATATATATATATATATATATATATATATATATATATATATATATATATATATATATATATATATATATATATATATATATATATATATATATATATATATATACATATATATATATATATATATATATATATATATATATATATATATATATATATATATATATATATATATATATATATATATATATATATATATATATATATATATATATATATATATATATATATACATATATATATATATATATATATATATATATATATATATATATATATATATACATATACATATACATTTATATACAAATATGTTTGTGTGTGTGTGTTTGTGTGGCTGGGTGTCTGCTTATCTACGCTAAAGCAGTCCACTGTGCCTTAGTCAAGTTGGATTCAGATGACTCTTGGATAGAAGGAGCTGCTAAAAACTTCTGAACAATATATATATATATATATATATATATATATATATATATATATATATATATATATATATATATATATATATATATATATATATATATATATATATATATATATATATATATATATATATATATGTATATATATATATTATATACTGTATATATATATATATATATATATATATATATATATATATATATATATATATATATATATATATATATATATATATATATGTATGTATATATATATATTATATACTGTATATATATATATATATATATATATATATATATATATATATATATATATATATATATATATATATATATATATATATATATATATATATATATATATTCAAATGACTCTTGGATAGAAGGAGCTGCTAAAGACTTCTGAACAATATATATATATATATATATATATATATATATATATATATATATATATATATATATATATATATATATATATATATATATATATATATATATATATATATATATATATATATTAGTGTGAGGAGTCAGGAGTCAATCCATACTTAAAATCATCAATGAAGGGCAGAGGACACAGATATACAAGCTGACTTTATTCCAACGTTTCGTAATTATCAAATTAATTACATCATCAGGGCTGTTAAAATAAAAAAAATAAAATTCTTTGTAAAATCGTAAAAGCTAAAAATAAAAGCTGAAAATTATTCATACAAAAATTTCAGAAATGTACACAAACATTAAAATTAAAGAAAATTTTTTTTTTAAATCATAACATTAAAATGAAGGTAACAGAATATACAGTAAGCTATAATTGAAAGCTATCCGTGAAAAGGGTTGCAGAACAAAAGATTAATGACCGACCTAGAGGAGTGACAGCTTTAAACTAAACGTAGACATAAATAGAAACAATACAAGTCAGGATAAATACTCGTATAAAGGAGAGGAGGACGTATGAGTTTTTAACGACGGAACAAGTTATTTGATAAAAAGTGATTCCAGAATAACAAGGTCTTGAGGGTTGGTGGTATGGCCTAAAATGTAGAAGTCTTTATTATCAATGTGTGTTTTACAAATTTTTGAGTGATTTCTGATATTGGAATGTTCCGGGTTTGAAATTCTACCTGTACGGAAGCTTACGCCATGATGAGAATCGATACGCACCTTAAGGAGTCTACTGGTGGATCCCACATAGGTCCCTGTTTGACATTCAGGGCAAGTATATTTATAAATGATACCAGATGACATATAAGGTAATAACCGATCTTTGGTGTTAAAGAGTGAACCAATGGTGAAAGGGTTCTTAGGGATTAAAGTAACATCAATGGCATAAAAATGATCCTGAATAATTTGAGTGAACTTTTTGTGAAACTTGAGGTCGTGAGTAAATGGAAAGCTTGCGTAAAATTTCATTTTTTGGACGGTTAAAACTGCTGGTTTTGTACGATTTTACAAAGAATTTTATTTTTTTTTTATTTTAACAGCCCTGATGATGTAATTAATTTGATAATTACGAAACGTTGGAATAAAGTCAGCTTGTATATTTGCGTGTCCTCTGCCCTTCATTGATGATATATATATATATATATATATATATATATATATATATATATATATATATATATATATATATATATATATATATATATATATATATATATATATATATATATATATATATATATTGTTCAGAATTTTTGAGCAGCTGCTTCTATCCAAAAGTCCTCTGAATCCAACTTATCTAAGGCACAGTGGAGTGCTTTAGCAGTGGCATGTGGGGGTATTGTGTCTGGTGGTATGATTAAGGCACAAATCAGATGTATTGCAATCCAAGCATTGATGGACTCTGCTAAAATAGACGAAGAGTTAGAAGAAGCACAAGAATTATTGAATGCAGCCAAGACAGAATTTATAAATAAGCAAGAGCAAAAGAAAGAAAAGAGTGATGCAGAAGCAGAGCTTAGATGTATAGAAGCAGAAGAAAGTTTGATTAAGATGAAGATACAGGCTGAAAGAGAAAGAGAAATCAGAAAGAAAAAAAAGAGAGAAAAAAGAAGAGAAGAAGAAAAAGCAGCAGAAGAAGAACGAGAAAGAGCAAGAGAAGAAAGAAAAAAATCAAGACATGAAACGGAGATGGAGTTAATAAAAGCTTGATCCACATTGTCTATAACACCATTTAACCCTGTCCAAGATACTCAAGAGCCTGTATTTGATGGGTAAGAGTGCAGGAGTTAATTGCAAAGTTTACAAAAGAAGCACCAGATGAGTTTTTTGATCACTTTGAAAAAGTGGCCAATAGGTATGGGATGGCCAGAGGATAAATGGTCAGTCTTGTTACAGAGTTGTCTCATTGATAAAGGAAGAAGTGCCTATTTAGCCTTATCAGCTGATCAGTGTAAAGAGTACAAGGTACTCAAACACAATGTGCTACAAGTTTACCAAATGACCCCTGAACATTACAATGAAAGATTCAGATCTTTGAGAAAGGATGACAAGATGACTTTCTTGGATTATGCCTATAAAGTAAGAAGATGTTTTCAAAGATGGCTGGAGGCTGCTAAAGTTAATTCTATGGATGAACTTGAGGAGTTAGTAGTACTAGAGCAATATCTTAGAGGAATTCTTGAGCACACAAGAGCCTATTTAAGAGACAGAGAGAGGTTAAGAAACTTGACAAAGCTGCTACATTGAGTGAAGATTATAATATCATTTGTAGCAAGAGGACTTATAATATCAAGTACCAGTACCAACAATGCTCAGGTTTTAGGTCTCATCCAAATTTCAGGAACATTCCAAATGGGAATCCTAGTGGCAATGCCATTACAAAGCCAAATAATACCCCTCAGCAATCGACTGTTAAATCCTCATCATTCAGTTTCTCATGATAGGATACAGAAGACTAATATTGTCTGCTTCAGGTGTGGAAGAGAAGAACAGTACAGTCGAGATTGTTATCGACACAACAGCAGACCAAGCCAGTTGGTCAAGTGGTTAAAGGTAACCAGGTGAAACAAACTATGAAGAGCAGTGTGGGGAAGACCGAGACAACTGGGAAGACTGAGACTAAACAAGCTGAGTGTTTAGCAACCTGTGGAGATGTAACTTCAAGCAGTGAGTGGCTGAGCAGCTTGGAGGCTTTTAAGCCATATATCTATGAAGGTAAGCTGACAACTCAAGGAGGGAGCGTGCAGGTACCAGTCAAGGTATTTCGTGATACGGGGAGTAACCATAATGTGGTAGTTCGTGGTGCTCACCCACAGTTGGAGAAGAATCTTACAGGAGATTCAGTTATTTTGAAGTGTATAGGAGGATAAGAGGTAACTCCTATATACCACTTGCACCTGTCATGTGAATTGGTGACAAGGAATGTTGATTTTGCTGTAAAGGACTCACTAGCTGTTGAAGGTGTGCATGTTTTACTGAGTAATGAAGTTGGTGGTGCACCATTTGTTCCTTGTCCTATAGTGACAGACAAACCATTGAGGATTAGTCCTACGGTAAATTTAGAGAAGAAAAACCCCCACCTGTTTCCAAGTTGTGTAACTACCAGGAGTATGAAGAGAACTAAATCTGCAAGTGAAGAAACAGAGGATTTACCTGCACAAGAAGGATCAAGTGAAGGATCTTTGGGCTTAGAAGAGCTGTTCCAGGAAAGTGAAGTTGCCCCTAGTGTTAGTAATGAAGAGATTTCCCAAGAAGATGAGGATCCCATTGTTACTGAAGAGACTCGGAGTTGTCAGTGTGTTCCTGAAGATAGTAGTGAAACTACAGTAGCAGACTTAGCAGATATTGAGAGTTCAGCCCTTGAAGCTGGTCAAGTGACTAGGGAGAAGCTAATGGAACTGCAGAAGAAGGATACAATGTTAGCTGATTTGTTCTTCAGAGTTGTTGATCAAAAAGAGATGCAACAAACTCCTACCTATTATTATCTAAAGGAAGGGTTGATTATAAGAAAGCATCAACCTGCAGACTTACCAGGAAATGATGAATGAGATGAATATCATCAAATTTTGATTCCATATCTATTGAGGAAGCAAGTGTAGCAGTAGTGCACGAGTCTTTTCTTATGGGGATCAGGAAGACTGTTGAGAAAATCATAAAGTATTTTTTTTTTTACCTGGACTTCACAAGAATGTTAACAGGTTTTATAGAGAGTGCCACACCTGCCAAGTAGCTGGAAAATAGAATGAAACCATTCAAAAAGCCTCCCTAAAACCCATAGAAGTTAGAGGAAAACCCTTTAGCAAGGTGATTATAGATGTGGTTGGGCTGCTTCTAAAAACAAAGAAAGGAAATGAATATCTGTTAACATTAATGTGTCTGGTGACAAGGTATCCGGAGGCGATTCCTATAAGAAATATGCGATTCTGATAAGAAATATAAGTGCAAAGGTAATTACTCAGAAGTTGATGGTGTTTTTCTCCAAGTTTGGAATACCAGAAATTGTTCAAAGTGATAGAGGAAAGAACTTCACTTCATAATTGTTCCAGGATGTGATGAACTTGTTAGGAGTGAAACAACAGTTATCAACTGCTTATCATCCAGAGACTCAAGGAGCCTTGGAAAGGTTTCACCAGACATTGAAAAGTATGTTAACAAAGTATTGCTATGAGTCAGGAAGAGAATGGGATGCTGGTTTACCCTTGATGTTGTTTGGAGTAAGGTAATGCTTATCAAGAAAGTATGGGATGTTCACCAAATGAAACGATTTTTGGTCGAGAAATGAGTGATTCATTGAAGGTTCTTGCAGAGAATTGGGAAGAAAATCAAGAGGAAATCCAAGGAGAATATGTGAAAAATTTTAGGAAATGGCTAAGAGAAATTAGGAAATTCTATTTAGAAAATCTGAAAATAAGTGAAGAGAAAATTAAAAGAAGATATGATGCTAAGACTAAGCTAAGAAGTTTTAGTGTAAGACAGAAGTTCTAGTGTTCTTAGAAGTGAAAAGATTTCTTTTACCAATAAATTTCAAGGTCCTTATGGGATAATAGAGAAGTTAAGTGATCGAACATATGTGACTGAAACACCAGGAACATGGAAACGACAGATGAAAATACATGTGAATCTTTTGAAACCTTACTTCTCAGAGACTAAAACTGAAAGTGTCAAGAAAACAGACAACTTAATCTACAGAGGACGATGATGGCTACGAATTGGGAGCTGAAAGGAAGATGAAAAACTCTTCCACATTGGAAAATTTGGAGAGTAAATTAAAACATCTGAGTGTTGAGCAAAGTGGCGAATTAAGTGAGGTGATTAGAAATTCCCCTGAAACTTTTGCAGATTTACCTCGGCGTACCAATCTGGCAAAGCATGAGATAAAGATCAGAGAAGATGGACAACCTTTTAAACAGAGAGCATATCGCTTATCACCTTTTCACAGAGATGTTTTGGAGAAAGAAGTTGAGTATTTATTGCAGCATGGATTAGCAGAACCCAGTTCAAGTCAATATAGTTCTCCTTGTGTGTTAGTGAAGAAACCAGATGGCTCATTTAGGATGTGTACTGATTATAGGAAACTGAATTCCATCAGTGTGGCTGACAATTATCCCTTGCCTCTTATTGACCAATTACTTGATAATATTGGGTAAGCCAAGTTTGTTTCCAAGACAGTTTTGTTAAAAGGATATTATCAGATTCCTTTAGATGAGAATGCTAAATTCCTGTCAGCTTTTATTACTCCTTTTGGACTGTATCAATGCACTGTTTTGACGTTTGGTCTGATGAATGCACCTGCGACATTCGAGTGAGTGATGGATCAACTGCTTGGATCCATAGAAGGAGTGGGTGTATACCTTGACGACATTGTGATTTATTCTAATAAGTGGGAAAAATATCTGAAGATTTTAAGGGAAGTGTTCAAGAAGCTACGGGAAGCAGGACTAACAATCAACTTACAAAAAATTGAGTTTGGAAAGGCAACCCTTCAGTATCTGGGATTTGAAGTTGGAAAAGGCCATCTCGCTCCTGTTGACCCTAATGTAGAAGGTATCCGTAAGGCTACCAAGCCCCCCCCTCCCCCCGCTACCTGGAAACAGCTACAAAGATTTTTGGGCATGGCTGGATTTTATTGCCGATTCTGTCCAAATTTCGCAGCCGTAGTTGCTCCCTTAACTGACTTAATCAGTCCGAAGACAAAGTTTGTTTGGACTCCAGAATGTCAAGAATCATTTGGGAAGGTCAACCCTTTAACCGCACAGTACGTATATATATACGTAGCGCGCCAAACCTACATGAGCCGTTTAGTACGTATATATTCAGAGCAGATGTTGTGACCGTGGCGTTTAGTATGTATATATACGATCGATTTTTCTTGCCGTCCTTTCAAGGTTAATCCACTAAAATATGTTTTCTCTAGTTCCCAGGAAGGCTTGTTGACCATATGCAAACAACAACACTTCTTCATGATCCCCCTTTATCCTAATTTTCCTGATTTTCCTAATCTAATGCCGGAATTCGCCAATCGCGGGTACACCGCTAGGTATAGGCTAGGGAGACGCTATACTCTGCTGGGCTGGTTCGTTCTCTTGCTCGGAACTTTGGACTTTCGACGTAAGGGGTGGAAGGGCTGTAATCCAACTTAGTGCCGGTCGTGTGTTACTTTCATCTTCTGTTATACTTTTCCAGCGCTAGCGCAAATGAAAAACGGTAAGTAATTGCAGTGTATTGACATTTATTGACTGAAATATAAAAAAAAAAAAAAATTTACTCACTCGACAAATTTTATTATTTTGCGACATGTTCACTGCATATGACTGAACTCCAGATACACTTCATTCTGAACAACGACCGCAGATTGTTTTGTTTGTTTATTCAAAAATTGGTAATAATTGTAATTTATTTAATCAATTCAATTTTATCATTTCATGAATATTACTTAAAAAAAGTGTACATATTATGTTTGTATATATATATATATATATATATATATATATATATATATATATATATATATATATATATATATATATATATATATATATATATATATATATATATATATATAACTGAATCACGAAAATATGCAACGTGATGAATATGTAAATGAAGATAAAATCCACGAAGGAAACGGAAACACTGGAGTGCTGCGAGGCACCTAGCGTCGAAAGGCCTCGCAGCACTCCAGTATTTCCGTTTCCTTCGTGGATTATATATATATATATATATATATATATATATATATATATATATATATATATATATATATATATATATATATATATATATATATATATATATATATATATATATATATATATATGTATATATATATATATATATATATATATATATATATATATATATATATATATATATATATATATATATATATGTGTGTGTGTGTGTGTGTGTGTGTGTGTGTGTGTGTGTGTGTGTGAATTACTTATCACATCACCCTGATTTTATATACACAGACATAAAGCTAGAAATGCCGTTTAACATCCAATTCGCTCTACCTCGGAAATATTACCAAAGTTAAATCTAATTGATAAGTTTAGAGCGTTCTCTGAACGTCGTTGGCTCTAGTTGTTCGACAGTTCGATCCTGTGAGGTGACGAACTACTTATCAATTATAATTCCCCTTCGGTATTATTTCCGAGGTAGAGAGAACTGGGCATTATACGACATTTGTGGCTTAACGTTTGTGTGTTCAAAATGATGGTGATGCGATAGGAAATTCATATATATATATATATATATATATATATATATATATATATATATATATATATATATATATATATATATGTGTGTGTGTGTGTGTGTGTGTGTGTGTGTGTGTGTGTGTGTGTGTGTGTGTGTGTGTGTGTGTATGTGTGTTTGTGTCGCAGTAGAGAACTCCATAAGTTTTTGAAAACTATTAGCCGTTAATATATACGAAGCATGATAACTGATATTTATTCTCATCTTTTAGTTAAGCAAATAAATAACTGTCTCTTTTGTTAACGTCACCCTATTTCCAGTCACAAAGAGCATTAGGACGAGTACTGTAACAGGACTGGGAAAAATTTCATTTCCTCTGTAGTTACGATATTTCCAAGGTAAAACTTGTCTGATGTTGCTGTTACCTCAAGATCAACCATTTTTCGTGTCAAATTAAATAACTGCCAAACTAACTGCATGCCTTGTAGACCTAGCGTTCGCCATCTTGATGGAGATCGTTTGTTTTGAATCTAGGTACAGAAATTAAATTATTTATCTTTCGTAGGGGCCATCACCCTGCTTCTTTTGAATACAACACTGGAGGTAGGAAGATGGCTCCTTCGAAAGCTAAGAAAATTTCTTTTCTTGCTTTGTAGGTTTTACTAAATCAACATATTTCTCTCTATTGACGGCTGAACGGATATGATCACTGGAATCTTACATCCAGCCTCAAAAAACGTTAGTTCCTGGACATGACAAAAATAACAGCAGCTTAGTTGTTTTATTTACATTTCGCACAATGTTAGAATGGTTATGATCAATGTCACTACACTTTCGATCAATTATGTCATAAGCTTGAAAGAAATGCATTTTGTGGAGTTTCCCTTGTTTATTTATCTGATATTTTGTCGTTCATATCATTATCTTCAGTACCATTTCCTCGACCAAAGAATTTCTCATTTATGCAAAGAAACATAAAACGCTAAACTTCTTGCACCTTTCCTACTCATATTTATACGTGAACTGAAGGAAATTTATTCCTGTTTAGTATTTGTCACAATTATTCCCTTCAGTTTATCCACAACTCACAAACGATTGTCAATCTCAAAATTTAGTTGTCTCCTGCATAATGCAGCATCTCCTCACAATCCCAATCGACCTCCTATCCATTACCTATCCTTTCACTTGCCCTCCTTAAATCCTCTGCTGTCACAGCCACAACCGTTCTCAGACTGACATCAATCACCTCGACTCGCGCTTCATGTAATTCCACCTTTCATTTATCATCTGCAGTTTAGCCTTTTAGGGTTCTCATCCCATCTATTTAGAAGTGCCTTCTTCTTTGACATTTTCCATTAACATCTTTTGTTGAGATTTATTTGTTCATTAACCTTTGTCTCCTAACTCACTTCTTTTTTTCTCAACATTCTTGCTTACAATTTCATAAATATTTTATTGCGGAATATCTATTTCTATTATCCCCTCTTCCCGAATTCCACACTTTTAATTTTGTTAATGATTTTAAAATGAACTTAAATTTATTTTTATTTCATAAATCTCTCAATATTTCATTTCCTATTATATTTTTTTATTAGTTCTCACTCTCTCTCCAACAAGCATACATTGTTTATAAGGAAAATAGATGTATACACATCTAGTTATATTAGTGTTAGTTTTTGTTAACTAAATTTTGTTTAAACCGCTATCAGTGCAAACAAAGCAAATTGTAAGTAAACACCAACATGAGTACGAGAATGATCGGAATGAATTCTTATTGAGAATTGAAAGTCATTCATTATTTTGTATCGTTCTAAAATAATAAAATTGTTAGACTTGAAGAAGCGACTAATGATTTTTTCATTTCAATGATATAATAACATTCAACTCTTTGACTTCCTACTGACGATATTCTTGTAAATAAAGAATACATAGTTGTCAGCAAGAAAGAGAAATAAAGACTTGCAGAATAAGAATAATGCCACGAAATTTAAAGTTTATTGTTTAATATTTAGATGTTGCTACAGACACAATACTTAACTTATAGACACACACACACACTCACTCTCTCACACACACACACACACACACACACACACACACACACACACACATATATATATATATATATATATATATATATATATATATATATATATATATATATATATATATATATATATATATATATATATATATATATATATATATATATATATATATATATATATATATATATATATATATATATATATATATATATATATATATATATATATATATATATATATATATATATATATATATATATATATATATATATATATATATATTTCAAAGAAGTGAAGGTTAAAATTATATACAATTTCAAATTACGTAAAAATTACATTGCAAAATATAAGGATACACGCAATGTAAATTATAGGAAGCAAAGGTTAAAATAATATACACTTTAAGATTAAGATGAAATTATATACAAAATAAACAATAAACTCGTAAAGAGAACCAACCATATGATATGTTATGAGAAGACTGACAAGGAAACGGTAGAGAGGAATGGAGACAGACTGCTTGTTTGAGGGGGGGAACAAGATACCAAATGAGTAATAATGACTCGGGTATTGTCAAAAGTTGTTAGTTAGATGCCCTGCCTAAAATCTCAAAGCCCTCTCATTGGATTTCCTAATTGCTTTTCTTGGTGCGTTCTCTGAGGCTAGAGAATTTCGGAGATGAAAGTTTGTTACCTGATCTGTAATTGACAGCATAATGGCTGTCAATTCGGACCTGAGTAACCTTAGTGTAGATCCGATATAGATTCCCCGATCACATCGACGACAAGTAAATTTATAAACCACACCAGAGGTCATCAGCGGATGTAAACGATCTTTAAGGCAGCAAGTAACCAAATTACGATAAAAAAAATGACGAAATTCTCCGATTTTAGCTATTAGTAGCAACACATCTGTAAAGTTTCATTTCAATATCTCCAATTTTAGTATTTATATAACGAATATTATTGTAAAGTATGTCTTTTTCAGTATCCCCTTCATCACTCCATGTCTCACCATAATAAAGAATTTTGCTATTATTACTGATAGATAATATATAAACAAATAACAAATCTGGTAACACGAAGAAAGTTGTTGAATCTTCTCCATATACAACAGTAATGCCACGGAAAGCCCAGATAGGGAGATTAGTGCGGGTTTCGCTAACGTTGAAAGTCTGGGTGTAGTTGTTTACGCTCCCAGCTGTTCCTGACATTTAATTACCGGAATTTTAAATTCCCGTTTGCACTCATTTAGAAGTACTAATCATTATTGTAAATGCCCAGAACGAAGAGGAAAACAAGATTGGGCAGATAAAACATAAGGAAATCCTTTGAAACTATGAGAAAAAAGAAAGATTTAAGTGATATTTGTCAACTTCAGAGGAAGCCACGCCTGCCGGAGTGAGGCCACTCTACCAGCTCCCCACGTATGTTGCCAACTAGGGCTGAGAAACGTAAAAGTTTTCTTACATCTGACGATGAAACATAAACTCACGCAGATGATGTAATAAGAATAAATATAAATCACTCAACATTGAAAAACTTAGCTTCAAAAATAGTGTGTGAAGAGAGTTATGAGTTCACAAATGTGTGTGAATTTACCTACAGACAAGAGGATGCAGGAATAAAAATGTATTGTCATACCTATGTGAAACGGTTTGTAGGGATAATGTTAATTTTTAAAGCTGGAAAATGACTAGATATACGTTTACTGAGGTGTTTGAAAATTGCATTGCAATGAATGAATGGCAAACTGGCATAGAAAGGCATCTGTGGAACATCAGGTACAGGGTGGCAGGGAATAAGAACGTTATTTAAAAATTTGGCAAAGATTTATTAAGCTAATTTTATGGATAACAGTTATTGATAAAATATTGTTGGAGATATGTAATTTCCTCGAACAATGCCTGCCAGCTGGAGGTCAAGGAATAAGCTCGATGAAGCAAGGCCATTATGGAATTCACTTTAACTTGAAAACAATAACTATAAAAGTCATCACCCCTTTAAACAAGCAGTCTGTCTTTCTCTCCAGTTCCTTATTGGATAGGTAGATACCGTACTCGCCTAGCACGCTCTTAGGCCCGCGTTCGATTCTCCGGCCAGCCAATGAAGGATTAGAGGAATTTATTTCTGGTGATAGAAATTCATATTTCGGTATAATGTGGTTCGGATTCCACAATAAGCTGTAGGTTCCGTTGCCAGGTAACCAACTGGTCCTTAGCTGGTCCTTAGCCACGTAAAACAAGTCTAATCCTTCGGGCCAGCCCTAGGAGAGATGTTAATCAGCTCAGTGGTCTGGTTAAACTAAGATATACTTAACTTTTTTTCCACTCCTCTCTACCTCTCTTGAGCCGTCCCCAGACGTCTTACCCCGTTTCCTTGTCAGACTTCTCCTAATATATCTTATGGTTGGTCCTCTTTACGAGTCTACCGTTTATTTTGTATATATTTTCATAGTCTCAAAGTGTATATTATTTTAACCTTTGCTTCTTATAATTTACTTTGTGTATATCCTTATATTTTGCAATGTAATTTTAACTTAATTTTAAATTATGCATAATTTTATCATTCACTTCTTTGAAATTTACTAGGGATGTATTTTTATATTTTCACGGTTTTATTTTGTGTTCTTATATAGCTTAAAAATGATGCCTGGTGTTTCAAAACGTAGCAATAAAATGTATACACGAACGTTTTATGGTGTACTTCCCAGCAATCTTGTCTTTGTGATGTCATATATATATATATATATATATATATATATATATATATATATATATATATATATATATATATATATATATATATATATATATATATATATGAATATAAGAAGGCCCATAAAACACTATTTAAACGTTGAAACCATATATTTCGGGCACTAGCTTCTGTGCCCCTGTTCACTGGTAGAATATGGACAGGTGGAAAGTTACAATGGTATATATACAAAAACATAAAGGTGTGGCCTTAGGCCTCCGATGTTATGGAGGTGGCGTTTCTTAAGGAGGAGAATGGCCAAATTCCCTTGTGGTTTTTGGCCTCATTAGCTCCCGTTTGGCGATGGATCTGGCGGTCGCGTTTCCTGGGTCATCTTCTTCATAAGGGGTTTGATTATTAAGGTGTCGATGTCATCCGATTTCCAATGTCCTCCTGACAGGTTCATATTGTTGGTTTGATTGATGATAGCAGATTTCAGCATCCTTCTTTTGTACGGACAGCTACTTTTGAAAACCAACTCCGCCCCACTCCAGTTAATGGCATGCCCTGTATTTCTGATATGTAGGAAAATTCCCGAACTCTCCGAAGCGTAACGTACTGATCTTTTGTGCTCTGTTATTCTTTGCGAGAGCGATCTACCTGTCTCACCTACGTAGATGTCCTGACAATTACTACACGGTATCTTGTAAACTCAGGCTTCTTCATTTTTGTTATTTAAGTATACGTTAACGAGCGAACTCCCGATGGATTTGGGATAATGGAAAATGAAAAGATTGTTAGGCCTGAGTTGCTCGGAGGCCTTTTGGATGTTTTCATCGTACGGAAGCTTTATTTTGTTGTTGAAATCTATTTGTCTATTGTGAGTGGGACCTTTATAGTATATTTTATTCACTTTGTTAATAGCCCTCTCGATAATGTGTGGTGGATATAGCAGTTGCGTTAGGTGTTGGCGGATCGTGTTAAATTCTTTATCCAGGTACTCATTTGAACATATCCTAAGTCTTCTGAGGAATAAGTTGCACCCTACCATGATTTTTACGGAGACGTCGTGGTAGCTTAAGAAATGAATGTAGGAGACAGCGAAGGTGGGTTTTTTATATACTGTAAATGCATACCTGTTCTGTTTTCTTATGATCAGTACATCTAGGAACGGCAGTTTTCCATCCTTTTCCCATTCTGTCTTAAATTTTATGGTCGGAACTAGCGAATTTAGCCTCTTAAAAAATTCATTAAAGTCCCCCCAACAATATGAACCTGTCAGGAGGACATTGGAAATCGGATGACCTCGACACCTTAATCCTCAAACCCCTCATGAAGAAGATGACCCAGGAAACGCGACCGCCAGATCCATCGCCAAATGGGAGCTAATGAGGCCAAAAACCACTAGGGAATCTGGCCATTCTCCTCCTTAAGAAACGCCACCTCCATAACATCGGAGGCCTAAGGCCACACCTTTATGCTTTTGTATATATACCATTGTAACTTTCCACCTGTCCATATTCTACCAGTGAACAGGGGCACAGAAGCTAGTGCCCGAAATATATGGTTTCAACGTTTAAATAGTGTTTTATGGGCCTTCTTATATTCATATTACACTGTAGTATTACAGGAAAAGACATTCATATATATATATATATATATATATATATATATATATATATATATATATATATATATATATATATATATATATATATATATATATATATATATACATATATTTCTTAGACCGATCTTTTTCTCAGTTTTATGTTTCTTATTTATGTTATTATTATCTAAATCTCCAATATTATTATTTTATCATTATTTTTTCAAAGGGGAGCCATGTCCCCCCCACCCCGGATCCGCTAGTGATATATATATCTGTGTGTATGGGTGTGTCTTCGACTGCATATTAGTTTTTATTAGATTTTCACTGAATCCCTTCTAAAAACGAAATGCAAATGAAATAATTATGTTTCAAACATTAAGTTATTTTTTATCTATATTCCTTATCCTATGGCTGTTTGAGTTTGGGAAGAAAATTTTTGAGTACTATTAAAGCATACGTAAGGTGATGCGTTACCATACATACAAATTAGTAGTAGCTATACTGTATACTGTGAATTAATTATTTTTTTTTTATTTAGTTGGCGAATTGACTGACGAACAAGCAATATACATGAACACCTGCTCATCAAATGTCACTCGTTTTCAGAGCAAGTATTTGATCTAAATTAAAAAAAAGTTAGCCAAGTATCATCAATACATCGTTTATCTGTACCATTTGCTTGTCTAATTGATTATTATTATTATTATTATTATTATTATTATTATTATTATTATTATTATTATTATTATTATTATTATTATTATTATTATTATTATTATTATTATTATTATTCAGTAGATGCAACTTATTTATATTGAACAAGCTCACAGGGGCTATTGACTTGAAATTCAAGCTTCCAAAGAATATGGTGTTCATTAGGAAGAAGCAAGATGGAGTAAAGGGAAATACAGAGAGTAGATGTAACTTATTGAAAAAAAATATATTAATAAACAGATAAATAGATAAAAAGGTATTAAAAAGAAGAAGAACATTATTAGCGAAAATGTAATGCATTATTATTAGGGTAATAATAATGCATTACATTTTCGCTTGAACTTCTGGATCTCCAACTGAACGCCATCTTCCAGGAGGATGTTCCACAGTCCAACGGTGTGGGGAAAAAAGGACCTCTAGAACTGATAAGTTTAGGAATTTACCGAAGGAAAACAATTCGGAATTGGGCAAAAAATGCTCCTCGAGTATAACCGTCGGACAACACTTATGTTCTGGTTTTTGTCTCCACGTTCAGCCTTCTCTCGCTTCTCATCAACGCCTGGATCAAGATGGTTTCGCAGTATCCCAAAACTGTCGTGTTCTATGATCAGAGCAAAAATGACTTCCATTGATGGCCTATATGAATTAATTTTTTATTCGAAAATAAGTTACGTAACCTGGACAGAATTATTAACCACCAAACACAAGTTAGTGTATGTTCAAATATTTTTCGTTCCTAAAAGTAAAGTCTGAAATATATGCGTAACCACAACTACATATTCTACTGCTAAAGCAGGCCATCAGCATGAATAGCAGGACTTGTATATAAATGAGCAAGGCTCTTTGAAGGCTTGGAGTTTGTCGAGGTGCACCACCTTAGATCTCTACAATAAAATACACATACATCACTTTCAGACCTATGTAAGTGTGACTAAATACAGGAATATTGTATAAGAAAAGACCGCTGGTCTTTTATGATTATACATTTTCTATCATTATACCCGAAAACAAACAAAAATCTAAAAAAAAAAAAACTTTTGCTTTATTTACAAGCCGACTAGAAATTTATTTTTCAAATATGAAAAAAATTTTTGCACATTTTCTTGAATTCTAATCATTACAGATGAGCTTTTACAAGTTCGAAAAGTTTTGTGACATGAGAAGGGAATTTCACACTTCAGCATTCTGAGCCACGTCAACAGAATACGTTTACTGTGCTATCATGGGGAAAACTCCGTGAGATGTCTCGGACACGATTATGTCCGCTATACAAACTTTGCCTGGATTGTCTGAGGGATTTGTAGTTTCTTCGGAATAAAATATTGAATTTTCTCTTTTTATATCCGGTTTCAGATATATATTTTAGTGAAACAAATATGAATATATGAAAACCTTTTCCTAGGATGAGTCCCTGGCATAAAGAGAAGTAAATTAATTAAATCTAAGTGTATTAATAAAGACGAAAAAGAAAATCCCATTTATAATTATAATCTAGTTCTTTTCAAGAGGATTAGTTGGAATATATTTAAAGAATGGGTCTTTCAAACAATTTCCAAAACTTCATTAAAAAGATTATTAGTTTAAGGTCAGAATAGGCGACTCTATCCTTACCCTCATATAATGTTGTAGGGCAAGAAATATTTTGTCTAAAGGTGTTTGGAAAATATTCACCATAAATAAGGACGGAAGCTTTCAAGAGAACCAGCCTCCTAGATCAGCAAGGCATCTAATCTATGAAAAAGAAACCATCGCCAATAACGGCTGGGTCTCTTCTAGCTAGAACACTTCCGTAGGCATTGTTGTTTGACAAAGGGAGGACCAAGGTATCATTCTCAGCCATGCGCAAAAGTAGACTGTAAAATCTGATTGCTGAGGCGAGAGAGAGAGAGAGAGAGAGAGAGAGAGAGAGAGAGAGAGAGAGAGAGAGAGAGAGAGAGAGAGAGAGGGAGAGAATATAAGCAGATTTAGGATATTTATGTATATCTTTTAATGATAAGCTTCCTACTCACACTAAACATTGCTGGAAAACCAACTATAAAAAAATTAAGACAAATATTATCTTGGCTATGGTGAAATTACAAATATGCAAAGCAACAATTGAGAACCTATCTTCACATTCAGAAACACATTCTGTCAGTCCCTATATCACTTTCACCACCATGCCACAGCATCTCATTTATAATTCCACTACACAAATGGATCTTTCCCCTCATATTACCTTGCTTACTTCCTCAGCTCATTAGGGAAGTGAATCTTTCCACTCATATTACCTTGCTTACTTCCTCAACAGTCACTTCTACAAGCCTTCTCAAACTTACAGTAAACCCCTTTACTCTTTCATCATTCCACTCTGCTTTTCTTCTGGCCTTCACGGTCTACAGTTTTTCTAAATGCTTCATTGACCAAGATCTGTATTTCGTTCAGGCAACATCTCTTCATTCTCATCTTTTATTCTGAAATCTATTTTTTTTAACCACCTCTACATTTCCGTCCCTATCAAAAACAACTTATTTTCCCCGATTGTATTTCCTTTGGTTATCTTCAACAGTTTTATTACTGTCCTCTCTCTCTCATATTCCCATTGGATACCTTGTCAATCCAACCGCATAGCTCACTTATACAGCTGTTCTATTTTCCTATTTCTATCATCATATAACAACGAGAAAGTTCTTATAACTCTATGACCGCGTCCTAAAATTTTTCTGAACTGTTCGCGTACTCCTAATTCTCTGTATCTTAATCTTGGTCATTTTTTTCCATTTTTTCTTTCATGCTTTTCTCACTTCTCATGAATTTCTTTTGACCTTAAATAGTATTTATATTTTAAGTACCTCTTCCTACTCTTGAACTTGAAAATTCTATTTTAACTTTCCTCCCAACCAAATATCGATGCACCTCCGGTAATTCCTCTTCTTACCACTACATTCATTAATTTGGTTTTGATGTAAATGCATACATGCGTACGCCCACGGGCACACCCACGCTCACACTTCCTCATCCTCACCTATAGACACACGGATTTAACTTCCATAACATAAAATGTAATGCCAGTATTAATTTTCACGTTTGATTTTATATCATCTTCGCTTGCCGCTGGCTTCCCTTTAAGACAATATGTACAAACGTTCTGGGTTAAGTCTTGCAGCCTCGAACTTTCCCTTATATTACCGGATTGTTTGTTTGTCTGAGTAAACTTGTTATAAGACATTATGTTCAACCGTTATAGATAATAGGAATGATTTCGTTAATCTAATATTGATTTTCAGTCACTTGTTACAACGGGCTGTCATTTCGATCTTCTATTGTGGTATTGAGTTTTGTGTCTGTCTGACCAAACTTGTTAAGAAATATTAAATATTTTTATTTAGGCAATATGTATTTTCTTGCTAAGATTAGCAGGGGAAATGTGCTATCGTTATAGATAATAGGAATGATTTCCTTAATCTAATATTGACTTTCAGTCACTTGTTACAACGGCCTGTCATTTCGGTCTTCTATTATGGTATTGAGTTTTGTGTCTGTCTGACCAAACTTGTTAAGAGACATTAAATATTTTTATTTAGGAAATATGTATTTTCTTGCTAAGATTCGCAGGGAAAATTTGCTATCGTTATAGATAATATGAATCATTTCAGTCACTCATTATAACTGCTTTTCATCCTCTAACAATCATCTGTCCCGATGTAATTTTAACTTGTGACTTTGTCATGAATTGCATGGAGGAGGATGAAATGTAAGCTCCGGATGTCAGTAAACCATGATTGATAATCAATCACAATGTTTACTCCCAGCAAGGTTTAATTATCGATGTTCCGATGAGTGTAAACTCAGGTTGTGGCAAAAGCTGGATGCCACTGTTAACGTGAACGACGTTAATAGTTGTATATCTGTTTATCTATCTATCTATCTATCTATCTATCTATCTATCTATCTATCTATCTATCTATCTATCTATCTATCTATATATGTGTCTGTCTATCTATCTATCTATCTATCTATCTATCTATCTATCTATCTATCTATCTATCTATCTCTCTATCTATCTATCTATCTATCTATCTATCTATCTATCTATCTATCTATCTGCCTGTCTGTCTATCTATCTATCCATCTATCTATCTATTTCAATTTCTTGTATTGCTTTCACTGTTTAATTATAAACTTTCACAGAGCGACTACGCATCGGCATAGTTTCCACTTTTCTTAGTGAACGGTGTATTTAAGACTGGCTTTAATAATGCCGTACAATGGAGAAGCTTATACAATGTTTATGCTTGTGAAGTCTATGCCTTTATTATTTCGCCGATGTGTCGCCATAATTTTATAGAATATAGCTGAATGTAATGATTTGTCACTTATTAATGTTTTGTACTACGTTTTGGCAGCAACGTTAAAAAAAAATCCGAATTTGCATGGCATTCTATGCTGCAGAGGAAACCAACAGCAAAATATTTGTTAGTGTGCTCTTGTATGGTAGAAATACATGGGAAAAAGTTTGAAAATGCTATAATATGTGAGTAAAAAAATTTGCATATTGGAAAGGCTACAACAGTGTTTTATCAAATGTAAAATTATGCTATATATGTTTTTCTGATCGAGTCTTTGAGTAAGTCAACGCTTTCATTTTTCTTTCTGTTTGCACAGTGTTTGCGAGATCCTAAAACCTTCTATAATTCAGGTTTTCTTTACTCTCTTTTTTTTTTTTATTTCATCAAAATTTCTTTTGTAACGTCACTTTAATTAGGAATTGGAATTAGAAATGCAACATTTTCATATATATGTCGAATTAAAAATGAAGAGATACATAGATAGATTGAGAGCCAAGCTTTTACTTTATACCTTTGTGAAACACAATGCCCCTCCAGTGGCAAATTATTTAACTTTGATATCTAATCATGAAACGCGGCCCTGACCTCAATTTTCACATTGTTATCATTGGTGGTATATGCATATATCTATAGTTCGTTTAAATCAGGCGAATACACAGAAAAATAAAATTGAAGGCAACAACATACTCGCCTGGTGTTAAATCATGGCCATTAAAATAAGAGGTTTGACATGTCTCCAAACGCAAATGCAAAGAAATCACCGGATGGTGCGGGAAGTTATATTAAAGTTAACATTTACTTAGGAGACAGTTATTTCAGTCTGACTCTTCGGATACTCATTTATATGTGTGTGCGTAATTTTCTTGCATCGAAAATGCCCTTTGATCCTCTGCTCCGATTTGGCAAGGTAATACGAATTCGCAATATTGAGCGCAGCGTCTTTTTCTAATTTCCATAGAGGGTAGTCACTGCAGAAAGCTACACGACGAACGGAATCATAACTTTATCAGTATTTTAGAAGGTAAATACAGATTCGCCGTCGAGGGCGGATCGTCGATTGAAATTTGATGGATTGAGATCAAAGCTTGGATTAGATTCGCCAGTTTTCCTCTAACTAGATAATATATATATTTTTTAATAAATGACATAGTTTTTCTTTGTGTTATTGCTTGTAATATAAGATTTTCAAAATACTTTTAACATTTAGTGATGAAATAAGTAATTCAAACATATTCAGTATGAAGATAATATCAGCATAAAATATGTATAAAAGGCATTTTTTTCTTTTGAGTTTTTTTTTTTTTTTAGATATCATTATTATAGCTATAATCGTCTCTCGCATCTTTACTTCACATTTCCCCATTTGATTCTTTTTACCATCGAACGGTATTCTGTTTTATTGTCCTTCACTAAGTATCACTTCGTAGGTTAATAAAATTCCCAGCTATTCATGAGATGTAAATTAAATCTAGTTAGGAATAGAATGGCCCATAAAATGCAAATGGAATAACCTTAAATGTAGAAAGGGTTTTACATAAAACCGTATAGTATTACGAAACTTTTGATACTCCACCGAAATGTACAGGTAAAGATATACACAAGGAAATGCTCTCGCAGCGAATATATACATTACACCAACTACAACGGAAAGATGTCTTATACAAGCAAATAATAATAATAATAATACTAATAATAATAATAATAATAATAATAATAATAATAATAATAATAATAATAATAATAATAATAATAATAATAATAATAATAACAAGGCCTAAAATCAAAAGTAAGAGCGATAACTAATAATACAATTTAAAAAGGCAACGGTAAATAGTATCGGGTTTTGCAGGGGATAGGACATATAACGCCGGAAACTGTTGAAATAAATTATCCACCCAAAGCTGTCGCTTCGCCATCACAGCTTGATAAAGATTCTGAAGAACAGGGACCTCTAACTATCATTGTTTTGAGGCAGAGAAAAAAAAAGACAAAAATTTTGCTTCTAAGTTTATAGATGACCTTGAAAAATACATGAAGAGGGCAGGAGAGGAAATTCACTGACCTTCAAAGTATCTGTCTAACAAATTTCATGAAAATCAGAAAGACATAAAATGAATATCATGAACCTGACTTGTGACGTTAATAAGATATATCAGCTTAAAAAATTTTCCTGGAAACTATGACAACTTAAATATGGACATGCACATCAAATTCAAGAGAAAACCAGGAAGATATATAACGTCTGAACTGAAATTATGGCCTTCAATTTAACCTGTGACCCTCAGAAATGCATTGAGGTCAAGAAACTACCTTCACACCAAGAAACAAAAAATAAATGCTGAACTTTAAATTTATTTGTGACCTTGGTAACAGGTCAAGCTATAAAAATTAACAAGGAAAATGTCCACTAAACCCAAAGGTAATTACCGATTAAATTATATAAAAATCCTAGGAAGAGAGAATGTTGACCTCCAAATTGACAAAGGACTTAGATAATACGAAAATATAAAAATAATTTAAAACTATAAGTTAAATAAATAGCTTGTGTCACGCAATAAGACCAGGTATCCGAGTACATGATAGTATGATTTCTAGAAGAATACATCTATCATTTGAATCTCTAAACTGATCAGTGAACTTGAAAAAAAGTTAACAAAATCAAATATAAATGTGGGAAAATAAACTTCAACTCCCAGGAACGTAAATAAAGAAATAAATAAATAAATAAATAATCAATAAATAATAATAATAATAATAATAATAATAATAATAATAATAATAATAATAATAATAATAAAAATAATAATAATAATAATAATAATAATAACAATAATAATAATAAATTCATTAATTAATTAATTGCAAACAAAATCAGCCAACGGATTGCTGCAATTACTTTAAATTCACTACAATCTCAAATGCCCTAAGATCATCTGGTAAGGGAGCAGTATATTGAGTTACCTTAGATCTGAATTTCAATTTGAATTCCATTACAGAAACTGGAATGATAATTGCTGACTAAAAGCTCAGCATACACTTCCAGCCATCAAGTAATATGTAATTCAAAACTTGTACTCTGTGAAAAGGAATGTTTGATTTTTTATCACTGAAACAATTGCAACGTATGTATGTATGTATGTATATATGTATGTATGTATGTATGTATGTATGTATGTATGTATGGTACTGCTGCTGTTCATTAGTTCCTTCTGGATCTTGACATGCAATCGTCACTTATTACTTGTGATCGTATAACAGTATGTATGTATGTATGTATGTATGTATGTATGTATGTATGTATGTATGTATGTATGTATGTATGTATGCGAGATATTTTGTCAAAATATTTGCACTGACTATATATGAATAAAAGAAAACAAAAATATCACAAGAATTTACGAAGTGAAATTTAATCAATGAATAACTATATTAAAATAAAAATATGAACACTGCTAAAAACATATTTTAATCCAAATTGGCTTAGATCAGTTAATGATGTCGAGATTTCTATTTTCACATAAAGTGTTAATTTTAAATTCTGTTTATTTTTATTCTTTCTGCTCCATATTTATGGTAATGTTTTGTATTTTTGTTGACATTTGAAATTATTATTATTATTATTATTATAATTATTATTATTATTATTATTATTATTATTATTATTATTATTATTATTATTATTATTATTATTATTATTATATAAAAGTTTCAACATACGTATTTACCAGTTATAGATGGTATTGACTTAAAATAAATCAATTCGAATTTTTGAAAAATTTGCAACAGATAAAAAAACGTGGAAAAGTTATGAAAAAAACGAGAATTATATCAAAAGAAAAACATTTAACTTGCAAATATACCTAAAACACACAAACAAATATCCGTACACAAATACAAAATCACACACACACACACACATACACACACACACACACACACAAGCATTAAGCTACAAACGTCCTTTAATATCCAATTCGCTCTACCTCGGAAATAATATATTTTCATATATGTTACTGAAGGGGAATTTTTTAATTGATAATAAGTTCGTCGTCCCGTGGGCTCGAACCAACGAAAGACAAGAACTCAGGACTACAGTGACGCCTTTACCCACACGGCCAACAAGTAAGGTAAAAGTTGATACCGGTTCCCATCTACAAATCCCTGTCGAACTCAGGTATTTGTATTTAGAGTTGATATCAACCCACCTCTGCCATGCTGACCATATAGTGCGTTTGTCGCACGCAGCCATATTATGACTTTTTATCACATCACCGTGATTCATATACAAGCATTAAGCTAAAAACGTTCTTTAATATCCAATTTGCTCTACCTCGGAAATAATATATTTTCATATATGTTACCGAAGGGGAATCTTTTTAGCTGATAATAAGTTCGTCGTCCCGTGGGCTCGAACCAACGAAAGACAAGAACTCAGGACTACAGTGACGCCTTTACCCACACGGCCAATATATATATATATATATATATATATATATATATATATATATATATATATATATATATATATATATATATATATATATATATATATATATATATTGCCACAAGAGGAAACAAAACACTGCGTATAAATTCTGCTTGCTTTCACCTTTAGTTCGCGCGGTCTACTGGTATGTGGAAGCTTGAAATAACAAAAAGTGTTAAATGATGTATACAGTCAGTTCGTCGTGGGTAAAGGAAATACATTTACTTTCAGTTTTTTCTTGTTGTTTGCTTCTCAGGCGTAAACAATCTCCTTGTGATATTGACAGTCGATTTGTTCGGACGACGGAGTTTCCGACCATCTACTATGCAACGGAGTGTTCCGATAACGAGCGACTGGTCTTGAGGAAATGTCATTTTCTGATGGATATCCGGAGACTTGATAACAGTTTCTCCCCCACAGAAAACCTTCTGCGTGAGCGAGCTTTTACTTCCAGTCGATAAAAAGGTCGACCTCATAGACATCTCTTTCCTTGAAATACAATGACTCAAGTAATGGATGAGGTGTTGGTGTCCTTCCGAAATCTCTTACGCTGCGATGACGCCGTATCAGCCTTTAAGAAGTCTTTTCTAAAGGTGCAGTTTTTGTTTCTTAAGACTCTTTTCCAGGATCTTTCCTTGACAGTGACCCCAAAAGGGCTTTCGGGGGTCGTTATCTAGGACTAATATTTCTTTGGGGTAATTATCTTTATAACATTAAGTCTTTCGTCTATATCTTTATGATATTTAGTCTTTTGTTTAAGTTTTTACTGCAATTCCCAACGGGCTTGTACTTAACACTCCCAACGGGCTTGTACTTAACACGCCGCAAAGGTGGATATATACCGGGTTAAAACCCTTGGGGGTTGGGGTCATTGTCCAAGAAAGATCCCTTTTCTTTATCTAGTAACTTTTCAACATACTCCAAATATGTTCCTTCCCTTCCCTTATTGAAATAGCTCGTAAAATAAAATAAAGTTGAAATTTCAATTCTGTCAAATTTAATGAACACGTCTATATCAATTGCGTATATCATATACCAGATACTCCTCCTGAAAAGTTAAAAGCATAAATATATTCGGTGTTTATCAAAACTGCAATCATCAGCATTTCTCGCAACTGTGATGCTAAATAAATAAATAAACAAATAAACGAATCGAGCGAACTTGGTTTTTCTAAGAACTACATATCATACTTCTGAAAACTAAATTTGTTCCATTTAAAAAATTAATCTAAATGTTTTTTTCTAACCATAATAAAATGTGATAAATATTATATACAACCGGTGAAAGCCACATTACGTCAAATAAACTATTTTAATAGAGTTGTTCAAGTTCAAACAACAATTACGGAACAGTTCACTCTTTTCCTCCAATTCATCGAATAACACTTTTACCTTTCTCTCTATGCTGTGCACATTCATATATATATATATGTATATATATTTACGGTTTTCAGTTCGTTGTTTCATATATATATATATATATATATATATATATATATATGTATATATATATATATATATATATATATATATATATATATATATATATATATATATATATATATATATATATATATATATACCATATATATATATATATATATATATATATATATATATATATATATATATATATATATATATATATATATATATATATATATATATATATATATATATATATATATATATATCCTTTCATATTAATTAATTGCTGTCTATTACTTTCACTTTCCAAATGGGAAAGTAGTTTTTCTTTGTGTAAACGTTGTAGCCTTGACCTTGGAATTACATTAGTTTTCCCTTTAACGATATATTTCATGATATTGAATTTTCAGCCCAACGATCGGACTTGTTTTAGTTTAACAGCGATCTATTTACGAAAACCTATTACTAAATCACCATATGTCTCAAATCAAAATGAAGAGTATCACTGTAATAAGTAACACAATCTAATAAAAATAAACATACTTATTGCAAATATATATATATATTTTTTTGGAATCATGTTAATTGCTACGTAAAACGTAGAACTTAGGTACGAACAGAATTCCGTTTTTGCTTAAATGAACTGGATATAGAAAATTCTTCCTCTTCAAAGAGCTTGCTTATTAGTTTTCTATAAAAGAAAACTATTCAGGTGGTTTTGTCTGTCCGTCCTGACTTATTCTGTTAGCACGTTTCCCGTCCGCCCTCAGATTTTAAAAACTGCTGAGGCTACAAGGCTGCAAATTGGTATGTTGATCACCCACCCTCCGATCATGAAACACCAAATTGCAGCCCTCTAGTCTTAGTAGTTTTTATTTTATTTAAGGTTAAAGTTAGCCAAGATCGTGCGTCTGGCAACGCTATAGAACAGGCCACCACCGAGCCGTGGCTGAAAGTTTCATGGGCCTCGGCTCAAACAGCATTATACGCTATACAGAAAATTCGATTGCGTCGAAGAAACTTCGACGCATTTTTTACTTGTTGTTTTATTGTATTTACTCTGGTGCCAACTTGTAATGACTCCATATTTACAAAGACTTAATTTTTTTTCAGCCTTTCTTCATGAAAAAAAAAAAAAAATTATATGAATGAATGGGAATTTCTCTATGTATGAGGTTTACATTTATATTCCATACGGATCAATTAGTTAAGACATTAATTGGCAATATTACGTTAATCTAAGTTGATTTCATTTTGGAAAAAAGACTGGATATATACATATTTTTTAGGAACATAAGACCAAAATGAAAGGCTATGTTATCATGAAGTTAAAGTGTATCTTTCAGTCATTTAACAGACAAGAATCCTTTCCGTCTCCCAAGTGAAAATATCTGGGGAAGGACAATATCTTTAGTAGAGCCAAAATAGGTTCCTCCTAAATATAGTAATGTAGTGTTTAGTGTCCCTAATTCATTTGCTGTTGGGCATTTCAAGAATGCAGTTCAAAATCATAAGCTATTAGCATATGAAACAACTAGGAAGTTTTTATGACCTTTTAGGTCCACATTATTTAAGCCGGTAAACCAAAAGCTCTGGGAAAATTTTATGCAAGTGTTAACTTGAAATTCACCTGTTTCATCTAATCTGAGATGTTATTCATTAGTTTTGAAACGCAATACACTTGTCCAGGTACATACGTAGGTATGTATGCAATTTTCCATTTATATATATATATATATATATATATATATATATATATATATATATATATATATATATATATATATATATATATATATATATATATATATATATATATATATATATATATATATATATATATATATATATATATATATATATATATATATATATATATATATATATATATACATATACATATGTAATGTATATTCGGACTCTTTTATCCTAAAGTATTTACGATTCTTACGGATATTCAAATGGTACTGAAGAATAAAAAATAACAAAAAAATAAGTACTGGCAGAATTTCACCTTTTTAGTCTTTGATGTGCATGTAGAGAATGTCAATTAATGTTCCATTATTTTTACCTTAGGTTGTAAAATAGTTCATATCAGCAAATGTTTTAGCTCAAAGAACCCATTTGGTGCAAAATGGTTACATGGTTAAAGCAGCTCTTCAGTTTAATTTTTAATATTTATTTAGTTTAAACACTAGGTAATACGCAACACTCCCAACTGATGACCAGTAAGATTCTGTTATACATATAGTACTAACTAGTCTCTTTTTTTTTTTTTTTTTGTATCCTTTGAAAGCTCTGGGAATTTATAAAAAATGATAGCATCCTTTCCTTATTTTACAGAAATGGTTAGTACATGAGTGTGACCTTGTTTTATCGCTTAATTCACACAGATTTTAAAAACGAAGATTTGGTGTCCATTACATTTCCTGTTTTGAAAAAAAGTTTGATCCCTTCTGAGTAAAATAACTTAATTTTCATACAAAAAAAAATTGAACGTAGGTATCTTGCGTCTCGGGTGTTTGTTTGAAGAAAGAAATTATTTAGTCTTTTGACTTCCCTTGTTCTTCAGACAAACCGATCTTCTAGTTCTTCAAAGAAAAAACGATCTTCGCGTGACATTCACAGCCGACATGTTCGGCCGACCGAGTTCCCGAAGATCCACTATGCAACGAAGTCCTTCGATAACGAGCGACGCGTCTTGAAGGAATGTCATTTTCTGATGGATTTCGGGGTGACTTGAGAACAGTCTCTCTCCACAGAGAGGCTTCTGCATGAGTGAGCTTTTACTTCAAGCCGATAAGCAGGTCGGCCCCAAAAGCACTCTCTTCCCTTGAGTTACAATAACTCAGGTATTGGATGACACGAGGTGCCCCTTGAAATCTTTTACGATGCAATGGCGCCGTATCAACCGGGTGTGACGTCATCAAACGAGCTTTCGAGGAAAAGTGACGTCTAAGACTTTGTGTTCCTTTTTTTTTTTTTTTACTGTATTCTGTAAGTTTTTGTTTTTATATATTTGTTTCATGAAATCCCAATACCTTTTCCAGAATCTTTTTGTCTCTTGTAAGACAAGTAAAATATGAAATGAAATAGAGCTTTATGTTACTTTGCCCAATTCTTCTGTTTCAGAATTTTTTTCCAACAGAAATCGGCTCCTACAACAAACCCATATAACATGCCAATTATCCGATCTAAATCACTGACAAACAAATAATTTATATGGCCAAAACTATCAGGATTCTTTAAACCAAGGTTAAAATCAATGGTTTAAAGAGAGATGTCCATATTGGAAAAACTAGACGTAACAGAATTAAATGCTAACCGGATATCGGCGTGATCATTTTTTTTTTAGTTAAAGAAGAAAAATACAAATACTTACTTGTAAAGTTAAAGAAGAAAAATACAAATACTTACTTGTAATTCAGTGGTGCTTTCAAGATCTTTTAATACAACTGTGATTATAAATAATCTAAGATTAATTTATTTAAAAATCAGTAAAATTTTTTTCATGTAACAAATACTAACAGTATGGTATAGAATGTATAACCTAAGGTTTTAGGTAGATTTTACCTAATTAGATTTACCATCGCTCGCAAGAAAGATACCGCAAGCAAGTTTTTCCACTTCTTCCGAATATAAAACCCTTTGGAGTGTACTCCAAAATCTGGCAATATTTTTACTTTGTAGTTCCCCTTACCCGAAAATTTATCTTTTTCGATTCTTTTTAACCTAGCTCTCCCTCGCTTTAATCCCTCCATTCTTTACTATTTATTGAAAAAAAAAATTGAAAATGTTGTGATATTTATGTTTTTTTTTTCTAAGTTAAAAATCGTAATTTGTCTTTAAATTAATGTTGTATCTAAATAATGTCAACGAATATTTTTGAATACCTTATGATCTTTCTATTTTTATACGATATGGGCGTTTCCGTTTATTCTTTTGCCTTTTGATATATTTCATCTCGGAATTTTATGCTGTTGGAGAAAATAGGCAACGTAATTCTACAACTATGTGAAGTGAATCTGAGTCGTATTACCATGATCTGGAAAGCATTCATGTTCTTCGAACTTATTACTAATCTATTAATACCAATTTAGGTGCATAGTTATATCACTATAGGGTTTCGCAATTTTTGGGGAAGTTTATGAAAATGTTTATTATTATTATTATTATTATTATTATTATTATTATTATTATTATTATTATTATTATTATTATTATTATTATTATTATTATTATTATTATTCACTGGATGAAACCTGTTCATATGGAACAAGCCCACAGGTGCCATTGACTTGAAATTCGAGCTTCCAAAGAATATGTTGTTAATTAGGAAGTAAAGTGAAATACAGAAAGAAGAGCTCCCACCTATCAAAAAATAAATAAATAAATAAATAATAAATAGATAAATAGATAAAAAATTATTAAAATGTAAGAGGAATAGTATCAGGGTAGTAATGTCTTATAATGATAATAATAAAACAAGGCTACCAATATTCATTATCACTCATTCGCTCAGTCATAGTTAGATCACCCATAATTTGAAGCCCTCTTACCATATAAATACAGAAAGAAGAGATCCCACCTATCAAAAAATAAATAAACAAATAAATAAAAAATAGATAAATAAATAAAAAAATTATTAAAATGTAAGAGGAATAGTATTAGGGTAGTAATGTCTTATAATGATAATAATAAAACAAGGCTACCAATATTCATTATCACTCATTCGCTCAGTCATAGTTAGATCACCCATAATTTGAAGCCCACTTACCATATAAATAAGATATTTAAAACGGACGGCCTTACGTTAACTTTTAGACCCTCTATCTAGGGTTCCTTTGGCATGATTAGGAACTGTGCCCTAAATTAAACCATTTGACGAGGATCCCCACAGAAATTCATTCTTGAATACGCACAGGCCTTTTTCTAGATGGTGCAGTCATCAGTCATTGCTTGTTTTTTAAAATGAGTTCGAGGCCATATGCTATTGTACTACTTTGAAAATACGTATTTATATGTTACAGAGTATTCAGCGGAAGCTTCTAAAGAGATTTATAGATTTGTACAGTACATAAAATTTTCTTTGTCTCTAAATTTATATTTCTTTTAAGTTTTTTTTTTTTTTTATTAATTTTCATTATATTTATTCGTTTAATGGCTAGTAAATAACAAGAGTGTCATATTCATTTTCTATTGCGTTTTTATCGAAAGGTACTGAAAGATTTTTAAATGAATGAAATTTTAATCTGGATATTAAGATTTACTTCCATTTTTATCGCTTCCGTAATACCTCTTGGTGTCCCAAAATATCGACGCCTTCAAATTGTCATTGGAGACTTTCTGGAACTATTCAACCATTATACCATTTTGTAACACAGTTTATAAATAGACTTATGCAACCTGGAGTTCTAAATCTTAAGCAGCTTTTATTAATAGTAGTTATAATTCCTTGGCGACATTTGCATGCCGAGCTTTGAATATACTAGTCTATTTTTTTTTTAATTTTAGAAAATTATATGAAGGTGAACATGTCTTTTAGGTATTGATATAACTTCAACACTCATCTCAGATAAGAAAATCATCTTCAACGTATCTAATGATATATTACTTTCATCAGCATTCACAAAAGAGCCGAAATGTATTTTGCACAAATAACCGCAAAAACACGCGCGTGCACACGCTCACACACACTGACACACACATTTATATATATATATATATATATATATATATATATATATATATATATATATATATATATATATATATATATATATATATATATATATATATATATATATATATATATATATATATATATACTCGCACAGTTAAGTGTAAGTGTATTTCACGGCTATGAGTAACGTTTAATTTGTGCATTAGTTAATATAAAGAAATAACAGACGCCCACAGCACCTTACCTGGAGATCCCTGGCCAGAACGAGGGGCTAGAAACCTTAGCAAAAATACGTCCTTGAAATATTTTATGACACTCGGTAATGATAAGTATTCGTGTGACCTTCTAAAATAGAGATACATTTGAAGAAAATTATTTACTTAATCCTCTTTTGACGAACAGTTATTGGTTATCCCTATTCATCATCCTGTACAAATAATTAATTCCCAATTTAATTTTAACTTGGAACGTTGTTAGGAATTGTCTAGAGAAGGATGAAGCGTAAGCTCCGGACGTCAGTAGCTCATGCCTGACCATTAGTCATATGTTTGCTCCTTGTAAAGTTTAATTAACAGTGTTCCCATGGGGGAAAATACTCGATATACTTTTCATTAATGCAAAACACCAAGACCTTCTTTGAAAAATAAGTATATGTACTTATTTTTTCTTAGTCGATTGCTAATTTTTTTTTTTGTTTGGCGCATGTGTGGATACCAGTTTGTGTTAATAATCCCATTTTTCATTCAAGTTTCGTGTTCTGTAAATGACTGGCATTTATATGATTGATGAAGTACATGCATGTCAGTTCAAGTCTTAACTTCAAATGCTATTTTGCATTTATATAAAAATTTTTCAGTGCATTAACCAAGTGAAAAATTTATTCATAGTGAAGATATTACCCTACTGTTGAATACAGACACACACAATCACACACTCACATACACACACACACACACACACACACACACACACACACACATATATATATATATATATATATATATATATATATATATATATATATATATATATATATATTTTTTTTTTTTTATGGCATTAATTGGTTTTATATGCGTCTCAAGTCCATATGAATAAATGCCAGAACGATATAAGAACATGTAAAATGAGGCTATATTATGAATGCTCTGGGTGCTTGTAAAAATTTTAAAGAGTTTAGATGAAGTCATTAAAAACATTTGAATTTGCTCTGAAGTTATTTCAGTAAGGAAATATTAACACCTGAAAATATTTTGCGGGTGCTTGGATTGAGAAGAAAAATTATTCCTAAAGTTTGAAAACAAGACAGCCAGTGAACAAAAAGTTCAGTTTTAAATATTACGAGAAAGTGAAGATAATTACGTAAAATAAATAAAAATCTGAATCCCATATACATAAGTATTTTTACCCATCTTAGGTTTTCGAGGTGTAAAATTCAAGAGATAATGTAATCATCAATTATTATTAAATAAAACATAATCTAATGTTAACGGTGAGGATATTAGAAAAAAAACTATATTCTTATGCTCTTCATAAAAAAAAAACGCGCAATGAAATATGAGGTTCACTACAAGCCAAATTTAGTGGCCGTATTTAGTGCTTAGTCAGGGCAATGATATTCCCAAGATATGGTGACTATGCTCTTCTTTCCTTCAACAATTGTTGTTAAAAAGTAACACCCTTTATAGTAAAAGTGAAAAATCCCCATGCTAGGGATAATAATTATCAACTTCCTGGTAATATTTTGGATGCATAAGGATTACAGGTGATTAGATGAGTAAGTGCTTAACAGTCTTAAAGGACAGAGAAGCATTCATATTTCCAGGCAACTGATATAACACTAGGCATAATGATACATTGCATTTAATAAAGGAAATAAACATACGAAATTACTAAAAGAGGTGGATGAAATGAAATTATTACTGCTTCTACTCTAAGTGAAAGCAATACTTGAAGTGTTTCAATGAGAACACATATTTACTTAAAATCTAATAAATTACTTTTAATAGCCACCCACAAAGTAATGATATATGAGTAGTCAAGACTATTTTTTAATGAATGAATGTGTAGACACTCAGAAGAGGTTGTCGTATGAATGACATTTACCATTTCGAATGATCTACCTGAGGTTGTATTCATATCAGTTTTGTTGAGATTAGAGAATACTAAGCCCAAGAAAAATTGGGGGTTTCCCATAAATTAGGTTCTCATTATTTTAAGTTTCCAGAAGCAGAATTAATTCAGTAAGGAGCGATGACTTTGTAACTAGAATAATAATATCAGATTTTTTAATGAACATTAAGCATCGTGTGGTAAAGAGGCTTCTCAATCCAAATTTAATTAAATAAATGATAGTAAACTGTAAAACGAGTTGTAGCTGTAATCGCAGAGAGAATTATTAGGATTTATCGATTTCCTGTCATATTTGCCTGCAATTGCATGGGTATCCGGAAGTTCTAAATCTGTTTTATCTAATATTAAATCTGTATATATAAAAATGTATGTATTATGTATATATGTATGTGTGTATGTGCCAGCATAACTCTGAAATGCATTAAGCAATTTCAACCAAACTTGGTGCACATATGACTTATTATCTAGAAATCAGCACTGTGGGGGTGAGACATCACTAGCACCAAAGGGTATCAAAGGGGTTAGGGTGGGAAGGGCTTCCCTGAAACGTGGCTGGTTATGCCCGTAGACTTAGTAACTTTACCAATTTATAATACCTAATTTCGGTATACATATGACTTACTATCTGGAAAAGAATACTGTGGGGGTGAGACCTCAATGGCACCAAAGGAGGTGGGGGTTGGGAAGGTGGTGAGAGAGAGAGAGAGAGAGAGAGAGAGAGAGAGAGAGAGAGAGAGAGAGAGAGAGAGAAAGAGAGAGAGTAGAGGGGGTGTTAGGGTGAAAAAAGAGGGAAAGAGACAGGGCGGATTGGAGAGAGAGAGAGGAGCGTTAGGGAGGAGAGAGAGAGAGAGA
>JANJGK010000008.1:58790263-58796624 GCA_039081455.1 Macrobrachium rosenbergii
ACGCAGGCAAGCTAGCATTTCTCTTTTCATTCTTTGTTTAATGTCCGGGTGAGAATACGATAACAAAGACAAAGTTGGTTGGTAATTTAGTTTTCCATCCGTAACGTAAAACACTATGCATGATTGGTATATTTAAAGTAAAATCTGGATACCTGCATTTGTTGCGTTGTTTTGAATTTGTTTGAAAAAGAAAATACCCGCCATCTTGGATCCCTCCGCCATGTTCGCGCGGTTGTTTTGAAATTGTTCGAACTGTTTGTGAGAGAACGGCCATTTTGGGGTTTCCTTCGCTGGCCGAGGCTGTTTTGAAATTTAGGCCTAACGGGACCTTGGCCGCCATCTCAACGACCTTGTTATTGTCATTCTCTGTTGTGACCACTCTGCTCCCAGCCCTTTTGGAACTACTCTCTCGGCGTAGTAGAAGTTAGACAGACTTCGGTAGAAAAAAAAAAAAAACAAAAAAACAAAAGATAATTTAGGCAGGGAAAGATAGGCCTTAGTTAGGAGTAATACCACAAGTTCCTATACGAATACTTACTATAAAAATCATATAAAGAAAATTTAAAATTTTTACGATAAACTTTTGTGACGTCGGCTCCCGGGAAAATTAAGATAATAAAGTAATCCCTAAGGAAGCCAAGACGACGCATCTATATCATTTTTATTAAGATCCATGCCATTGTGCATGTATAAAATCTTTGTTTACATGTTCTCAAGCAGCAAGAAATTCGCTGATTGAAAATCTCTCTCTCTCTCTCTCTCTCTCTCTCTCTCGTGTCATTCAAGTAAGCATTCTAACCTAAGTGTACGTGACCCTCTTCAAAGAAAGAACGGCCGACACTAGGCTAATTAATTCGAATACAATAAACCAAACAAAAGAAACACCTCTGTCCCACAATAGATGAGGACAAGTTAAGAGTAATTACAATACAGTGATAAACTGTCGGTCACGAGTGAGGCCTGCTACCCAGAAAAAAGCCAACAGTAGTTTTCACCCTCTGAAAAAAAAGAAGTTGCCAGTACTGGGACCAGCCACTCACGAGGATCTTTAAGAAAAAAAAAAAAAAAAAAAAAAAAAAAACCCGAATTCACTTTATTCCACAGTGCCAATAATTTGCAGCACTCATCACTGGAATAGCTTACTTCTCTATCTCTCTCTCTCTCTTTTACCTTCCCTTTCTCTCTCATTCGATTGTTGCACTCTGCAGGGGGTGTAGAGTGCCTTTCCTCCCATATAGCCTAGTTGGACTCCAGTAGAGGGTCCCTAGGAACACATTGGCACCATAAGTGCCACCAAGCAAGAATCCAGAAAAATAAATAAAACAAAACCAAAAGGGAACACAGAAGAGAAAGTTCTTCTGGAACCTAACCTGCACCAGTGCCTAGGGATACTGAGTGCCACCAGTGTGACCTGTACACGGCACACCCAAACTACAGTGCCACCTTTTGAAAGGGTGCCACGTCATTTGAAGAGACACTTCCTCGCTGCCCAAGTACGCCCGTCGACCCGGTTAGACGCCCTTCCCCACCAGAACCATGGCAGCAGAGCATTATAAAACTTTCCTGGGGCTGGGGACGGCGGCAGGTCTCACCGGCTCGGAACTTACTACCTGGGTTAAGGAGCAAGTGGACGACTTGGCCAAGCGGGAGAAGGAAGAAAGACTCGAGCAGAGGAAGTATGAAGCCGAGCAGAGGAAGTATGAAGAAGAACGAAGGGTGTATGACGCCGAGCAAAGGCAATATGAAGAAGAAAGAGAAGAAAGAAGGAGACAGCATGAGTTAGCCTGCAAGGAAACTGAGTTAGCCCTAAAGGAGAAGGAGCTCGAGCTTGAGAGAGCGAAAATGGAGAATGCAGAAGCTATGGCTAGCCATCAAGCCTCCAGTCCTACACCTGCTGCATCAAACGCTCCAATTTCGAGCATCAATTCCCTAGTCCCCAAGTGGACTGAGGACGAGCCAGAAGCATGGCTGGAGGAGATCGAGGCTCTTTTCGATAACTACAGCACCACGGAGACGGAGAGAGCCTTAATACTAGCCAAGCATATGGAGGGAAAAGCCAAGGCAGCGCTTCGCTCACTGGAGAAGAGCCAGAGAGGCAACATGGCGGAAGTTCGTAGAGTCATTACAAAGGCCTACGAAATAACCCCAGAAAAATGGAGACAACGGTTCCGAGGTCTTGCCAAGGAAGTCGGCTGGTCTTGGACGGAATGGGCATGTCACAAAACCCAGTCCGGTACGCGCTGGTTCGACTCCTTGGCCTGCACGACGTTTGAGGATCTCTTCAATCGGACCATGCTAGAAGACCTTTTCCAATGTGTGCCAGGGCCCCTTGCAGTATATCTTAACGATAAACAGCCCTCCACACTTATGGAAGCTTGTCGCATGGCTGATTCGTGGGAAACCTTCAATCAGTCGCATAGCACCTCTCAGAAGCGAATCATCCCTCCGGCCTACCTCTCGAACTCCACTCGCCCGAAGAATGGACTGCCTAGTAGGACGACCATATGCAACTATTGCAAGAAGGGGGGCCACGCTGAAGCTGAGTGCCGATACAAACTCGGCACTAATAAGCAGCCTAACCCTACCAGCCAGGACTCCGCTCCCGATTCATCCGCTCAGCCCCTCTCCTCCAACAGTTACTGCAGGCCACCGAGCCCATCCAAAAGGCCCGTGCAGATCCTGTGGGGCTGCTAGCCACTACAATGCTGGATCTCCGGCCTGTCCACATCATGTCCCCACCACCAAATTTGTCAACCTAATCAGCACTTCATTTTCTGCTGCTGGTCCGCACCGGATCCTTTACCCCGAGAGACTGGAAACCCAGTACATCTCGGTGGCCCCCTCTTCAGAGCACTAGCCTGCCCATGACCCTTCCGGTCACAGTAGACACTGCGGCAGATATTAGCCTGATCGCCAGGGCCCAAGTGCCAGCCGGTGCTGTGGTTGACGAAGAAACGCGGTGGGAAATGAAGTGGATAGAGGGCCACACCCATCACCGTTCCTACTGTCCAACTCCAGGTTATGACACCTTGGGGCACGATACCCCACCCGCCTTGGCGTGGTAGGTGGAATTCGGCCCGGAGTGGTCTTCTTGTTGGGTCGGGATCTTCTCTGCGGAAGCCCGTTACCAACGCCACTTCGCAGCCGCGTTACCTCCTCCACAGAGGCCACATGTAAACCTCTCAACCATGACAAACCTCCACCTTCCGCCCACCAAAGTGGTCCGCGGAAGGGGCATAAACCAAATTATTTCAGGCCTAGCCCTCTCCAATCGCGAAGGGCTGGCCCACCAAGAGGTCCTCCCCCTCCGCGAAGAGAGATTCAGGAGGAGCAGTACCGCTGCAGGACGTGCAAGCGGGCAGACCACTCCACAAATTGGGAGGGCTGCCCAAGCAAGCAACGCCCAGCGGACGCCCCCGAACAAAACTCACCGAGAGGCTACGATCTCCCGCTGGGGCAGGAATCTCTGCCGCAGCCAACCACAAGTCGTCCGCGAGGTAGTGCACCTCCGGACCCCTCATCAGGCATGCCTGACCCTCAACTGCTGCCAGTGCCACTTGCGAGCACGGAGCAGTGCCAGACTCCGTCCGTCCCGGACGTTGAGCTACCAATGGAAAAGGCCCCCTATGCCGGGTCTAAATCATGAGGCGAATCCTCCTCCGGGAGATTTAGGATTCCCCATGCAGTTGATCATTGCGACTGGAGAGCCTCCAGCACCCGAAACTTCTTCTTTGCAAGATTCTTCTTTGCAAAATTTGACTCCAGGGGATGAACCCCTGGAGGATCGAAATGGTACCCCTCCCTTGGAAGACCAGGAACTGGCATCCTCGGACGCAGAAGTCGAGGTCGCTCTCGCTCCGGTTGTCGCAGCAGCCGGAGTAGGGAGTCCTCCCGCAGCTTTTGCAGTTGCCCCTGACTTCGCGCCCGCTAGCCCTTCTGGCCTGTCCCCGGAGTCGGTGCTCTCATCACCTGCTAGGCCAGCTACTGATAGGCCTTGGAGGAAACCGAAGAAGAAGAAGAAGGGGCGGAAGAGAGCCCAGTAGTTGCCGAGCTATAAGCTCCTCCTGGCACTAGTGCCCTAACATCTAAGAGTGATCCTGGCCCCTTGCCCAGAGAAGGTAGCCAGTGTGATCTCTTCCTTTTATTTGTACCTAGCCTAGGCCACCTTAAGGTACAGTACATCAATTTAGTAGCCTTGTTCTTTCCACTTACCACCGAGCCGCAGTAATCATGTAAGTAGCCTAACTAATTTCAGTAATCTTAACTATTGTGAAACGAGCCACGATGCTCGTGACACGCATGGCCTAAGACCTCAGTGAGGCACCCATTTATCATATGAGGCAACCCCTCATGAATTAACTAGTAAATTTTAATTGTATTAAACATAAACCATGTTGTAATTTAGTTAGAATATTAACTCTTACGTTGGTGCTACGGTCGGGTTAGGATAGGTTAGGCTAGGGAATATCATAGAATGTACCACTAGGCTAGGTCTAAAACACATCATGATTGTAGGAGGTAGCCTATAATAACCGTGAGCACCTTCCAGTACTATTAGAATTAGGTAAAGTAGTGAATATAGCTCATATCCTATCTAGGGTTAGGTAGTTCTGTAGCTAGGTTAGGCTAACCAGGACTAATCTGCTCAGGGGAAGGAGAGTAACCTACGAGAGGCGAACAGCTTGCTTAGTATAGACCTTCACGCCCCGAAAAGGGAGTGAAGGCCCTCTTAAGGGGGGGAGCTTTTATAAATATTACTGCTGTTCGCCCTCGATGTAGTTAGGTGTAGGAATATTAGGCCAATTGACCTCGACAGAGAACATCTCTGCCCGCCGGTAGGGTAGGCAATTTAAAATAACAATCACCGCCTTAGACAAATGGCGCCGCATAGGCTGGAAAGTTTGTAAACAAAATATGTTAGGGCATTAGGGACCTAAGCCTCAGAGAGGGTTTACGCTCAATGACCCCTAGTTATGGTGGCCCTTAAGCTTTATTCTATGCATTCGACGATGCCTTTGTCAAGGTCGGATTGCCCGGGGCGGTATAGGGTCCTCCTCTGGAAGAACGAAGCGAGGTCGGGTCAGTGAGAGAGATCCAGCGGTCACGGAACCAGGGTGACGCTGCGTGCGTGCCCCGAACGATATTCTTTATTACTTTCTCTCCTACGTCTATCTTAATTAGTGAATTGGAAGACTGCCAGAATACGACTCCTGAAGTCCCTCGTTTGCGCAGCGACTCGACGACGTTCACGGTAAGTCCGATTCTTGTTGAAGCTTCGTCGATTGACTAGTTCTCTTCTGTATTTCACAATTTTTCTTTGTTTTCTTCCTTCAGCCACCACTTAGGGTATATGTGTTTACAAAGTCTAGATTAAGCCTAATTATTTTATTGTTAGCTTCAACCCCATTATTCCAGTAAAATACCTAGGATTTAGGGTAAGCAAAATCAGGTTAAATCTCGATGCTTTGATTGCCTCGCGTCCGAATGTTTGAAGAACCGTTGCGTTTAAAATCAAATTCATCTCAAATATTCTTTGTTAAGGTTAATAACCCTTAACTGGCGACCTTTGGCTAATTAACGTCTGTCTTTGAGGTTAACTTTTGGCTTCAAGTGACAGGTTACGTGTAATCTTGGTTTGCAGGGCCGTAAAAATTACGTAAATTGAATAATACATGATCAACCAAGACCTCCCACACGTAACAATATATATATAGCGTGTACAATAAAAGCAAGGCTATCAATTACAAAATAGTGCATGCAATAATATTGATAACATAACTGAAACATGGATATGAAACAAAAAATCAGTAGTAACGACAATAAAAAAAATAATAATAAACAGTATAGTAAACACCGCTATTGCTACAATTACCCGACAATCTGTAATATCCTTGGGCCGCTTGGTAATGTAACCGTATATTGAGTTTCCTTTGGTCCCGTACTCCAATTTGAATTCCATTTCACGAGCTAGAATGGTAATTGGTTCCTAAAAGCTTAGATTCATTTTCAGCCATCAAGAGGTTCGTAATTCAAAATTTCTACGCTGGGGATATTAGATTATTTTTTCATTCATCTTACTCTGAAAGAGATGTAGATTTTCCAGATTTTTCCTTATCGCTATTTCTCTTGGTCATTCTTCTCGGCTATCTTTCTTTGAATACATCATATGTGTAAAAAAACCTATTTTTTCTTCACAAAATATTTCATTTTCTCTACCAATACTTTTCTTTACTTTTTATACACTCCAGTGCCCATAACACACTCTACGGAAATTAAAATCCCTCCTTGGACTTCGCATACTCTTGCATATCCCACTTCTGATTTAGTTTCATCAACACCAGCCCATGTATTAAGCGACTTC
>JANJGK010000008.1:58796724-58804224 GCA_039081455.1 Macrobrachium rosenbergii
AAAAAAACCGAGCCCCCTATTAACGAGTGATAAAAAAAGTGAAAAAGGCATTTTACAAATATTTTAAGATAGAAATAATAAACCTGTGTTATGCTCAAATGCCAAAGGAACATTTTTTTTACAAGTCAGTGGATTGTTGTAAGGTACACTATTATTTGCAAAAAATATGCATTCCAGATTTTGCTGAAAAATATATCAAATATAAAAAGCAGAAGAAAAGATTAGTTCAGCATTTTAATCCTAGCCTACAGACATTTCTTTGACTATTTATCATATCAATAATAAATAGTACTAATTTTCTTTTTTATTTTGAGGTTTTGTCTGCAATCAGTAAACACTTTGTACATTAAACATAATTTTTTTCAAGGTATTAAACCATTTTTATGCTGAAAAAGTATTACTAAATGACATGGATAAAGATATAAACGTCACTATATGTAAAAGAGATAGGTTTTATGTCTTTAAACCACAACAGTAAATTAAGATTTTCATATCAGAAGTTGAAAACATTACCGAGGTACTTTGTCATGCAATAGAAATACTGAGACCTTTTTAAATAAGGGGAAAAATCTTGATTTTATTTAGCAAAATAAAGAGTAAAAAATTTTGTTTCTAATTCACGAGAAAGAAAAGGAGAAGATATAATAATCGAATAACGATAATAATAGAAATACCTTGGAGTAAAAGTAAAAAAAAGAAAAAGAATAATAATGTGAAAAAAGACATGCATAGTTTTTGCTTGCATGCCATTAGTGATATTTTGATTTTGTGTTTGTTTTTGAATTTACTTGCATATACATTCAAGAATTAGAATTTATATGTTTGAGTCCAGAAATATGAATGTCAGTGTTGTGGGACATTTTTCATGCAAATTGTTATTTGTGTAATAAATTCATTCCACTGACTTTCAGCAGAATGCAAAAATGTAAGGGTAGCAAGCGTAACTAACTACGATATGAAAATTAATATATATATATATATATATATATATATATATATATATATATATATATGTGTGTGTGTGTGTGTGTGTGTGTGTGTGTGTGTGTGTGCACTTGCATCTTCCCTCTCAAACGCCTATACCTTTGCAAGTTAAACATTGTTGAACATAACACAATTTATTAAGTGGAATCTGGTATTGTGCTTTCAAGGCAACAATATAGATTTAATAACTGGTCAGTCTATACACTTGTCACGATTCTGTGAAACTGGAATGGCCATGACGGTAGACTTTTCCAGTCTAATATAAAATACGTTTAATTGGTTTTTTGCCTCATACCTTGCAAATAATGGTCCTTGTGGCATATGTGTATGGGGGTCCCACACACCCCACTTCTTTCCCTTCAAAGAAGAACGTGGCCCGGTGTTTTTGTGCAGATTTTGTATCTGCATTCTTTGTTCGTTACCAAACTATTTTTTTTATAGAACTGTAACAGGTACTGCAGTTTTTTCCCCTTTAGACAAACCCCTGACAATTGAGTTGATTAGGATCTGGGCCAAAAATATACTGTAGTCCCACGGTTGGTTTACCCTACAACACTGGTTTCCCCTGATTTTCAAACTATTTTTAAAATAGATTCTTCTGTTCCATCGTGGTATGCCTACAAAAACTATTTCAGAGGAAATCTTACTGCTTTATTTTCATATAATCCTGCGTTTGTTTTTTCTCTAAATGTTATTTCTACAATTAAGTTATTAAATTTAATACTCTTACTGAATGCTTCACTACGGTTCGTTGCATTATAGGCTTAAAAACCGTTTGCGATTACCAGAATATTTGTCTTATATAACATGGATTATTGTGTAAGATATCCACAGATAAAAATACCCTGTCCTATTAATAACTGAACTTTAACTTAAGTTTTGTGCAAATGAAATATATCTCGATTATGGTGGTTTTACAGAAAAAGTACATTTCCTCTTTTTCTTGAGACATACCTCCTTACTGATGTGACCACGTAAGAGTAAAACATAAATCATTTTATGATCTGTCATCGACCCTCCCCACCATATGATCACTCCCCACCCCCACCCTCATGTTCTTTTAATTCTTATCCTTATGACCATCAGTACGTTATTGTCATGTGTTCGAATACGTATTTACTTCTGTATAAATAAGTGGACGATTAATTGTTTTTTTTTTCTAAAGAATATTCTGCAAAAAATATTTGTTTTTATTTGCATGTTATTATTATTATTTTATTATATATATATATATATATATATATATATATATATATATATATATATATATATATATATATATATATATATATATATATATATATATATATTCTATCACAGTCATCCTATTCGACTGGGTGGTTTTTACAGTGTGGGGTTCCGGGTTTCATCCTTCCTCCTCAGGAGTCCACTTTTCTCACTATGTGCGCTGTTTTTAACAGCACTCTCTTCTGCATGAATCCTGGGGCTACTTCTGCTTCTAGTTTTTCCAGGTTCCATTTCAGGGATCCTGGGATCATGCCTAGTGTTTCTATGGTTATGGGTACAATTTCCAATGGCATATCCCATATCCTTCTTATTTCTATTTCCTGGTCTTGATACTTATAAATTTTTCTCTCGTTCTTTCTCATCTACTCTGGTGTCTCATGGTAATGCAACATTGGTGAGTGATACTTTCCTCTTGATTTTGTCAACCAGCGTCAAGTCTGGTCTACTGGCACTTATCACCCTATCTGTTCTGATACCATAGTCCCAGAGGATCTTTGCCTGATCATTTTCTATCACTCCCTTAGGTTGATGTTTGTACCAGTTATTATTGCAAGCTAGCTGATGTTTCTTGCACAGGCTCCAGTGGAGGGCTTTTGCTACTGAGTCATGCCCCTTTTTTGTATTGGTTATGTGCAAGCGCCGGACATTCGCTTGTCATGTGGTTTATGGTCTCATCTTTCATACTGCACTTCCTGCATATGGGTGAGATGTTATTTCCATCTATTGTTCCTTAGAAATATCTTGTTCTTAGAGCCTGATCTTGTGCCACTGTTAGCATTCCTTCTGTTTCCTTCTTGAGTTCTCCCCTCTGTAGCCATTGTCATGTTTCATTGCTGGCCAGTTCTTTAGTCTGTCTCATGTACTGTCCGTGTGTTGGTTTGCTGTGCCATTCCTCTGTTCTGTTTTTCAGTCTCCTGTCTCTCTATATTTCTGGGTTTTCGTGTGCTTTTATCAGTCCTTCTTCCCATGCACTTCTTAGCTACTCGTCTTCACTGGTCTTCAGATATTGCCCCAGTGCTCTGCTCTCGATGTTGACGCAGTCCTCTATGCTTAGTAGACCTCTCCCTCCTTCTTTTCGTGTTGTGTATAGTTTGTCTGTATTTGCTCTTGGGTGTAGTGCTTTGTGCATTGTCATGTGTTTCCTAGTTTTCTGGTCTATGCTGCAGAGTTCAGCCTTCGTCCACCCCACTACTCCCTCGCTGTATCTGATTACTGGTACTGCCCAAGTGCTTGTGGCTTTCGTCATGTTTCCGGCGTTAAGCTTTGACTTGAGTATCGCCTTAGGTCTGTGCATATATTTTTCTTTCCTGGTCGTGTCCTTCATATCTTGGTGTTTTATATCCAGTCCTACTATTATTCCCACGTCTTATTATTATTATTATTATTATTATTATTATTATTATTATTATTATTATTATTATTATTATTATTATTATTATTATTATTATTATTATTATTATTATTATTATTATTATAAAAAAAAATATCTATAACAGCATGAGTCTTGAAAAGTAGAAGCAAATCCACAGTTATATATGGGTACAAATATATTTGAAAATGAATCTAAACAGAGAGCTTTCGGATATCTGTTCGATTCCACCTTTTCAAATTCAACTTCAGATTGAAAAGAGGAAACGAACAAACTCCCGAAAGCTTTGTTTGGGTTTATTTCTAAGTAAATAAAAGGATTTGTTGTTCCATTATTATTATTATTATTATTATTATTATTATTATTATTATTATTATTATTATTATTATTATTATTATTATTATTATTATTATTATTATTATTATTATGTCCATAAAGACGAGTATTACTTTTCTGTCTGTGATACAGCAAATTTCGTAGTAGCAAAAAGATGCTTTGCGTAAGTTGTAACGGGTGAAGTTCATGAGTTATTAAGGGAATAGGCTACCCATAGCAAACGGAGATTGAAAAACAAATGATTGCAGAAATAAACAAAGGCAAGCGCTCTTTAATATTTCAGTTTGCAAAGTTTCTATTCTCTGTATTAGTCCAGAATGTGTATTATTTCATTTGCAATAGTTTTCAGCCTTAATTTTACTAAAATGGAAGGTCCCGAGATTCTCTCAGTAATAATATTAATTAACTTGATTATGAGACCAGTATATGTCAATAATAATCTGTCAGTCTTGTTCTGATTTATTCATATTGTTAGGCGAATCCAATTAAGTACTTAAACAGATAGAGCAGATACGTATAGTGTAGGAAACTATTTTAATGGCATCGGTCCTATAGCCTATGCTCGAGAAGTATTGACCTAGATCTTATTCCTATCAAAGTATGTATTTTGTTGATTTATCCATCCCAATTTTTTTGCATGTTCCTCGCGATTGGAATCATCTATTAGAAGATTAATGTTTTCCCCCTTTCCGTAACATATTTTTGGGAGAAATCTTACATATTTGTTGATATATATATCAACTTATTTTAATTTTCGCATTAGCATACATATGTTTACACTATAGTCTGGTGGGTTTGCTCTATACTGTTTAATAATGGAAATCTTATGGAGGTTTATTGAGTATTAGGTGCAACCAGAAATTGCTCCAGTTTCTCCTCGGAATCAATGTTCAACAATTCAAAACATTATCGACGCATATTTTACACATGCTTAAGCAAAGCACAGAGACAGATCCACTGAAGCAAAACAGTTGTAAAGTATTCCGGCACTAAGGCAAAGAAATATTCCCATATTTGCGTATTTCTAAAGATGTTCTGTCTGAGACACAAACATTTTGACTTTACCAACATCTTTTACAATACATATAAAAACAGTGGAACTCAAATGCATAATAAAAATTTAATGAATTATGACGTTGTAATAATAGAAAGGTTCACAGATATACAAACAATAATGTAATGATGCTTATGTTGTTGGTTTCTGTGGTACCTATTATATCTATTTACTTGCAATTCATTAAAGAGATAGATGACAATAGGTTCAAGTAATTAGGGGAGACCAGGGCTACAGTAGTTGGCTACAGATGTAATATGGCTAACGCTTAATAACTTCAGTGGTTACCTATACAAGAGTCTCATACATGAATTGTGTAATTTCCACGTGGTTACTCAGTTACTCACAAAATTCCATGGCGACAGGACGTAGGAGCTCGAATTTATCAGACAGAGTTTGATTTTGGTGCTAGTAAGTAAATATTTTGATCTTTGTGTTTTTTGTTATAACATCTATGCATTCATAAAAGATGATTTTTCAGTTATAACACAGTTTTCCTTATGGTTTAACGATTTTATGCCTTTAAAACTGATCATTCAGGTTTTCTTGTTGTGGACCGGTAAATGTTTTGTACCAAAAGGTAGGGATGGGGCAAGTTGGCACATGTGCCGACTTGCCCCACGTTATTGAATAACAATAATAAGTCTATTTATTTATATAAAATACATTTTGCTCCTAGATTTTTGTAAGGATAATGAGATTAGTGTCCTACCATTTCCTCCACATTGCTCTCACAAGTTGCAGCCCCTGGATGTTTAGTGTTCATAGAACTCTGAAGAAATATGTCAACAGAGCATGTGAATCGTGGATGACTTGTAATCAAGGATCAACTATGACCATCTATGACATTCCTAGTATAGTTTCCACGGCTTTACCTCTTGTTGTCACTAGTTCTAATGTTTTCAATGGGTTTAGGACTGCTGTAATTTCATCTTTCAATACAGACTATTCAAGATTCTGATTTTATGGATGCATATGTAACAGATAGACCACAGGGAGATGTCCGATAAGAGACACAAGGGCTTCAGACCAGTCATCAGCGTGATACAGTCTTGTAATAATGACAGACAACAAAGAATTAAAAGTGTAATTCCGCATGAAGAATTAATGGTGCAATCTGTATGAATAATTTATAATGTAAAAGTATAGGGCTTTTATATTAGCATTTTTAAAGTTGAAAGGCTCCTTGATGGGTAAATTGCCCTTAACTTTGGAAGGGAACATGGTTACTATTGTAAAAAGAATCCCGAAATTTTGAGTTGAATCTGTAACCTCACGGGTCACTGAAATCTCAAGTTCTTGATGGAGAAGTCCAGGCTAAGCTGATCACCTTGGAGAGCAGACTACGCCCACAGCACCTACTGCTGGCGTAAATGGGAAGACTGTGACTTCACTTGCATAACTGAGGCCATTGCCTAAAGCAGGTGACAGAAAGGGAAAATTCAATGAATAGGAGGAAACGTCGTTCTGCTATGCTAACTGACACCAGTAAAAAAAAAAAAAAACGCTGTTGAAAAAAAGATGAATAATAAAACATCAAAGACGAAAAGAAGACTCTTCACGCAAGCAAAAAAAGGAATACCAGTCCCAGAGTTTAAGAACTGCTCATGTTGATTCAGAATAAGGCTCAGATGAAGAAGACAGTCTGTGTTTGGTATGTATAGAACTAATGCCTAAAAGTAAGCTGGGAGAAGAGTGGGTCCGGTAGAGGGTATGTAACATGTCGGAGCATGAAGACTGTAGTGACGAATTGTAGTTTACACCTGTCACAGTTGCAATTCAGATGATGATCTGAGCTAATACTAATGTTTTATATTTTGTATTTTGGAAATTCAAACCGTATTTTTGTTATTTGATTTAATGTAATGTAGTAATTTTCTCTTAATTATCAATGTGTCAACTTACCCCATAATGTGTGCCAACTTACCCAGTATACAGGGCAAGTTGGCACGCAAAAGGTTTATATTCCCAATAACTGAAATTGTAAAAAGTGTGCCAACTAGCCCCGGTCTTCCCTATACGTTTAACGCAAAATAATTGAAAGTTTCTGGGTTGTCAGAAAATTTAAAAGATTATTTTGTTCATAAGATTTTTGTCTTCTTTTTTTTCAAGCAAAATGATTGAGAGGAACGTCTGGCTAGAAAAAATTCTCAATTATACATGACTTTGCCCGTTGGCGTTGGCATAAACTACCATTTACAGTATTTGGCATAAACTACCATTTACATATTAATACTGTCTACCACAGGTCATATCTCCAAAGTGCAAATTATGAACACTAATAGATTTCATACTAGGTTGTCTGTGATAACAACACACATATACAACCACACATACGAAAGTAGAAGCAATACTGGGAACTCTCAAATATCACACGTTGCCACCTGGTTCCCTAGTTTTAGTTAATATTGTGGAAAGAATGCCCCTAGGTTCCGGCATTTATGGTCTATAGTCCCGTTACCGCTTTTAGCTAATTTCGTCTGCATTGGATTTCAGTGACCCGGCAGGT
>JANJGK010000008.1:58809224-58819296 GCA_039081455.1 Macrobrachium rosenbergii
ACTACAGCAGAGCCTAACATATGCAACAGTATCTACAGACTTCTACTGGTGGTCTCTGACAACAGGGGAACTCTACTCCTAGGCAACAGGTACATGGTAAATGTGTCTTTCGACATAGCCTACTATCCTATGGCTCTGGCACTAAATTAAATGACACTGACCTAACTAAATGCAATTAATTTTAGGTTACACAAGGCTTTACAGAATAACACATGCAATAAATTTGGACATGAGCAACTTGAAGGGTTAATTATGTTAAGTGACCAGGGGAGTGTACCACCTTGAGTATTGGATAGTTTTGGATTAGGTTATACACAGGGTTAGTATTACAAAATGCCTATGGTGTTAGATGTTAGTCTACTTGGGCAGAGATCACACAGGCTACCTTCTCTGGGTAGGTGCCAGGATCTCTCTGAGATGGAAACAGCTCTGTGCCAATGGGACATGAGTGCCAAGGAGAGCTTGTGGATCTGATTGGTTCATTGGATCTCTTCCAACCCTTCTTCTTCTTCTTCTTAGCAGGTGACAAGGGCACCGACTCTGGGTAGAGGCCTGGAAGTGCTATCAGAAGCAGGATCAGGGATAGCCCTAGTAGCTATGGGCTGGTTCCCTACTTCAGCTTCTGTGACAACTGTCGTAAGGGTAGAGCCAGCTTCTGGGTCCCGGCCGGACAGTTCCTGGTCGACCAGAGAAGGTGTAACATTAGGGTCAGCCAGAGGATCATCCTCGGCTAATGAAAGTGGTTGGGAAGAAGAAACGTCAGCGGTCGGAGGTTCACAATTGGTGATGACTTGTTCGGTGAGGTCTGGAGGATCTTCCGTAGGAGGATCTGGGTCATGTTTTGGATCTGGCACTGGCACTAACTCAGTGCCAGGTACGGGGATTAAGGTTAATAGAGGGGCTCCGTCCAAGACAGATTTAGCTTGGCACTGTTCAGTGCTCTCAAGTGGCACTGGCAGAGGATTGGAGTCAGGCGTGGCTGACGAGGGACCTGAAGTAGTGGGAGACAGAGATTCCTTTCTTGGGTGGAGGGCAGAACCTCTTGGAGTGGTTGTGGATGTGGTATCTATTGGGCTCGCTTGCTAGGGCGCCTTGCCCAATTTGCAGTGTGTCCTGTTACGTGGCAGGTGATTTCCCTTCGTGTTGAGGGAGGAGATTTTTGGTGGCCATCCTTTTGTGAGGATTGAGGACTGGGCCTGAAGTTGGTTTGAGAATGTCCCTTACGTGGGACATCTTGGTGAATGGAAGGTTGGGCTGATGGTGGCACGCCTGTCACAGCTGCGGTGTCCCAGTCAGGTGGTTGTGGAGTGGCCTCCCTGGTGGAGGTAGATAGGCAACAGAGTGGCTTGGGGGACGGACATCCAAAGAGGATGTGTCGACCTAACAGGAACTCCACTCCACGCCTGATGCTATTCACCATGCCAAGGCAGTGAGGTTGTGTGCCCCAAGGGGTGTTTACCCGAAGTTCGACTGTGGGAATGGTCTTTGTTCTTTCTTCTATCCAAGTCATCGTCCACCTGGTCTTTTCATCAACAGTGGCACTGGCTGACACTTGGGTCCACACTATCAGGCTGTTGTCTGAGCCAGTGTCTATTGTAGCTGGCAGGCTCACTGGTAGTCTAGAGTCATCCAGAGGTGCCACTGAGACAGACTGAGTCAAGACCCACTCAGGGTGAGACATCTCTGGCGGCGCAGGCATGGAGGATGTGGCACAAATCAGATTGACGTGCTTAGTAGAGGTCATATGCTTCGGGCAGCCAGGATATCCAGCAGCATAGTGCCCTGGAGTTGCACAGTCTTGGCAGGGTCCCTTGTGAGGGCTGATCTTCCTACGGTGACGGCTGGTGGAGAAGGGTGAGCGGACGTAGAAGGAGAGAAGTTCTGGTGGTTGTTAATAGGCTGCCTATTGTTGCCCAACTTGTAGTGGCAATCAGCTTCAGCATGCCCAAACTTTTTACAGTTTGTGCAAGTAGGCTTCCTAGGCAGGCCGTTCATCGGGCGAGTTGATCCTTAGAGGTACCCGGGTGGCACTATGCGGCATTGAGACGCCCTGTAGCACTGGTTGAACGTTTCCCAGGAATCAGCCATACGGCAGGCTTCCATAAGCGTGGTGGGCTGCTTATCACTGAGGTATACAGCAAGTGGCCCAGGTACACATTGGAAAAGATCCTACAGCATGGTCCTATTGAATGGGTCCTCAAAGGTAGTGCATGACAGGGAGTTGAACCAGCGGGTACCATACTGGGTCTTGTGACAGGCCCATTCTGTCCAGGACCAGCCAACTTCCTTGGCAAGATCTCAGAACCGATGTCTCCATTTCTCCGGGGTTATCTCGTAGGCTTTGGTGATGACCTTATGAACTTTGACTCTTCTCCAGCAAGCAGAGGGCTGCCTTGGCTTTTCCTTCCATGTGCTTAGTAAGCATTAAGGCCCTCTCTGTGTCAGTGGTGTGGTAAATGTCAAAGAGCTCCTCGATCTCTTCTAACCATGCTTCCGGCTCTTCCTCAATCCATTTGGGGACTAGGGAATTAAGGCTTGAGAGCGGAGCATTTGTTGCAGCAGGTGTGGGGTTGCACGCTTGTTGGATCGTTATGGCTTCAGCACTCTCCTTCCTTGCTCTCTCCAGCTCGAGCTCCTTTTCTATGAGAGGCCGCTCGCTTGCCTTGAGAGCTTGCTCACTCGCAGTAACAGCTTACTCACTTTCCTTGAGGGCTAATTTGTGCTGTCTTCTTTCTTCTTTTTCTTTTTCCTGCCACCTCTGTTCAGCTTCTTCATTCCTCTGTTCTTCTTCATACCTCCTCTGATCTTCTAGCTGTTCTTTCACCCACTGGGTGAGTTCCCATCCCATGAAACCTGTTTCCTTGCCCATGTTTATGAAAGCTTGGCGCTGTTCCAGAGACCTGGTTATAGGTTATGAGGATGACAAGGGGAAATGGTCTGTGACGATGTGGAAGTGTCCCATAATTTGGTGGGACCTCAGTGGTGTGGCACCTTTTCAGTAAGGCAGCACTGTGGTTGAGTGTGCTGGGCAAATGTCACACTGACAGGCCGATCCTGAAGGAAGAATGGTCCTTATGGGCAGATACACTGGTAGATATGGAAGTGATCCTGAAGGTATAATATTCCTTATGGGTGAAAACACTTGGAAAATGGCAGTGATCCTGAAGGTGCTAAGGTCCTTATGGGTGGATACACTGTGGTTGGCAGTGTACAGGTACAGGTTCAGGTACAGGTGCTGTGGCTTATATGTGATTATTTTGTCCTGGTGACACTGGGGTGCTGATGTGCTCTGGGGAGCAACACTAAAAGGCAGTGCAACCAAAGTGCACTGAAAGAAATGGCACTCTGCCTGAGGCAGAATGTAAGTAAGGAGTAAGAGAGAAAGTAGAAAGGTAAGTATTTCAGTAACTTAACTGGTTGGCAGTGCCTCAGATTAGTGGCACTGTGGAAAGGGAAACCCTTGGGTTTGCACTCATGGGTGGCTAGTTCTAAGAATTATTGATTGCTTCCTGACATGAGGAAGGAAAGTTATGGTGTCTGCACGCAATATGCGATTTGGTGCTTGCGGTATACTCAAGTCTTGAATAATGGATACCCACTCGTGCACGACAGTTCATAATTGTTATTTAATGACATTACGTACGCTCTATGAAACGCACGAGAATTCACTCTGCGGCTAAAGCACTTAATGGAAATATAAAGAAGGGGGATGATTCAATGGACACAGGCGCGCATACAAATTTGTGCACTATGTTTGAATGAATAAAAGGAATAATTGAATGGGATCTTAAAAGATCAAAGGTTGGGTAAAATGAAAAGAAAATTTTTATTGTACTTGGCTTTGTGAATTAGTGGGTTTATTTTCCAGTACTTATGTATTAATTCTAGTATCTCCTGGTTATGATGAAAAGAAAAAATCTCTCTCTCTCTCTCTCTCTCTGAGATCGTATTTGTTATAATTTAAGTTACTCTACCTTTTCTTATGTTGTGCAAAATTACACTAAGTTACCTTTTTTTCTAAAAATGAACTTTTGGTATTTAAGTAATTTTACTGGCTAGCTCCCGTCATGACAAATTATATTGTGGAAAAAGAGTTTTCAAATTATTCTCAAAGTATCAAGGTATTTTCGTTAGAGTTACGTTAGAGCGAAAACCAATGGAATTCGTTCGGAGTGAACGAGAGATGTGGAACTGAGGTGTGGGGGAAACAGCTGATGGCTAACTCGTTATCTTGCCGAGTTATAACAATGCCGCTTTAGAGTTTAAGAAAAGGGAACACTCGACCTTCTTGGCTGGAGGCGTGTTTTTTAATGCAAAATCGAAATAACTCAAAATATCAGCAATGCCCTTACTTTACTTAAAACACTGACTATATGTTTGATTTGAATGACGCTCTTGGAGTGATTTGAGTGTTGGGGGTGGGCGCATGCGCCGCACTGCTCACATGCCTGTCAGAGGTTTTAACAACGCGAATTTAAATCCTACATCGCAGAATGAGAAATTGTACACTTTTTCTGCCGTAACTGTTTCTGAACAACACTCTTAGCTAACTGTTCCCGGCTAACACATGCAATAAATCCCTGGCAAAGCATTTCCAAATTCCTAATGATCAGTCCTCTGACAACCCAGCACAGCTGCTATTCTGAAGATACAAAATTTTGCGGGCAGCTACTCTGCATCGCTAACTTAAAAACCTGTGCGCTTTCGCCTATCTTATGAAATTCTCACTACGAGATTTTGTTGCGTTTTTCTCTCTTTTTTTCTTAACACTTTTCCCTATCCTAACGAATCCTTAATTTTACAAGACTTATGATAATACCCTTACCTGTTTACTCTTGCTTTCAGTCAATTGCCCTTATTGCCTTTGTAAAACAATTAAAATAAATTAAATGATATATCAGTCGTCTGGTTCGTTTCATTCCTAGTCTTAGCAAATAGCAAGGCTAATTCGGCTACTTCGACTAGGAATCCGTGGCAAAGTCGACACTCTTACATTCTGGGTCCTGTTGGAAGAATGAAAGGGTTTTTTTTTTTATTATCATTAACTGCGCTCAAAGGCCAACAGAGAGCACCCAAAATGTATTAAAATGGATGGGAAAGAGGTGTGACTTATCTTAATCATCAATAATTAATCAGGGAGTGCAAGTTGCCGTCGGAAATGAATCACTGGTTACATTAAAATGAATTTATTTACAAATGAAGCAATCAACAAATTAATCTGAAAAGGCTGATGATACAGCAGACAATCACATATGATGTGAAACTATATAAGACAATGAATAGCAAATCTCTGAATAGACAGCGGTTAATACTGGTTGAAAGAGTTGCAATGATCAGGCGTTTGTGCGCAATGGGGCAGGCGGGGGGTGGGGGTGTTGGGGGGGGGGAGAAACTGGTTAGTGCCCTAGGACTGCTTATCCGGACTTTCTTGCTTATCAGAGATGGCAGTACTTCAAAGTGGAAGTGATTCACAAGGCTGGGTTCGACCGCTTGGTGGCAGAGTAGCAGGATTTCTGGTAGAGAATTCCAGGTTAGCATTCCAAAACAAGGTGTTTCTCTCACAGGAAACTTAAATAAACACCATAGAGGAATTGATCAATTACAATTAATTAGCCCTTGGTTATCACTATGGTGGGAATAATCTAATTAGGTTCACTAAATTGATTTGCTTTGAGCTTAAGACAAGTCACGGGGGCGAATCATGGGCTGCTTTGTTAGTAGGTTTGCTTTAGCAAAGGGGGTTTGTTTAGTAGAGTTAACAGCTGGAAATAATGACAATATGGAGAGGAATTCACGGGAAGATACAGAAACTTGCATGGAATTTGCATTCATAGACGTGCCTCAACCTGTTCGTTGCAGAACTCTTGCAGAAGATCTGGATACTCTGGCAATTGCAGTCCTGTCAGTACGAAGAGAAACAGGCGGGGTGCTTTTAGTGTGCTTCCTCTGGCTGCAGTGAAGCGTCTGACGGCATGGTCTCGACCAGGGAAAGGCTCAGCGTCTTGTGGTATTTGTTAAATTAACGATTCCCTAATGGCTACCTGACACCCCCACAAATTGTATGATTATGGGGGCTAAGGTGGGGTACTGGTTCCCTCAAATCAGGCGATTTTTTTTTTTTTTTAGGCCTACCTAAGTTCAAAGGTGTCATGGCGTCTCCTTTCCGGCCGCTAATCTCCCACTCAGCTGATGACTGAGAGACGAATTTTGAAAATACAGGAGAATATATATATATATATATATATATATATATATATATATATATATATATATATATATATATATATATATATATATATATATATATATATATATATATATATATATATATATATATATATATACATATATTTCAGCACATTATACAAAGCAGAGACAACACAATGCACACAATTTAGGTACGTTAGATAAAAATATGAAAAAGGTAATCGGCCATATGGAACCTGGTTGATGAAATATTAGTATCAACATTATTCTAAACAGAAATAATGGCAATAATAATATTAAAATAGTAGTAAAAATAAAAAAATAAATGATAACGTTGAAAAACAGAAGCATACAATTAATTTTCAGCTCGTGACCTTAGGTAGTTACAGAAATTAGATGCAGAAGCTAAATATGAAAATTTAAAAAGCAAGCCTTTGTAATAATAATGTAATAATAACAACAAATTCTTCAGATATCACATAATTGCAATATTAAAGAATAAGTATATACTAAAACTGAGGCCACCCCTGTTCGAAGAAAAAACACGTCACTTACGGAACAGACGCCTTATTTTCCCATCTTTCCTATATTTTACATCTTGTTTCATTGCTTAAGATGTTTTGGATAAGCGAATCGCTGCTGTTTCCTAGTCGGGTGATCAGACTGGGCATTGTTCGCCTAACAATGATTTTTTTTTTAGTGTCCGGGCGGTTTTCTATAAAAAATTGGGTGTTAGAGCGGTAGCAAGGTGTGATGGTGAGGCGCCTCAGAATGTCATTGTTACCGTCTAGAAAGAACAGGTCAGTGAGTGCGCAAGTATGGGTATGATCCATAGAATTAGTGACGTCACCTCCCCCAGACTCTAAGCCGCGCACCTAAACAAACATTTTGTTTGCTGCTTGCGTCTGGAAAGAGTTTAAAACTGACCATTTTGAAAATAGGATGTCTTTCAAAATTCTCAAGGCAAGGGGAGAAGTTTTTGTGTTTTCTGATGTTCCTCACTTAATAAAACTGGTTACAAATAATTTGCTTGATTTTTTTTTAAGCAATCAGGCTGACTCATGGATCGAATGCATTAATCGCTGAGATTTGAAAACACCTTCTTGGGAAATTTTATTTTAATTACTTATTATGCGAAATATCTTTAACTTGGAGAAAGCCTTGAAGAAGGCAAACATTGTTTAGAAACTACATTTGGTATTGATATTTATAAATAAAGAAGCACATTTCGTAAGGGAATCGAGGTCATGAGTAGTATGATAGTTAGAGGTTCAAATACGAAAAGTCTTTTCAAGTCCCAGGAAAGTATAATTTTATCACCAAAGGCAACAACTGCATTCTGTGATATGCTGAAAGTCTCATATGTTATCGACTACATCTTGACACAGAGATTAAATAAATATTGCCTTGAACGGCTGTTCGGATGTATTAGGCAAATGAATGGTCACAATGATCATTCAAATACAGTGCGTTTCAAGTTTACCCTGAAAAATTTTGTTGTTAGGCAAGAAAACTGTATTAGTGAGCGATAGATGTGACGTTGCAACAACTGATGAAGCATCTTACGAAACTAAGTGACCATAAAACGAAAAAAAGCAGATGAGAGGGAGTTAGCCTTACCAATATGCTTAACAACATAAATGTTTAGGAATTTATATTACAACTTCGACAAGATAAAAAAATATTGAGGGAGTAACTGAAGAAGAGGCTCTTAGATACATTGGTGGATATATCGTAAAAAAAATCCACGAATTACCCAGATTTAGGAAATAAAGGGAAATTAAATAGGCAAGCAGTCTGATTCGCGGATCGAATGTGATAATCGGGGAGAGTTGGGTACACCTTGTGAATTTTTTTTCCAGATATACTAATTTGCGAGCGTTCTTTATAGATGGAGAAAGCCCTGTAGAAGGAACACATTGTTTAAAAACTCTACGCTTTGAAATATAACAATCTGGTGTGAAAGTTCCTGATGACGTGATAACAACTTTTGCTAAGAGGTCCGTATATTTTAGGATGGAATGTCTCAATATTTAATAAAGAGCACGAAAGAGGATGTCGGGGAGCAATTATAAATGAAAACTACAAATTAATAAATAAAGGCAGTGTTATTTCATTTACCTTGCAATTTCAGATTCCTGAAGGTTCGCCTTGTAACTAACAATTAAATAATTAATCCACTTAACAGTTACCTATGTGTAGAAATGAAACTTTTATAAATGAATTCTCAGCGTTTCTCTTCATCTCTTTAAGACCCGAGGGAGAGAGGAAAAACAATAACAAATATGGGTATAGGGTAGGACCAATCTTCTTTCCAAGACTGAGGGGCAAGTGAAATATATGCACAGATGGGGCTTATTTTGGTACGCTCTCTGACTGACCTGTTCTTTCTCGACCGTGGCCGTTGTGAAAAAGTGGTGTGCCTCACGGCCCCTCGGGTATAGGGCTTCCAAAAGACACACCCATAGATGCTGCAGCAATACGAACGAAAAACAGCACTTTTGTATCTCGGTGGCAGAAGGCAAACCTCTTTGCAAGCATGTTGTCAGTCGCGCATAAACTACTTCGCCTTTGTTCACTGTCGGACGTATCTTAAAAGTCGTCCATGATGACATTGCCCAGATACGGGAATTCGTGCACGATTTACAGACGATGATTTCCGGGGAACATTTGTGGTTCTTCATTATGCATAAGCGATCTCGGGAGCAGCGACATGGACTGGTTCTCGGTTTCGTCAAATTCATCTGCATTTCTAGGGCAAGTATCGATTAGACGCTGGAGACCTTGTGCTGACCGGGAAAGCAGAACCATTTCGTCGGCGTAACAGAAGTTGTTTGTCGTTATTTCGTTGACAGTGCATCCGATTGGGAGTGAGTTCAATTTGACACTCAGTGAAACGTATTATATATATATATATATATTATATATATATATATATATATAATATATATATATATATATATATATATATATATATATATATATATATATATATATATATATATATATATATATATATATGTGTGTGTGTGTGTGTGTGTGTGTGTGTGTGTGTGTGTGTGTGTGTATATATATATATATATATATATATATATATATTATATATATATATATATATATATATATATATATATAAGTATATATATGTATATAATTGAAGCTGTCTGTTTACCTGTATCGTAGAAATCCAGGGCATTTAAGTACGATAGCCTACATTTTTCAAAGTAGTTTAAATGAAACAGGAATCTTTTTCTTTAACAAATACAAACTTTGACTATACGTTTACAGTAAACTAAATCACCATGATAATCTATTTGCAGAATATCATCCATGCAGGAGAATTTCTTTTTCTCGATTTTCAGCAATAGTCCGTATTGTCGCTGTATCATGTAAACCTTATAAACTTTTCAAAGTATAGATTTTAAAATTACAGGTATTACAGTAGGAAGTCTCAGCAAACTTTATCTAAGTGTTTCTCTAATCAAAATCCACAAAAGAGAGGGCAAGCAGAAAAAAGACGAATTAGGAGAGCTGTTGAAGGTTGTTGTAGGTTAGAACACTGTACTTTGAGATGGCTTGGTAATGTCTGGAATAAAGTACATAGAGTAAATAAAAAAAATTCAAGAAGAGAGGCCTTAGGCATTCAGTATCCCGAACAAAGCCTACAAGATAGAAGTGAATGGACAATGGCCAAGGGATATGTTGATTTGTGATTTACAAGTTTTGTGGATATATGAAGGGAATATTTATACAAAGTTTTTTATATTTGAGTCAATTAGAAAAGCCTAGAATGTGTCATTAATTATTCATATGGTTTTCCTTTACTGCCTCCCATGATTATGGGAGAGGTTCTTTTATTGAAACA
>JANJGK010000008.1:58819396-58855134 GCA_039081455.1 Macrobrachium rosenbergii
TATATATATATATATATATATATATATATATATATATATATATATATATATATATATATATATATATATAATATATATATATATATATATATATATATATATATATATATATATATATATATATATATATATATATATATATATATATATATATATATATATATATATATATATATATATATATATATATATATATATATATATATATATATATATATATATATATATATATATATATATATATATATATATATATATATAATATATATATATATATATATATATATAATATTGTCACAAATACCTTGTTTCATTTGTAATGATTTTTTCCCTGTTGATTTTTTAGAATATAAATTACTGTAAACTATTCATTCCCCCAATATACATTAACATATGTTTTGAAAGTAGCACTAAGTTATTTTAAAGTTTTTACACAAGTGTTCCATGCCTTCCCAGGCCGAGTTACCAACCTGACCTGAACCCAGTAATCTGCCCCTAGGGTGACGATTTTAGCAGCCACTTGGAAGTAGCACACCCCCTTTGAGAGTTCCTTCCAATGTTACTATGTTCTCAGTTCCCCAGTTAATCATGTCCCTTTGTATTTCGCTGAGGTTTCCCTCCTTTCCCAACTACCTGCGCTGCCATCAAGGGTTAATGTCTTGACCTGACCCACACCTCATCTCTGCCTACTAACACCTGTATCTCTGTCTACTAACCCTCAACTCTCCCACCAAACTGTCACGTCACTGTCACCTCTTTCTCTCAAACCTTTATCTGGCTGCCATTCAACGACCTTTCTAGGTACCTAGCCAGATTAACAATATGCCATGCGAAGAGGACAATGGAGGACTCCATTAAGAAGTGGCTGTCAGAAGTGTCAAAACATGGCCACTGTCAGCGTCAACTGTGTTATGTATACTGGCTTTGACGGACCATTCTTCGTTAGTTACCCTTACGTTTTCAAGCTTCTAGTAGACCCTCTCTGCTAGTTACTCTTACCAAGTCACACTGCTGGCACCCACACTGCTAGTTACCCCTGAGATGTCACTCTGCTAGTCTACTATCCAGACTTCATGCTGCTGGACGTCCTCTGCTAGTAGACCCTCTGCTAGCCTTTCCCACGACATCACTCTGCTGACTTACCTAACAATGTCCCTCTGCCCGGGAGTCACCAGCAGACTTCGTTCAAGTCCTACTTGATGACTTCCTTATGCAGCTATGCTGAAGATTGTTGTGTCCAGCTGCTACCCTCTGCTTGCTGATGTCTTGTTAACCCACCAGTGCCCCCTACACTTCATTTTACTTCCTCTATGGTGGGGAACCTTGAGAAATAATGCCCCCGCTGATGTCCTACTGTAGAAACGTGGTTCTACGAATCCTTACGCCTTATCCACCGACTAAGGTAATGTGATCGGAAGTTGTTTGTCTGCCTCACCTAACTTTATCCTACCTGCTTTATACCTGTTCGCCTAATTCCTAAAACCATACCCCTTTTACTCTCCCTCAGAGAGTGCTGTGATTTGATTGTGGTGGAGATTGTGATCAATAGTAATATAATTTAATGCTTATTTGTGTACCTGTGGTTCAACAGTAATTGTTACATAATAAGTACTTTGATATTTTGCCTACGTAAACTCATTGTCATTTCTACTTGAGTCCATTCATATGTTTTCAACTTTCCTCCTTTCGCAGATTCGTGGTTTTGAGTACCTGTTGTGTATTATCAACTATAGGTCAATGGAGCCACCTTCCTACATACCCAGGTGCCATATCTGGTCAAGATATCCAGACTATCAATGGTGCCACATTCTCGCTTAATGTGCCCCTTCCTGTGCATTCTTCAGATCCTCCCTTATACATATTGCTTGTTAGCCTACAAATGGCCTAGTGTTTAAAGATTGCAGTTTGTGGCACTTTCCTCTAGTATTTATTTGAGTAATGTAATCTTGACAGTAACACGGAGCTCCATTGTTAGCTCCAGTACACATTTCATCTTCTGGTTGCTTTTAGTGAGCTCTGTTATTTAGTAGACACCCTAAGTTTAACTCCAATCTTTACTTTATTGGCAAATTTCAAGTATTCTTCGCTTATAACTTTTCTGTTCACCGAAGCGCAGCCACCCTCAGTCACGTGTAGTTATCAAAGGGTCCTATTTAGAGCCATCTTTTTATCTTCATGGCAGCGCAAATGGGACAGTGGCGGCCTTTCCAGGATCCTTAGAGCTTGGGTACAAGCTGCAATAATCACTGAAAGTAAAATTCAGAACCCCTTGCAACTCAGTCAACTACCAAATCAGTTTTGACTGGCTAATCTGAGTTCCCCTTTAACAAACAGCACGTTTTTTTTTGGCGTAATCCGTATTTGGATCCATTGACTACAGCACACAACAGTATGTACAAGTATCTTTTATATTTTGTGTTTCAGCATTTTCCTTTACTAGTGTTAAAATCTGCGACTCCTGTTAGGCTGCATATCCTGTGTCTCCTAGTAGCCTTGAGCTCGGGTTCCCATTAACCGCTTGCCTGTATCTTAACTGACTGTCAGTACAGTGTTTTATGAGATTCCTAGATCTCAATTGCTATTCAGCATTTAGGAAATGCAGTGATAACTTCATTAATGAATTACCATTCTGGGAAAGTGCGCAATTCCCAAGTGAAAGAATTCCATAAATATTTATGCTGTGAAAACCCTTTATCTGGCAACTCTGTATATCTGTCATTCGAGTGTTGCGAGTACACACCTGCTTGAGTCATCCACCCAGCAAAATCAAATCACCTATCTAAAATTTATTTATTTCTCTTAACCTAAAGCAGAAAAGTTGAAAACATACGAATGGATTCGAGTAAAAATGATAATGAATTTACATAGGCAAAATATCAAAGTACTGATTACATAACAATTGCTGTTAAAACACAGATACACAAAAAGCATTAAATTACATCACTATTGGTCACAATCTCCACCACAATCAAAATTACAACAATCTCTGAGGGAGAGTAAAAGTCGTATGGTTATAGGAATAAGGATAACAGGTATAAAACAGGTAGGATAAAGTTAGGTGAGGCCAACAAACAACTTCCGGTCACATTACCTTAGTCGGTGGACAAGAGGTTAGGTTTTGTAGAACCAGGTTTCTGCAGTAGGGCATCAGAGGAGGCATTGTCTCTCAAGGTTCCCCACCATAGAGGAAGTAAGATGAAGTGTAGAGATGCTGGTGGGCTAGCAAGACATCAGCAAGCAGAGGGTAGCAGCTGGATATGACAATCTTCAGAACAGCAGCATAAGGAAGTCGTCACATTTGGCTCGAGCGTAGTCTGCCGGTGACTCCTGGACAGAGGGATGTTGTCAGGTAATCAGCAGAGTGACGTCGTGGGAATTGCTAGCAGAGGGTCTACTAGCAGAGGGCATCCAGCAGTGTGGGTCCCAGCAGGGTGACATTGTAAGAGTAACTAGCAGGGTGTCTAATATCAGTGTGACAGCATAAGGGTGATTAGCAAAGAATGGTCTGCCAGAGCCAGTATATATACCACAGCTGGCGACGGCAGTGGCCATGTTTAGACACTTCTGACAGTCTCTTCTTAAAAGGGTCCTCCATTGTCCTCTCCACAGGGAATGCCGTTAATCTGCCCAGGTACCTAGAAAAGTCATTGAATGGCAGCCAGATAAAGGTTCAAGAGGAGAGAGGTGGCAATGGGGTGACAATTTGATGGGAGAGTCGAGGGTTAGTAGGTGGAGACGCAGGCGTTAATAGGTGGAGATGCAGGTGTGGGTCAGATCAAGACGTTGACTTGAGGGAAGTGCAGGTAGTTGGAAAGGAGCGAAACTTCAGTGAAATGCGAAGGGACGTGACTGACTGGGGAATTGAGAACAATTGTAACAAGGGAAGGAACTCTCAGAGGGAATGTGCTACTTGCAAGCAGTTGCTAAAATTATCACCTTGGGGGGGGGTTAACTAGGGCCAGGTCAGGTCAGTAATGACTCGCGGTGTGGTACCGCACCTACATGCGCCTGCATGGGCTTAACTCAGGCTGAGAAGGCATGGGAATGCTTGTGTGAAAACTTCAAAACAACTTAGTAATTCTTTTGAAATGTATGTTTCTGTATATTGGGGAATGAATATATTACTTTAACTTATATTTGCAAAAATCAAGAGAGAAAAATCATTACAAATGAAGCAAGGTGTTTGTGACACCTTCTCAACAAAAGATGTTACACACTGCTTTAAGGTGTGCATGTCTAGAAAAGACTTTTACTGACTGATTAAAGCGACTCTCTCTCTCTCTCTCTCTCTCTCTCTCTCTCTCTCTCTCTCTCTCTCTCTCTCTCTCTCTCTCATCCAATATGTCTCAAAACATAGAATTATCATTTCTAGACTAAACAACAAGAGGTAATGTAAGGCAAAATGAACATTGTAAATTCATGATTTTTCAACAAGATTTTAATTCATAGCATAAAAGTTCATCTCAAGTCTGATATATGGATCATGGTTGATTGGATTAGACAACTGTTATCTGATGCATAAATGAGGCGCTTGTGTTAAACCATACACAAGTTTTATGCCACTGTCAAGTTTGAAGGTCAAGGTAAGGGTAAGCAAAGGGGAACTGTTAATAACAGGGACAAATTATAAGACAAAATTTTAAGGATGTAGGGAGTACCTTAGTACTGTCCCTGGAATAAGGTACTAAGTCCTCAGAAAAAGAAAGATTCGATACTCATTTGGGTTCTTCTCAGATGCTCTAGTGTCGTGATAGGACGCCGGCTATTTTATTCTCTGTTCCATGGATATGTTAAATTTTCCAGCTGTAATCCTGAATATCCAAGCTCCATTGCATGAGACATTTGTTATGGTTCCTGAACCTGGTTAGGTATCTCAGTGGGTTATGGTTTGTGGGAACAGTTAGAAGAAATTTGTGATCTGTATGATACCCCTCATCATGCTTCGTAGCTAGTACCTTACTGAGCAACTCCTTTTCTATGGTACCATAACATGTCTTGGCAATATTGAGTTTTTTTAGAAGTAGGCAACAGGATGGCGAATACCATCCGAAATTTGGAACATAACAGCTACCATCCCCATATTGCTGGCATCTACAGCCATTTAGAAAGGCTTGTCATAGTCTGGCGTACTGAGTACGGGTTTGTTAAAGAGCACTGTTTTGAGGTTATCATAAGCTCTTTGGCACCCAGGAGTACATGTGAGAACAGTTAGAGGAAATTTGTGATCTGTATGGTACCCCTCATAATGCTTCATAGCTAGTGACATACCGAGCAACTCCTTTTCTATAGTACTATAACATTTCTCTGCAGGATTGAGTTTTTTGGAGAAGTAGGCAATAGGACTGCGAATGTCATTTGAAATTGGGAACATAACAGCTCCCACCCCCCTATTGCTGGCATCTACAGCCTCTGCCTCATAGGAGATATTTGCAAATTTTACTTGACAATGAATGCGATGCTTTATGTTAATAGCAAAGTAAAAGAAATGGTGTTGATATTGAATTACTGTTACTTTTAAACAGGAATTTGTTAAATAAATATGAGTCAATTATTGTAATTATTAAAATGCAATAAATCATAAGGTACTGTTATTCTAGAACAGGAATAGTTACAAATATGAGAAAGGTATCATAATATATATAAAAAAGATAGTAACTTTAAGTGATTTAGCTAGTGTAATTCTTAAAATAATCATGCACTTGACTTTTAGTAGTAATTTTACACATTCAGAGACACGCAGTTTGTTTTGATGAGGCATTACAATGAAGTACATATGGTCTTAAGTTAGGTGATATCATGATACTTGTATGTGGTGGCAAGGTGCCAGGCAAGTATGTAAAGTATATGGGCACTAAAAGGCAGTCAGAGGGTGCGACCCCTCTGGCAGGAGCATCTGCCAATGGCAATGGCACTGTGCCAGGAGTGGCACTCATGTGGTTGAGGCCTTATGGCTCTGTTATATTCAATTTAAAATGTACCATGCCTTTGTAGGAATGAAAAGGAAGTCAAAGGACTTACGGTATTTAAAGAATCTGTCAACTGCACTCTGCATTGGGAGAGTGGGAAGCAAAGTAAAATGAGGAGCAGATTATAAGGCTTTTACAAAAGGATTCATGAATGGGCAAGATTGACAAAAAAATATTAAAGATCAAAGCGATAAAAGGAAATATTACAAGAAGTTAAATCACAAAGGTATATGAAGAATAAACAGGGGAAGGAACCCAGCATCCCCTCTGGATAGAGGTGCTAAAGTCCTTCATAAGTGTGAGAAGAACTCAACTGCTCTCATTGGGCTACCTGGAGTTATCTGTGCTCATGGCCTTTCTTCTGTGGACCTCCTTGGTGAGGGAATTGGTTGAACCAAGTCCGAGGAAGACATAGAAGTGCCACCTGTTCCGGCTTCTTTGACACCCGAAGTAGGAGCATTTGTTACAAGCTCAACTACCAGTCGTCATAGTTCCTTGAGTTCATCGACCATTTCAGACATGGCAGGATCCTTACTCATGGTCATGTCTGCAGGGGACTGAGAAAGAGAGGAAGAGGTCGTGATGGGCGTGAGAGGCTCGCAGGTCACCATGACCAGCTCAGGCACGGGTTTCGAGGCTCTACCTTTGGATGATCTTCCTTGTGGTCAGAGGAATCTGGAGGGGACCCTAGTAAACTGTGGATTGGCTCTCGCACCGGCACTGATAGCAGTGCCAAGCCGGAGGGCAAGAGGCAACCTGGATTGGGATCCCTCGGAGGAAGAGCTATGGCATGCTCTGGCATTGGCACTGAGGCAGGGCCAGGTCCAGGAACTAAAATGTAAATTTCTTTGATGTCCGTGATGGGCAGAACGTGGCACTGGCAGAGGTTTTGTGTTAAGTTTGGGGTCTCTGGAATGGAGATGCAGGGTGAACCTTACTACTGGCACTGGGGCAGGGCCAGGCACTAGAATTTGATTTGACAGAGGCTCGAAGGTTGAGACAGTTGGAGCCTGGCACAGCTCAGGGCACTCAAGTGGCACTGTCAGTGGGTTTAAGGCAGGTCCTAGAGGACTCTTGGTTTTTTATATGGTTGTGGAAGGGTTAGGACCCCTGGATTTTTGTACAGTAGGAGGGGACCAGAAGTCCTGTCCAGGAGGAGGTCATAGCCTCCAGGAATGTAAGTAGCTACTTCAAGAGTGCAGAATTTTGATCTTTGAGGTCTTCTGATCCGTAGCTTGATAGTGGGGAGAATCATCTTCATTTGATTGATACACTCCATTGTGATAATGTTACATCTACCAATGGGGGCCCCATAGGGGACCTTACCTTCCCTTATGAGGGAAGTGCCATTGAATGTTGTGACCTGGCGGGTGGGGTAGCTACCTCAGGAAGGTGCCATAAATATAGGACCTTTGGCTGGAGGGCCTAAGGTTTTAGGATTTGTAACTGCCAAAGCAGTGGTTGGTGGTTTTGTTTTACTTGGGCATTTTGCCCATAGAGCGGAGTACCCTTGAACCTTTGTTCTTCATCCCAGAGCCAGATGTGGCTTGGTTTGGAGTGATCCCTTTGAAGAAATTAGCAGAAGTGTCTGGCTGATTCCCAGCCTTTAAGCAGCACTGTTCTGTGGGATGTTTGGCTCTCATGCAGAACCCACATACAATGGGCTTCTGTGAATGGCCGTTCTTGGGTGGTGGAATGCCAGAGGTGAAAGAAGGAGGGCAGATCTTTCATCCCCACGAGCTCGCATGGGCGTGATGTGTGCCCTACTTGTCTGCAAGGAGACAGCACTCCGCTCAGGTCATAAGAGCCTTTTAGCAGATGTGGGTGGTGAGTACAGGACAGGCGTAGTACAAGAAATTCTCTATTTTAAACTACTTGAGGATGTCCACTGTGGAGGAGGTGCCTAGGGACTCTAACCATTTATTCAGACCAGGTCTGGCCTGCTTCTTTTATTTGTCCTCTCCAGCATTGCTTACACCATTCAGGAGTGATTTCATGCACCTTGACAATTGCCTTCCGCACTCCAACCAGCTTTCCTTGATCATCCTTGTCGAAGGCATTGAAGGCAACTAGACCCTTTCCTACGAGGTGTTTTCCCATGAGCAGGGAAACTTCGGTGGGAACAAGTGGATACACGCTAAGGACTCTTCCCACCCAATCGAGCCACACTTCAGGCTTGGTCTTGGACCACTGGGGCATGAAGGTATGAGCCTGGGCAAGTGCGGATGAGACAGGGGCTGGAGAGGAGCTGTCAGTGCCATTTGAGGCCATCTGGAGCTCATGGGCCTGCTGCTTCTCTTCCTGTTCGATCCTATCCCTTTTTTCTTGTTCTTCCCCCTTATCCTTTCTTTCTTGTTCTTCCCTTTTGTCCTTTCTTTCTTGTTCTTCCTTCTCATCCCTCTCCTTCTTAGCAGCAACTACCTTTACTTGGACCCAGTCAATCAAGGGTTGTCCTGTCAATCCCATCCCCTCCCCAAGCCCAGTGAATGCTTTACGGTCCTTGGCTTGCCTGGTGCAGGTATTAGAGGCGGTGTAGGACAATGTCTAGGAGGAAAAAGAGGTGGTTGGATTGTGAGGATGTTCCGTATTGACAGCTAGTGGCACGTTTGGCTAGGGTAGTCCCTGGGAATTGAGCATTAGGTTAAGGGGCGCCCAAAGAACGGTTTGTTGCTTGCACATGGACGAGGGCTGCTATTAGGGCAAGGTTGGCGCGGGGTGGGGGGGGGAGCGTTCAGAACTCAGGTTTTTTCATAGAGAACCCAATTTTCAGGGTCTCTTGGGATTTAATTTGCTTGTTACGGTCGATTTATGAAGTCTCAAAAAGTTTAGGTTGCTATTGATGAACGGTTCCAGGATGTCTTGAAAGACGTAATTTGTTCTTAATGAATGTTTTCAGAATGTCTTAAAAGATATAATTTGTTTTCGATGAACGTTTTCAGAATGTCTTGAAAGACGGAAGTTTGAGTTTATTTCGTGAATGGACATGGCCGCCTATAGCATGAAGTTCAGGGTTTGGTCAGGGGAGCAGTTGCCCATTCCCAAAAGTTGAGGGTTTGTCCTGGAGTTTTGTTCACAAAGAATGGAGTTGGATTGTCCAGTGTGATGTTTTGGATTCATGCAAGGACTTGGCTGGCTATAGTGTGAATCTGGAGGCTTGGGTCGTGGAGCATCTGCCCATTCCCAAAAATTTGGAGTTGTTGGTTCACCTCATAGGGCGTGGTTTGTTCGCATGGAACTGATTTTTTGTTTTTTCTCGTAGGACAGGACTTTAGTTAGTCCGTAGACTTTTAGGGTGTTCATAGGAACGAATTTGGTTTTGGTTTCCTTGTGATAAGGAATTTTGAGGGGAGTTTTGATATGGGTTAGGTTCTGGAACTCAGAGAGTGTCATAACACTTTGAAAGAAAGATGTAACATAACCTTAAATAAAAAAAAAAAAGGTGGTGAGAGACACTGGGACACCGGTGCAGAGGAGGTAAGGTTTACCTTTGGGTACAAATTGTTGGCTTAGAAGACAGCCGTTTTTAGAAGTACACCTTTAAGTATGCTCATAAGAGTGACTAAGCAGGTTCATCGTTAAGGGATGGATAAATGACAAAGTTTACACTGAAAAATGTGAGTATTTTGCCTACAATAAGAAGAGCCAATTTCTCCAACTTACTCTAATTTGTTTACTTACAAAATTGCCTTGTGAGTAGAGCCCTCAGCTCAGAACACCCCCTTTATTTTGTATATCATGAATACCTGAATCAATTGCGGTCAGAATTTTCACGTGGTAAGTAAAGTAACCCCCATTCTGAATCTATAACTTCCTCATGGTGAGCATTCCCAAGGTTAAAATTGCAGTCTGCATTGCAGATTGATCCTTTGCCCTTTGCAACATTTCAGCTATCATGAATGGGCATTGTTCACCTAAGTTCACATGCATATGATATTACTTTACTCTACTCAGCCACATGACAAGAGAGGAGTGTGTTTGCTCCAGAAGCACGTGGGTTTGCTGTTGTCTGGCCCAGTGGTTGACAGCTCAAGGTCGTCAGGTACACACACTTAGCTCGGGAGGAAAATGGCAGCATGGGGGATTTTAGAAGACAGAGTATTACTTCTCTTAAGGCTTATTTATAAAGGAACCCAACTACAAATTTTTTTGCTCTAAGGTTTCATGAAAATTAAGCTGGGAACGACGTGAAGGGACCTCGTGGTCACAGCAAAACTCTAAAAAAATAAAAGATTAACACCAAAGATAAAAAAAAAAAAATCCTACATTTCACGGGAGCATGGGGATTCCAGTTCCTACCTTCCTAAAAGAGAGAGAGAGAGAGGAGGCCAGCGAGCGAAGTTTTCTGGGCTAGGTCTGGGGTTCTTTCTCTCACCTGGGAAGTTCCTTGTGTTTATGAATGAAATAGTGTGTGTTTTACTGACTGGAGAAATAATTTGAATGAAAGAGAATATACCAAGCGCGTTGCTTTATAGAGGAATTTAAACAAATGCAAATACTAAACAAAATTATTGGCTCATGTGGCTTGAGCGAAGTTTATACCTTTATGAGATTTACTTGATAAGGAAGAATTATATATTTGCCTAACGAATTCCTAACCTCTACAAGAGAGAGAGAGAGAGAGAGAGAGAGAGAGAGAGAGAGAGAGAGAGAGAGAGAGAGAAAGAGAGAGAGAGCAAAAATCCTGTCTCCAGCGATTTGAAAATTGCTGGACTGGACCAGCCCGCGTGGCTTCTAATGTATGCCTAAGTAGGGTTTGCTAACAGAGAAATTGTTTGAACCACATGCAAAGGAAATACTCTCACTATTTCCTGTTACAACACTTCGTAATTCACTTTTCACTTTTCCTAGCTTGCCCATGTGAAAGTCATGCAAGCCATCATGCGGTAGGTATCCAAAGCTTGTGTAAAGGTTAATAAGGTATTAACCTTTCACATGTTTACAGATATATATATATATATATATATATATATATATATATATATATATATATATATATATATATATATATATATATATATATATATATATATATATATATATATATATATATATATATATATATATATATATATATATATATATATATATATATATATATATATATATATATATATATATATATATATATATATATATATAATACTGAAACCCTTTCTGGGAATTCTTTGTTATTACATTTCTTATGATCTAATTAATTCACGCCAGGTGACACATTAAACATGAAATATCTCATATGTGCTACCTTTTCATCAGGTATTTTAAACAATATAAATTTCAACAATAAAATACAAAATCTCATTAAAACATTGAAAAATTCTCAACAGTACATTTTAGTAAAATATCATCATTTAATACCAAATGGCAACATCGCCTCTAGCTTTAAAAAGGGGAGAGCTTTTAAACTCCATTGAATCAAATATCTCGGTTCAGTTTGATTGAATACCTTTAAAATTCCCCCTCCACCATTCATTCGCGTGAGTCAGCGGACACCTGAATCTTCTGAACCCCATCAGGGTATTTAAATCACGCCAAGAGTTCACTGTAAAGGGGCGCTTCATTGGCGGGAGTTTAATGCCGTCTTATGCATTACGGCGCGAAAAAAAGCGAATTTAGGCCGATGTGATTTCGTTATTGATTTTTTTATATAATTTAAGAAGCAAAGTATGTTCTTTCGTCTCTGTGTTATTATCTTTAAGTACATTATTGCGAAAATTTTGTTGCAATTTCATTGAATATATATTTTCCTAGCAACACAGGATATTAGATGCTGCATCCAAGTCATTTTGCAACTGAGGTGAGTATACTATAATGCTCACTATTCATCGGTAGACTGCATGAGTTAATTTGGAAAAATTTATATTTTTTTCCTAATTTTTTAACATTCAACTTTTTATGAGTATTTACAAAAGTATATATAATATTACTTTGTATCCTGTACTTTACTTAACATAGTGTCAGGCCGAGTAACGTGACTGGAATTGCAATCACGCTTAAAAAAATGCTCCTACATATTTGAATTTTTTTTGTCATATAGAGTATGTGTACTGTCATTTAAAATGCTTTCCTTTCCTCCGATTAATAATTCTTCCTATAATTCATTGCTTTAAATAAGCATGTTAATCAAAAACCACACCACGTGTTACTTCCATTCAAAGGTAAATGATCGACTGTCATTCGTAGTTTTCCAGGGCAGCGCCGGGTTGGTCAGCTAGTGTTTTACTTTTCCAGTAGATCACATTATGATTTGTGTATTTTCATACTCGTTAACTTATATATATATATATATATATATATATATATATATATATATATATATATATATATATATATATATATATATATATATATATATATATATATATATATATATATATATATATATATATATGTAAAAGTTAACGAGTATGAAAATACACAAATGATAAAGTGATCTACTGAAAAAGTAAATCGTTTTATCTGCTTGGATAATTACTGCGACTAGAAACGTTGTAGCGCGCTGAAAAAACATACATATGCCAGCAATTATATATTTTCATAGAGACCCTGTCTCACCGAATCCGCAAGTCAGTGCCGTTTCTTTTATGAAAGAAAACTTTTTTTTTCTTTTTGTGAGAGATTTGTTGGTAATTTGCGGCTGCGCCACAACATGAAATTTTACTGTAATTATTCTGCACACTGACTGCGGTCGTTAATCATGAGAGTCCGACATTCATTGCCGATTCCTTTCTTGTATAGCTGAGGGTAACAAAAGACTCATTCAGAGTAAACCCACATTATTTCCGCTCAAATTTAGAAGCATGGTTATTATGACATGACAGAGAACTGGAAAAGAGAGACACAAATTTGGAGAGAGAGAGGGAAAGAGAGAGATACTAGATACGAAGAGGATAGATACTTTATATAACGACTGTCAAACTGCCCATATAATTATAAACAGCTCAATAGGAAAATGCGTTTATTCATAAGTGAAGTATTTGCTTCACTAAAATTAATATTTTTCATTTTAGTCATATTCCGTTATTATTTTTTTTATGCATACTGTCATTATTTACCTTAAATTTTTTTTTTTATACTACTAACTTAGAGGTATAAGGAGAGGGGGCCTGATACATTTCATTAACAACGTCATCAAATTCATGTATCTTTGCTAGAATGTATTTATAGATTTTTGGAAGATAAAGTAAAAAAAAAATCCTAGCTATTCATCAAATAAGAGAAGAATTGGTAATTTTCAGGATTTGAGGATGCGGTTCATAATTACTCTATTTAAAATTTTACATATAAATTGAACTATTGCTTACGAGTGGAAGTACTTCGGATAACCTAATTCATATTAAAAAAAAATTTGGTTATGATTATCACCGGTTAGCAATTTACCTGTGAAACTATATCACCAAAGAAAAAGTTTCATCAGCATATGAATATCCTGTATATTTCAATTGCTACAGTTTTTTTTTTCTCAAATTAAGAAATATGCCTCAAAGTTAATTTATTTATTGTTTTATTTTTGCGTAAAATTCCTCCTCTTTGTACTGATGCTCGTCATTGTCATTTTCCTAACCATACTTATGAACATTGATTTCATAGGGCCATTTATACTCAACAGTCGAATTTTTACGAAAAAACATTTCAAAAATACATTTATCCCGTAGTCTTCAATTCAAAGCACCCAGCAAATCCTCCGTAATCTCAAAGTTTAAATTCATTCGGGAAAAGATTATGATTTCTAAGAAATTTCTCTTTCATTCTGACTATTCCTTTCCTTGATTATGTACTCGTCTTTAAAATTATACCCATTAGACCTTACATAATTACCTTGAATCCAGGAACTGGCTCTCTTAAGGTTGCTATCTAGGCAGAAAGAATTTTGTTATTTATAATAAAATTCAATGTTACCCTTCTGTAGTTCAGATTTGTTCAACTTGCCGTATTTTTACTAATGATTATCAATAAGGCTGCCATATATATCCTTCTCAAATTAGGGTGCTGGCTGCTAAACATATGAACTCATTTACAGAACTTTCAGTGACTGGACACAGATAAATAGTGATGATGACATTGTTAATCAGTCTAGGAGTATTTTGCCATGTGCCTCTTAGAGTATATTCATCAGATTTTGTTGTTTTAATTTTCCCAAGTAATATGGGTTTTATTCAGATAAATACGAAAACAATACGCTGAAAATATTAGTACTTTTACAAACGTCTATGCCAATCAAATTCAAAATCAATTTTCTGCCAGCCTTAAAAGAGATATAATATAGATCATGGAGTGGTTTAATATGTGGCAAAATTACGAGATTAAAATATCACAACAATGTATACTATGCCCCAATGTGATTCTTTACACAACAAATACTCTACTGAGAGAGAGAGAGAGAGAGAGAGAGAGAGAGAGAGAGAGAGAGAGAGAGAGAGAGAGAGAGAGAGAGAGAGAGAGAGAGAGAGAGAGAGAGGTGAAAAACAATAATCCAGTTAATTCGTAGAAATACTGCACCCTCAATAATCCTATTTTAGGATTTATCCCGGGAGAGTGACTGTTATTATTGTTGGATTATGCTAACCTTATATCAACACTGACCTCGAATACAACCAATGGAAATCAGATTGAGTTCATTCCTGTATGTGGATGAAATGTATTACAAGTTAGCAATGTCGGTGAAACTATGATGGATGAAATGACAGGTAATTGCTAGCAGCTCTTCCTATCCAGGGCTATACTCATTGTTTACTCATATTTTACACACATTCACACTCACACACACACACACACACACACACACACACACACACACACACACATATATATATATATATATATATATATATATATATATATATATATATATATATATATATATATATATATATATATATATATATATATATACATTAACAAGTTCCTATACGAAGATTTTTGCATCTTGTGCCCTCTAACTCAGAATACTTGAGTACTCCCTCATCCGATGCTAGTAGGTATGGAAATAAGAGCAATACAAAAATATTTTAATTGTATATATATTGACGTAAATAGTTATTACATTAAGAGTGCCTTAAATTTATTGGTGATTAATGTTCTAAATCACGTTTTATATATAGAATTGTCGCGTCTGTAAATTGGATTTTTATGAATGCTGCTTTTGATATTGATCTGTTCTTTGTGAGGTTTTGACTTTAGAGTTTAATGATATACGTCCGATATCTGATTATAAATGCTTAAACAAAAAGTAAATAAGTCCAAAAACCACCTAGAAATAGAAAGATGAATGAGGATAGTTGACTAATTATGTTTTTATTAGATTTCCAAAGTGGGCTGAAATTTTCTATTTTTTCCCATAAATTATGATCTGATATTGTGAAATGTGTTTTATTTATTTTTTACTATAGCTATATGGAGTCTAATTTTTTAAGGATAAATTGTAATATGTTGTTATTATTATTATTATTATTATTATTATTATTATTATTATTATTATTATTATTATTATTATTATTATTATTATTATTATACTATAGAATATATAATGTATCAAAAGTCCTATTTTTCAAGTCACTGAATTCTTCCAAAAAGTACTTTCTGTTAAACACGGAATTTGAATAAAGAATGTAAATCATCGTTATTTCTGTAGTCTTTTCCAATAAAATATAAAGGACGAAGGATTTTTTCAAAGAAAAATAAAGGAGGTATTTTTTAGGATATAATTTTAGAATTCATACCCTGAGTGAAGAAAATTATCCCCTTAACTCATTCAGATTCATAGCATTTAAGACAGAGTAAACAAGATATCTGATAATCAGTCTGAAGTAAAATTTTAGAAAAAAAATTCTTACTTGATGAACAGAAAAAGTTATATTGAATATATATATATATATATAGATATATATATATATATATATATATATATATATATATATATATATATATATATATATATATATATATATATATATATATATATATATATATATATGCAAATAAACAGATAGCTAAAGAAATAGATAGATAAATGGATAAATATATAAATATAAATATTAGGTGGAAAATTAACAGTTAGAGTAATTCTCAATGGCCGTTATTCATTGGCATTCAGATGAGTCACTCGACATGAAAGCGCCGATATGAAGCAATTTACATTTATTATTCTAAACAAATATTATTTTTTGATCTAATGTAATCTGATCCATCAATATTTGAAAAAATCATTACATCTCGTAATAATCCCTTTTGATGATGATATTTTTTAATCAGTCGTAAATAATGGTTATTTCAAGTTGGGAATTTAGGACACTTCATTTAAAAAAAAAACTAAATATGCTGTATGTTATATATAATATTCGCAAAGTAAGCATGGTGTTTTATTATTAGTTTATTGCATACGTATTTTTATTTTAGGGGAGATTATCGAGATGAACTCTTTTTCGAATAAAGATACTGAATCTGTATGAGAAACCGTAGTGTATGAAGTCTGTAGGATCAGAACAGACACTCAATTCAACACAATTCTTGAACAATTTTGTTTTCCAACAACGGCAAGAAAAAGCTGAAAAGAAGCACGTTATATCAACACCTCGGTGCATCACGAATTGATACTAATCTTCTGTGAGAAAACTTAGCTCTCTGTTACCTTAAGAAATGTACACCAGCTTGCAAGCTGAAGCTTTAACTGTGGCATAAATCCAATAGAAGTAAGTACTTAATAAAAACATTAATCAAATAACATTACAAAAAGTTTACCTCATAACTGTTTTATGAAGGTTTATTCTGACTTTTTTATGACGAACTTATCACAAATATGTTTAATGTGTATAAGGCCCTATTATTTTTTATCATATATCACCTTTTATTGATATTATTTCTATAGTATTATTATCCACTTCCGAGGTGATTTGTAGATCCAGTGGTCTGTAATCCACTCGTTTAGCATGAACCTTAAACAGGTTGGGAGGATTGCGGAATAAACTTTCCTCCCTTAATAAGCATCCCAGAGTTTCTCCTTGTTTTTGCCGGCTGTTTTAGGAGAATGGCCCATACCCATTTCAGTCTCTGCAATGTTGTACTACATTCATTGTTTGGGTAAAGAAGCTATTCCTATAATCGAGATTCGATATAATAACGGAATTATCCGAAAATGAAAAATCACATATCCATTTCTTAAAAGGTTTCGTTTGCTGTATATTGCTGCTAAATTATAACAAGAAATATAGGAAAAGTCAACATATTGATTTAAATACATTTCATACGTTAGAACTGGAAATATTTTCATCATAAGTTTCATGAGTGCTTTAATTTACAATTTCATATTCATAAACAATTTATTCTTTGTAATGTAGATCATGCATGCATAGGGAACTAATGATTTCACATAAAGCTGAAACACTAAAAGAAAGATGAACCCTTCAGTTTTTAAGTTACTAAATGTAAGGCTATCATTAAAAGGTAGAAGGAAATTTAACATGGGTAAAGTCAGTTACACATGCGTTTAAAAGTTCCAGAGCTACCCATGATTAGTCTGCTCATGAAGCATAAAACAGAATACGTCTTGCTAGTCAAAATTACATCTAGAAAGATAATCATGAAACAAATTATAAAACGTATGGGAAAAACTGAATATTATTTTACAGTTTCACAGAGATCATTTTGGATTTTAAATTTCACAATGATTAGCAGTTTGAGACTCGATAATATAGCATTGAAAATTATAAATTAGTATGGGATGGTTGTAAGAAAGGAGATTTTATTCTTTATTAATGCTAAAAACCCATTAAATATATTTTTGCCAAGAGTAAAGTAAACAATACTTATTGTTGAACAGACATCTTCATACGGATTTAAAAGCATAAAGCAAATATATATATGCATACATACATACATACATACATACATACATACACACACACACACACACACACACACACACACACACACACACATATATATATATATATATATATATATATATATATATATATATATATATATATATATATATATATATATATATATATATATATATATATATATATATATAATGTTTATATGTCACTAAATAGCGCGTGGCAATATATTTAGCCAAGGCCAAGCAAAAATGTGTTGAAAGAACACGAAAGCACTTGGTACTCCTTCTTTTATTTTTCCTGTGGCCCTGGCTAAATATATATACTGTATATATATATATATATATATATATATATATATATATATATATATATATATATATATATATATATATATATATATATATATATATATATATATGTGTGTGTGTGTGTGTGTGTGTAAACAGAATACTAAGCCATTTCCATTTAATGACGCATTCGCGTACAACACTATACAGATATATAAACTGGGCCCTGTTGAAACGTAAGGATTGCTGCTGTCTTGGAAGTTTGCTCTTATGAACTGAGTAATGAGTCAACACACTGCGTCTACATTAGGAAATTAACTTAATGGGTTCTGAGTATTAACTTTGGTTTTACAAACTTTACTACGGTCAGCTGCCGTTGCCTATTCTTCACACTTTAATGTTTCTTCTTTGGCAAAGTTATATGGGCGAGTTAGAACTTCTTGCCCTTTCGCAGAATAAGTAATGGGATCGAGGAAAAAATAAATAATTCTGGATGAAGGCTGTCAAGTAAAGTATAGGAAATTTAGTCGCACCGTTTTCGACTGGATATTTTAACAAACAAGTTCATTTTATGCACTTACATTTTAATGTAGAATGAGAATTGTTCATATTATGGAAGATACCGTACAATATGAGAGCAATAACAATTCAATTAAAAGAGATATAAATACTCTCTCTCTCTCTCTCTCTCTCTCTCTCTCTCTCTCTCTCTCTCTCTCTCTCTCTCTCTCTCTCTCTCTCTCCTTTAGTGTTGCTCATAAAAATAATGGTAGGTTACGCAGAATATAAAAAGATATATATATTTCTTATATGTAAATAATGTGCAGTGAAGTGGATATTAAGGTATTTGTGGCTTATTATTTTTTAATATAATATTTTATCGTGTGTATGAGGCAAATATTCAATATACACGCATAAACATACATGCACGCATACACACACACAAACACACATGCACACACATATATATGTAGATAGATAATAGCAAATAGATAGATAGATAGATAGATAGATAGATAGATGAAGGGTAGACAAACAGACAGGCATGTGAGTGTGTGCATGTGGACTGGTGGGTGCATGCGGAATTTGTCAATGGATTGATATATTCCTCTCGTTCTCAGCTCTATGTCTAGTTGATTTATTCCTAACTTTATATCTCTTGAACTACCTGTAAGAATGCATTCTCAGAAAGTGAATTTATCGCTTCTTACTTTGATCAGTGATTTTAGAACCTTGGGTTAATACTCATATATAAATCGCTCTCCCATAACAGCACTAAAAGGTCCAGATTTAGCTTTCTTTCCAGAGAACTGTACTTACCTTGACAACATCACTTCAACGATCGCGTCAGCATTCGAACTCATCAAATCGTCCACATATCTCTCTCTCTCTCTCTCTCTCTCTCTCTCTCTCTCTCTCTCTCTCTCTCTCTCTCTCTCTCTCTCTCTCTCTCTCTCTCTCTCAGCTTCGTCGAAAAAACTTCCCTTAATGTTGCTACCTCTCAGATTTGTCAGACTCTTGTTTCTTCAGGCGTTGAGAACCTTGATGACTGAATCGACGTAAACGGTAGACGTTATAAATTACATGTGAAAAGGGGCTGGGTTTATTGGTAGTACAAAATTGATGGAGTGAGTTTTAGTTTTCCTGTGATCTCTTTGCATTATTACTAAGTGTACAGGACGAATAGATTGGAAATTTCATTATTGTTTTTTTATCAGAACTTGTAACAGTTCTGGGATTTAATAAATACTTCAGAAATGTATGTGATTACAAGTTAAATACATTAGCCATGGGGCGATAAATATTCCTCTAGATTCCTCTGACTTCCTAATCCACTAATTCATTACTGGTTAAGTACGCACTCTGAAGAAAAAAAAAACATTCATTTGATCTAAATGACTGCACATAATATATGATAAATAGCGATATATCTGACGTATCTTGCTGTGAACTTTTAATTTAGTGGCAGCTGCAGCTATGTTTAAGTTTCTGTGATATATGAAGGTTTTCACAAGACCTCTACAATACTTTCTACTTCCTCATGTGTCTGCACTGACCCGTGACCTCAATTCGGTTCCTTTCAGGGGCTGGGGGGCGGGGTTCTAACGCCCCAGCTTGGATCTTTCTTGCCTATAATTTACTATCACTTGTGGATCTTACTTGATAAGTGGCTGCGAGTGATGAGTCATGCAATATTGGAGATTTATCTTTGATTTAGATGTTTGTCACTGATGGTACTAAATTCCTGGAAAGAAAAATTTAAGTAAGTAAAATAACAGTAAAATAGACACATGCTATACAGAGGAAAATATAAGTGACAAGTTATAATCAGGCTGATGCTACTGTTTTTCAAACAAAAATTAGTTGTGTAATGTATCTAAAAAAAATATACCACAAACTATTTTGGCTTTATAATTTTCAGAACAAGAATAAAAAATAAGTTCTGGAAGATAACTTATATATATATATATATATATATATATATATATATATATATATATATATATATATATATATATATATATATATATATATATATATATATATATATATATATATATATATATATATATATATATATATATATATATATATATGTATATTTGCGATTTTTATATTTCGTAATGTGCTTTCAACTCTCTTTTCTAAAATCTGATTGACGAATCTAGTGTAGTAAGTTATCATTATAGACGATCGTTGTTGTTGGGTATCAAGTCATCTCTAACTTAGGGAGAAACTTCGAGACGCGGATACAAATGTATATAAACTCCATCCTAAGAATTAAATTCATATAACTGTCTAGCATCAACACTCTCTTGTGCCACTAGCAAACACCATAAAAGTTAAAAGCCACAAAAAATCGTTTGTATATGGTGAGGTTTTCATAAGTCTTCTGCTCGACCTTAATTGAAAATCCTTGTTTGAGATTCAACAAAAGGAAGCTCTTCAAAGCATCTAACCTCGAGCCCTTACCATCCTATTATAAAGGAGGCCACAAATAGTTACCTTGTATCCGAGAAAAGCTCTCCTCTCTCTCTCTCTCTCTCTCTCTCTCTCTCTCTCTCTCTCTCTCTCTCTCTCTCTCTCTCTCTCTCTCGTTCATAAAGTTTTGTGTCCTATGGTAGGTAAGGTTCACATGAAATCGATTGAACGTATAGATACAGATACTCATACTTACTTTTCCTAAATTACACTGCGGATAACATTTTGTAGAGTATAACATATAATAAGAGGGAAGAGTATAATTTCTTTAAACGTTACTAATGTTATTAATATTTTTCATCCCTATAAATATGAAATAGTATTTGTGCAGTCACCTATATAACAACAGTTAACCTGAATTATTTTTATCTGATGAACATGTTTCGTGAATTCACATGGGCATGATAGATACAAAAATGTGATTACACTTTAAACGAATAGTTATTTAAATAAGGTAAAAAATAAAACGTCAACAAAGAAAGTAAATGTATCCTAACATTTTGGACATGATCTTTCTGTAGTTTCCAGTAATTTATTTTCTATATATATATTTTTTTATTATATTGTAATTTTACCAGATACGCCTCTTGAGTCCCAATCAATGTTTCTAAATTTTCATTTTTCAGGTTATGTTTATTCCTGGAAAAGCAGTTTCTTTTTCTTTTTAGAGGCTATGAAGTATTTTCATCTTGAAAATGTACCTCTCTACATGCGTTATTCAATTTATAGCTTTGGGTAGCTATTAAAAACATCATCATAAGTGACAGTTATTTGGATATTAATTATTATTTTAAGTGGGCTGAAATATCGTTATTTTAACCCGTGTGGTATTCATTGAAGTTACATGCTTCTGAAGAATAACTGTTTCAAAGGCACGGTACCCAGATAACTGAACAGCACAATAAAGAGAAAAACAGTAGCAATGAATATCGAATTTGGAGAAAAGTATCTCCTGTTCCCACGACAATAGCTACCCGTAAAATTATCATTCCCAAAGCCTGTAAGTGCGGCCGGAATTCCAAGTAAAGAGGAGGGAGAAAGGATTGTGGGTGGATGGGGGTGAATGGGGGAGGGAAGGCAGATTTTTGTTTATTCGACCAAGTGAAGCAATAGCTGTCGGAGTTCGAAATAAATGAGACAGTAACAAAATACCCCCCAAAGTCTTCCACTTTTCCTCGTACATTTTTCACAAGATCTCTTTTGAGGTTTCTTTGTTTTTAGAGGATGTGTTGTATCCTTATATTAGATCTTGACCGAAGCTCATACATAAGTCACTACATACTATATATATATATATATATATATATATATATATATATATATATATATATATATATATATATATATATATATCTATATATATATATATATATATATATATATATATATATATATATATATATATATATATATATATATATATATATATATATATATATATATATATATATATATATATATATATATATATATATATATATATATACATTTATAGTAGTAAAACACAGAACATATCAACATAATGAATTTGCTCCTCTCCACCAAAACTGATGAAGATGAATAAATTGGTCCTTCATAAGAGGCAATAGAAAAAGCGCATTGAATTCAGTAACAAACAGGATTATATCAAGATAAATAACAGCTAAATGTCACAGCACACAAATGATACTGGTACATGTGGAAACCTGTCCACAATAAGCTTTTATTGTAAGTCCCATGGAGTTCGAAATAGTGTCGTATATTCTTTACTTCCTATTAGCAAACAGATTATATTCATTAACTGTAAGAGCTCTCTATTTGATATAGTCTGGTTAATTGTTTAATGTTTATAAACTAAAGCAACCCTGAATATTACCTTGGGATATCACTGTTCATTACATCTGTAATATAGGTTATAAAATTATATATATCGATAACAATATACAATATGGAAATGAGAAACAAAGACGTTTCTTCATCAAGTCTGTATTGTATAATTTACAAGTGCACAAAAACGATCGCTATTTGACATGATGAACTCGTAGGATCTTTTTCACTATTTTTATCTATCTCATTCAAGCGATAGTATCATTACATGGAAACAAATAAAAATTGCGCCAAAGTTTCATAGGCGCAATCGAGTTTTCGGTACAGCATATAATACTGTATGAAACTTTAAGCCACGGCCCTCTGGTGGCCTGTGCTATTGGCACCTATAGAGGTGCCAGACGCACGATCATTGGCTAACTTTAACCTTAAATAAAATAAAAACTACTGAGGCTAGGGGGCTGAATTTGGTATGTTTAATGATTGGAGGGTGGATGATCAACATACCAATTTGCAGCCCTCTAAGCCTCAGTAGTTTTTAAGATCTGAGGCTGGACGGACAGACAAAGCCATCTCAATAGTTTTATATATAAAAAAAACGAGTAGAAAAAGTCAACGCTCTTCGATCTCGTCACAAGAATGTTAAAGTAAGGACTAGCATGACTCATTGTGACGTGTGAGTTCGAAATTCTAAAAATAGTCGATTAAATTCAAGTCATAAGAGTTCAATCCTCCAAGAAAGAAGAGATAATTTGATGTTTAAACTTACAATACGAAAAGTTGTGTGTTCTGTAAGGATACTGGCGTAATAAATATAAAATGACTTACAATGTATTCTGCATGGTAAACTTTTTATTGAACAGAGCAAAGAAAACCAGCTTTAACTGGTGAGCATGTTCGCTGATGAGACTAAAAATAAGTTCTGAACAAAAGAATCATTTTCTATATTTCTTTCGTTGTCAGGCCAGTGACAAATGGTCAAAGACAATGAAATTTTATAATATTTCAAAAATAAATATTTGTATAGGAAACTACAGAATACATAGAAATATGTAAGTTCCCTGTTGTTACTAGCGATTTCATAAGTATGACGGTCAGCCGAAGAGTTCACATTTCCGATTTATCTCTTTGACTGGTTAAGAAAATTACAGTACAACAATTGAAGTGAATTTGGCCAAACACAAGCATTTAGTATACAAGGCAAATTTTTGTTTTTATGATTGCAGTATATGTCAGGGTATACCTACCAAAAAAAAAAAAAAAAAAAAAAAATCAACACCAATCAGTCTTATGGAACGTGATTTTTTCTTAGATTTATTTCAGGGCCTCCGTAAGATGATTCCATGCCCCGTGGAGTCCTCTTTGTACATATCTGACTAACGATTTCAGTTTTATACAAGCATTAGTCTTAATATCTCACCCGAGGGAGACAGATATATCTACTCTCCTTTGTGTGTGTGTGTGTGTGTGTGTGTCTGTCTGTCTGTCTGCATGTCTGTCATTCCATCCTTCTGTCTGTCTGTGGATCCAAACAGCTCATCGCAGACTTAATTTCAAGGAGAGTCCCATTTTTTTTATTCAAAGTTTCCTTTCATCTTTAGGCTTTAATTAGTGTGATTTTGATAAAATATAAATTAATTACAATTTGTAAAAATTTTATATGAAAATAGAAATATGAAAACTAATTTGTTTGATCAGTGAGGAGAGTGACTTATTGGCAGTGACCATTAAGTCTTGCTCAAGGCCACTGTTGCTGTCAGACTATACTGTTCTTTTAATATACACCGAAATTTTTATATTTGCAGTTACTAACTCCGATGCTTTCTTCATACCACAGTATTCACCATTGTATTTAGAGTTATTCTCCGTATTTTGGTGATAACGTTAGTGTGTTTAATTGTGACACCGAGTACAGAAGCGGCGTCGACTAGACAAATCTGATCTTGAATCTCACTTCTCCCATTCCTTCTGACAAAACAAAATTTCTTTGTAATAGACGCAACAAACAGGAACTGGCCAGGTTAATATCACAGTGTATAGAAGATGCAGATACTGAGGTGGAGTGTGCTGATAAAGGAGATGCAGATTTTATAATTGTGATGAGAGTTCTTCATGAAGCAGTTACTAGTAAGGCCCCATTAAAGTAGTAGCTGAAACTCTTAATGTCATCCCAAAAGCTAAGGTCTGATGCACTTGTTTTTGGAGACGGTAATGTCAACACTGATGATATTTTAGATGAAGGATTGGAATATGTATCACTGCTGTACCAAGGAGGTAGTTTTCAGGCACTGAAACCCCTAAATGAGCTTAGGTTCCTCTACATTACTTCTTCCACAAAATACGTCCCAATAAAAAGGATACCACCAACCTGAAAGGTCGTGCCGGTTTCAATGTCTAAGGGTTAATTTTCAAGTACGTACCTGGCGCAACCTGAAAACAGTTCTCAAATATGAGGACCATGGGTACAGGCTTAAAGTAGATAGATGGATCAATTGATTCAATAATGACAGATATGCGTGCAGCTCCTCCAGAACTACTAATAAACATTAAATGTAGCTGTAAAGTAAACGTGTGTTTCATGTAGCTGTCCTAAAAAGCGTCTACCTTGTACAATTCACTGTATGTGTCGTAGGGAGTGCAATAACTGTGCAAACACTGAAGTCTATGTAAATAATGATTATGAGGAAGAGGAGGAGGAGGATTTTGAGTATGTGTAGCAGGCCTTCGGTATTGTTTACAGCAACATGTTCTCTGTTACTATTTTCGTATGAATAATGCTTCTATACTATAGTAGGATTGATAACTTTACAGGTGTTAATTATCAGCATCTAGGATTAAAGGAAAAACATAGGTAATTGATATAAAATGAAAATGTATATAATTATTTTTTCTATTTCATTCCATATGTATAAATTTTCTTTAAACAGTCTAATTAAGTTCCCTGTCATTTTTTTTTTTGTATTAATAAGGGTTCTATTCTATATTATTGCTAATATTACAGTCGTTGATGATCAGCAGCTAAGAATAAGGAAACATATATTGATTTAAAATGAAGAGGCACATACTTGTTTTTTCTATTTTATTCCATGTATGTAAATTTTCTTTAAACAGACTAATTATATTCTCTGTTGTAATTTTTTTTTTTCTTAATATGGGTTCCACTCTATATTAGGATTGCTAATATTACAGGTGTTGATGATTAGCAGCTGGGAATAAGGAAACATATATTGATTTTAAATAATAATGTATTTATTGCTTCTGTTTCATTTCAAATGTATCAATTTTCTTTAATTTAAAGTCTACCTCCATTTCTTTGGTATTATTTTAAACCTTATGCTATAAACTATAATACTTACAGCAAAAATGAAGCACCAACTTTAAGTAATTGAAATATTAGTCTGGAAAAGATTTATTTCTCATTTCGGGTGGCGGCCATTTTGATTAGAGCCAAAATGTATGGTTCCATGATATTGATTTTGGTTGAATTTTTTTGGAATATACTTGTCATCAATGGGAACTCATTTAATGCATAAAATCCTTGTTATACTAAATGCCTGGGTCTTTGTCAATGTTTACTGGCCCATCTAGACAGTTTAGAGCAGTGGTTCTCAACCTTTTTATTACCACGCCCCCTCTAAGAGCTGGTCCTTCCCTCCACGCCCCCCCTTGCATCTACGAGTAAAATTCCCTCCCAGATTAGGAGGAAAATAAAAAAAAAAAGAGAAAGTGGAGTTTCGAGGGACAGGGAGGGAGGTAAATAATTACAAAATAATGGTAAGCCTAGCGAGTTTAACTAGAGTGGTAGACTATGGGAAACTAACGTTAAAAGACGATACTTTTGCATTTTTTTTTAAAACTTCTGGATATTAGTTCCTCACGCTTGTTAAGAAAATAAAGAATATAATTCTAGAGTTTTTAAATTTTCCCTAGGCTTCGCGCCTCCCCTAGAAATTGCTGACGCCCCCCAGGTTGAGAACCACTGGTTTAGAGGTTCCATCCATACTTGTCAACAACTAGATAGCAACGTAACAGATAACGTGCAAAAAAAAATAGAACCATATATATATATATATTTATATATATATATATATATATATATATATATATATATATATATATATATATATATATATATGTGTGTGTGTGTGTGTGTGTGTGTGTGTGTGTGTATGTATGTATGTATGTATGTATGTATATGTATGTATATATATATATATATATATATATATATATATATATATATATATATATATATATATATATATATATATATATATATATATATATATATATATATATATATATATATATATATATATATATATATATATATATATATATATATATATATATATATTATATATATATATATACACACACACACTGGGAGTGTGTGTGTCTGTATCTGTTGACACAGTCAACCGTTATTTCAATAGCAGCTTAGAATGGTCATGTATGTTCCTCAAAGCGTAAGAGAAAGTAATCCCCTTTCACTAAAGTCAGGACGCTTTATCCTTTATTCTATAGCTGCAACCCTTCCTCCCTTGCGAGCAAGGAAGATTCCCCTGCAGAGAAGTCGTCAATTAAGTGTAAAGCAAATTTGAATAAAACAACAAATATCTGGAAGCAGTGGCACTCCATTCTGCGGACCGACAACTTTGTTACTGAATATGTGATGAGATGAGTGGTGGAAAGTCTGGCTAAATAAGTTAAGAGCAACCCAGTGCATGCAGGATTTGTTGCTAAGTGAAATATGGATATATTTCGAAAGAAAAGGTACGTAATTGGAGATTGTGTGTGTATACGTAAATACATGCATACATAAATATACATATAGTACAGGAGTTGTTGGCACAAGCAGGTCACAGCATATATCAGGACAGGGTGACAAGGAGACAGTCGGTCATCTATAGGTGATATTTATTTGCCGACCCGTTTCGTAACACATTGTTACATCATCAAAACTTAAAGAGAAAATACACAAATTAAAATACATGGAATAAAACTAACGACTTCAAGAGTCTCAACACGCTATATAAATATACATTAAAACAAGATCATTCAGAAAAAGCACCTGCTAGACTAAAAGTTGAAAACGGAATGACTAAAAGGGAAAAGGAAAGTGGCATAGAAAACTGGCTCAAGCCAGATACAACTGTACAGAGGTGGTGTGAGAGTTCAACTTAGGAACTACAGTAGCTGCTTAATAAATAACGATTCTAAAATGAGCAGTTCTTGTGGATGACTTGTTTGCCCCAAAACAGAGAAGTCAGAATAGTTAATACTGGTATTGCACGTATCTGAATGATTTCTAACATTAGAAAATTCTGGGTTGGACAATCTGCAACCAGTACGAAGACTAACACCTTTATGTGAATCTGTTCTGACCCTCAGCAATCGTTTCGTCGATCCCACGTAAGTCCCCAAATTACATCTGGGGCAAGTATATTTATATGCGACTGACGATTGCATAATTGGGCAGATTCTATCCCTAAATTTAAAAAGAGACCCTATTGCAAGTGGATTTTTCTGGTATTAGAGTGACTTGTAACATATTAAAATGTTTTTCTATTGAAGACTTCAGATTACTTCTAAATTTATCGTCTAGGATGTATGGGATAGTTGCATAGAGTTTCTTCCGTGGTACTGTACTTATAACAGCCGAGTCAGATAGTTTCTTATTTAAGAAATTCTTCCAGTGTTTAAAGAAAACATGAGATGGAAACCAATTATCAGTAAAATATTTGTGCAAGAACACTATTTCTTTATGATAAGAGTCCCATGAAGAGGTTAGAGTATAAGCCGGGTGGAGGAGAGTAAAAATTTAATTTAGTTTAAAATTATAAAAACAAGCTCTATAAAAGTTCGAACACAGACCAGTAAAAGTCTTTTTTTCTAAAAACGGAAGTGTTAAAACTGTCATTATGTCGGAACACCAAAACATCCAAGAATGGTAACTGATCATGCTTCTCTCTTTCTTATGCAAACTTAATATTAGGATGTACTTCGAGAGGAATTGATCAGCATGAAAGGCTGATTTGAAAAGAACGAAGGTGTCATCGACAAACCGTTTATATACAAGTGGATCAAAGTCAAGGGGGGAATTTTCCAACATGGCCTCCTCCAGGGAGCACATGAAAGTGTTGGAAAACGTGGGGCCAGGAGGTGATCCCACTGCCATCCCATCAGTCTGTTTGTACAAACAACCATTAAAAATAAAAGTAGTGTCCAGCATTGCTAACTCCAACAATTTCTTAAAAAGACAACGATCATAATTAAAATAAGTGTCACTGGGTTCAATAAAAGTTCATCTAAAAAAACTCAATTGTTTCCTCCACTGGGGCATTTGTAAATAATGACTTAACATCATAACTTGTCATATATAAATCAGAGTCTTGGCATAAAATACATGATTTGAACTCTTCAGAGTTTTTTAATGTGTGCTGGTTAAAAGTAAACTGTTCTAATAACGGTACTAAACATTTGGCTAATTTATAGTTAGGAGCGTGGATTGATGAGAATATTGGTCTCATTGGAATTCCGTCTTTGTGTATTTTAGGTAGACCATGTAAAACCCTAAACGACGTACGACGTACCGAAGCAATATAAATCTTCATAACTGTCTTTTTTATGATATTTTTGGTATTAAGTTCTTTTAAAAACCTGTTGATTTTATCTTCAACTTTAAATATATGTTTAAGCGTTTACCCTTACGGCTTTACTTTTACTAACTTTCACATTCAGATTTATCCCCTAACTCTAAATTTCTGAAAACTTTGCTAATGGTTGTAGGTTTTATCCATCATCAAAAATTTTTAAATTTTTTTTATTAAAATCTGCTTTGCACTTTATAATCAACATTTTCTTATCCAACTAAATATTACCTTTGTCTTCCTTTCCCATCTTTTTCCTATTAATCCATAAATGAATTATTAATTTTCAATGGATAAAAAGAATAGAACTTCACTTTCCAAGTAAAGCATTTCTGATATAATCTCTTTTTTAGCATAAACTTCATTTTGCCTAATACACATCTAAGCACAGTTAAAATTTTAGAACCTACCACACCAAAGATCTTTAGCTTTTCCCACATTGTATCTAGATAAGTTCTTTCTCGATAGGTTCTTCATCTTATCATATAACATTTTATCCAAACAATTGTTTTATAACAATATTGTCCCCGTACCCTCTTCCTTGTCTAAAGTCTTAATTTCTTTCCCGATTTATATTTCAGTTCCATATTATCTTTTTTTAATAATTTCTCAACCATTCTCCTTCCCGTAGCACTTACTATAGCCATGCTTTTATCCTTTGTACAATCATCTCAGTTACCCTTCCCTTTATTCAAAGGGCTAATTGATACGATCACTTATCATTCCTCTCCTTCATAAGACAAATGCTTTTACTATAATCTCATTCATTAAACTCCCGTTCCATTATTTCAGCCTGTACTCCAGTGATTTGAACTAAGTACATCCATTGTCTTTTTGTTTATCTATTTTTGAATGTTTGCTTTTACATTTCTCTAGATCTAGGAAATTTATGTATCTTTACTTAGGACCTGCTTAGAAATAGAAATAAATATTTTCATTACGTTTACTTCTTAGTGTTTTTGTTTTTTCAAAAACAAATATCATGTGGATGTGGGGAAATGGCCTCAATTATATATATATATATATATATATATATATATATATATATATATATATATATATATATATATATGTATATATATATATATATATATATATATATATACCCACACACAAACACTCACACACACAGACACACACACACACACACACACACACACACACATATATATATATATATATATATATATATATATATATATATATATATATATATATATATATATATATATATATATATATATATATATATATATATAATATTCGATATTTTTTCTTTAAATAAGCCATTATCGCTCAAGAGGTGGGATACTTAGAGACATATTTTTCCGAGTGCGTTAACCATTTTCTTTGAAAACACGCATTATTGATATTCTAATAATAATTGTCAGTGCGACTATACAGTATATAAATATTCTTTGAAAATTTTCTGCTCGCAAGAGTCAGTGCTGGCACAAAACCAGCTTAGTCTAACGACAACAACAAAACATTCTCTCTCTCTCTCTCTCTCTCTCTCTCTCTCTCTCTCTCTCTCTCTCTCTCTCTCTCTCTCTCGCGGCCACACGGGTTTATCTAAGACGATTCCGAATGCATAACGTAACTCTCCGACTCTTTCAGCTCGGGTTATATGTATCTGTCTACCCTTCTGGCACCACCGCCGTGGAGTTGCATTTTAAACGAGCCTACGGGAGTGAAAATCCAATCTTCAATACTGGCATTTTGGGCTTTCGGCTCTCGGATCATTACCGGAGGTTCCTGACCGTACAGATGGTGTTTTAACTGGCTTGTTGCTCTATAGACGTTACCTATATTGTCACCGACAAGCCAGTTATTAATCATAGGAGCCTACTTATTATGTCCATTAGGTAAAGCCAAATCATACTAATTATAATGATTAAGAATTGCTTCATATCGCTTTTGAATAAATGCGGTTTTCTTCTGATCTCTAGCATTCATCATTTTATTCCGGTCTTTAAGATTAACAAGAGTAAAATAAACATGGTCAAAAATTGTTTTTGAGTTAGACTAAGCTGAATACTAAAGCAGTATCAGGGAATATTTTCGTTTAGGTTTTTATGTCTGCTGATGATATAACTGCATTTATCATGAGTGCCATCAGCGTGTATTGTGACCGACTCCTGAAAGAATTTTTCAAACCTCCAGATGTAGAACGAAATCCTTGGCAAATTTCATAAGTTTTTCTCTCTTTACTTTCTCTCTCCCTCACACACACACACACACACACACACACACACACACACACACACACACACACACATATATATATATATATATATATATATATATATATATATATATATATATATATATATATATATATATATATATATATATGAATGTCTTTTCCTGTAATACCAGAGTGTAATATAAATGTAAAAAGGCCCATAAAAAACTATTTAAACGTTGCAAACATATATTTCGGGCACTTGCTTCTGTGCCCCTGTTCACTGGTAGAATATGGACAGATGAAATGTTACAAGGGTATATATATATACAAAGCATATACAGGTGTGGCATTAAGTCTCCGATGGTATGCAGGTGACTGTTTCCTAAGAAGGAGGAGAATGACCAATTCCCTAGTGGTTTTTGGTCTCATTAACTCCCGTTTAGCGACGATTTAGGAGGTCGTGTTCTCTGGGACACCTTCAGAAGCAGTCTGAGGATTAAAGCATCGATGTCGTCCGATTTCCAATGTCCTCCTGACAAGTTCATGTGCAAATTATCAAAATGGCTAGCAGACCTGTTATCACCCTTTCTAGGAACCTTCTCATCCTCCCATGTCAAACATGCAGAGGATTTTATACAAAAATTTAATAGTTTAAATATCCCCTCAAACAACATCAAATTGCTCAGCCTAGACGTCGAGTCATTATTTACTATAGTCCCGATAGCCGACGTGTTGTCTTTCTTAGAGAGGAAGTTACAACCATATGAAGACCATTTTCCTCTTGGCATAGATAAAACTCTAAAACTTATCAACCTCTGTGTAACTAACAACGTGTTTTCTTTCAATGGTAATTTAAAAAAAAAAAAATTTGGCTGTAGCATGGGAAGTCCCCTATCACCCCTTTTAGCAAACTTGTACATGGAATATTTCGAAACAGAACTTTTGTCGTCTATCAAACCCCGCAATATGATCTGGCTTAGATACATAGATGATATCTTTACTTTCTGGGACAATAGCTGGGGAGACTTTAATGAATTTTTTAATAGACTAAATTCGCTAGTTCCGACCATAAAATTAAAAATGGAATGGGAAAAGGAAGGAAAATTGCCGTTCCTAGATGTACAGATCATAAAAGAACAGAACAGATATGCCTTCACAGTATATAGGAAAGCCACTTTCGCTGTTTCCTATATTCATTTCTTAAGCTACCACGATGTCTCCGTAAAGATCATGGTAGGGTGCAACTTATTCCTCAGGGGTCTTAGAATATGTTCAAATGGGTACCTAGACAAAGAATTCAACACGATCCGCCAACACCTAACGCAACTGCTCTACACAATGGCCTTCTGTGAGTGCCCATTCTTGGGTGGATGGATGCCGGATGTGAAAGAAGGAGGGCATATTTTGCGTCCCAATGAACTTGCATGGGCATGTTGGGTGTCCCACGTGTCGGCTAGGCGACAGCACTCTGCGAGAGTAGTAGGCGCTTTTCGCATACATGGGTTGTTAGGGAGGAAGAGGCGTAATATAAAAAGTTTTCAATCGTGAACCGCTCGAGGATGTCTTCGGTGGTGGAGACTCCCAGGGACTCTAGCCACTTAGAGAGGGCCCTATTGGATTGGTACACCCAGCCAGACCAAGTCTGTCCTGCTTCTTTTATCTGGCCTCTCCAGCTTCGTCTTCAGCATTCGGGGGTGATCTTGTATGCCTATGTGATCGCCTGGCGCACTTCCACCCATTTCCCTTAATCTGCCTCAGGGAGGGTGTTGAAAGTAATTAGACCCTTTCCTCCAAGAAATTTTCCCAAGAGTAGGGAGACTTCGGCAGGAGTGAGTGGGTAGGCACTAGGGATCCTTTCTGCCCGATCGAGCCACACCTCGGGCTTGGTCTCAGTCCACTTGGGCATAAAGGTATGAGCCTGAGTGAGGGCAGATGCGCCAGGGGCTGGAGAGGAGGTGGTAGTGCCAATTTGGGCCATCTGGAGCTCATGGGACCTCTGCCTTTCCTCCCTGTCAAGCCTATCCTTTCTTTCTTGTTCTTCCCTTGCAAGTCTATCCAGCCTATCTTGTTCTTCCCTCTTCTCCTCTCTGTCTTGTACTTCCTTCTTCTCCTTTCTTTCCTGTTCTTCCTTTCTGAGTTTATCCAGCCTATCTTGCTCTTCCTTCTTCGCCTTTCTTTCTTGTTCCTCTTTCACACATTTATCGAGGCTATACCTTTCTCTTCCTTTGCAAGTTTACCTAGCCTATCTTGCTCTTCCTTCTGCGCCTTTCTTTTTGTCTTCCTCTCCTGCCATTCTGCATCTCTTTCCCCCTTGATATCATCTACTTTCTCTTTGACCCTGTCCCTCAGGGCTTGTCCTGACAGTCCCCTGTCCTTTCCAGCGGACATATAGAACTTAAAGTCCTCATTTTGCTGTATTCAGCATGTCGTAGGCACATTTAGATAATGCTTATATGGGTGTGACCCTTTAGATAATCAGCATGTCTGAAAATACTCCAATTTCAAGGTGTCTGAAAAGACCCAAGTTTGTTCTTGATGAACTGGTTTCAGTATGTCTAAAAGACTCGGTTGTTCGTGATGAATGAGTGTTAATATGTCTGAATAAGACTCAGTTTGTTTGTGATGAAAGGATTTTAATATGTCTAAAAAGACATAGCGGTTTAGGATGAACGAATTTTTATATGTCTCGAAGGATGTAAATTGAGTTCTATTTCACACACGGGCTCAGCCGGTTATTGCATGAATGTTGGGTTTTTTTGGTTCGCCTCATAGGACGTGATTTGTTCCCAGGGAACTGATTTTTTTATTTTTGTCTTGTAGGATGTGTTTTTTGATTCACGCACGGACTTGGCCGGCTATTGCGAGGATCTTAAGGCTTGGTTCGGGGAGCGTTTGTCCGTTCCCGAGAATTTTCTTGTATTCTTTTTGCCTCGTAGGGCGTAGATTTGTTCGCAGGGAACTGGTTTGTTTTTTTCCCAGAGGATGTAGGAAGTTTGGTTTTATTTCACGCACGGACAAGGCCGGCTAGGGGGCGAATTTGGGTTTGGTTCGGGGAGCATGTGCCCATTCCCGTGAATTTCGTTTTTCTTGTGATAAAAAAAAAAAAAATCCTTTTAGGGGAGTCCCGATACGAGTTAGGTTCGGGAACTCAGTGAGCATCGTGACACTCTTAAAATAATAGCCACAACAAAATAAAAATGAAAGGACGTAGCATAAACCTTAAGGAAAAAAAAGTAATAATAATGCTTTGAGATGGACTGGGATACTGGCGGCGGGGGTGGGGCGGGGGTAAGTTTTACGTACTAATGCAAATTGGTGGTTTAGAAACCTGGCGTTTTAGAAGTACACTTCTATTTATTTTTATAAAAGTGGTAAGTTCATCGATGAGAGAAGGATAAGTTAAAATTATAATATTTGCAAGCTATGCTAATAAATGACCATCTTCTGTCAAAATAATGAGAGGCGTTTCCTCCACCCTAATATAAGTACAAAACTTATTTCTATTATGCATGGGCGCTGTTTGCCTAAGTCACGTGCGTATACAAATTTGCCTTTCCTTATTTTTAGCCTTCCTCGCACGAGACCGGAAAAGGATAATGTTTGCCTAGTCAGGATAAAGCTCGTCTGGTACGCACCTGGCAACAAAGGACAATGACCAGCGCAGGAATTTTTCCGCAACTGATCCCACTTATACAAACATCCTGCTTAAGTATATTTAGAGGAACCCAAATATAAAAGTTTCTCCTAGGCTTTACGAAAATTAACTGGGAGCAACGTGAATACCAACTGGTCACAGCAAACTTCAAGCAAAACGAAAGATAAACAAATAAACAAAAAAAAAAAAAAGGTTCCGTACACTTATGAATGAAATAGAGGGCAGTTATTGAATGGAAACGCTTTTAAATGAACTAGAATTTATCACGTGTTGTGCTGTACAGTGGAATGTGTACAGATAAAAATATGAAGCACATTTATTTGCTCACGTGACCTGAACAAATTTTGCCTTTTCTGAGATTTTA
>JANJGK010000008.1:58855234-58860234 GCA_039081455.1 Macrobrachium rosenbergii
CACAGATGAAGTTACTTGGACATATTAATATTTCATGTGTGTACTGAGTAAAACATACTATTGGAAGGATTGTGGAAATCTAAATAATTCGTAAACGCGTAACTTTACTTGTTAAACTCCCTAGGAACATAGACTTACAACTAGCCAGGCAATCTCCAGAATAAACACTATTTTATTCAAGAAATAAAAACAATATTGACCGTGCAACTCTCCTGAAAATGACATTTGACTAGCCTGCCTGTACTCCTGAACGTTCATGGCAATTTTTTCACGCTATATAGCGACAGTCATCTCTGTTACTGTGAACTGTATAATTAGATAGGCAAATCAGTCCCAATTGGCGTTCCCGACCGAGTAAGTGGCATTAAAAGTTAATGACCAACTGGTACGGATACGACGCATAATTTATTAAGGTAAATGGAAAGAGCATCATTTTATTTTGTGTGATTAAATAGGTCATTATAAGATAAGATGATCAGATATTTTCTCTTGAATTCATAAATAATTAAAAGTGTATCAGATTATAAGTACTGTAATTTTGTCACAATAATCGCTTGGGTAATCCTGGCTAGCTGCACTTAATTAAGGATTATTTATTATTTTAAGAAAAAAAAGTAAAATTCTAAAGTATTCACTTTTTTTAGGGGGGTTGGTTAGAGTCAAAATTAAATTCACTGTAACTTTAAGAGTTAAACTGCTCTTGGCAAGGCCATGTTTCCTTCGATATAATTATATCCTCTCAACAATAATATACAGAAATTCCCAGCGCCATTGTCGCTATAACATCGATTCTTCACTTCTTCATGAATACGCAGATATTAATATTCTGTAAGCAAGATTTTCATTCGTTGTGGTAAATAAATCATCACTCCATTAACAACTGAAGCGAGACATGCACAGAATGATAATTAGCACGCTCATAGTTCTCGTAATAGAATAATTTTATTGATTATTGCACTGTTTATGAAGCTTCGGTAATTACAGTAAGTTATTTATGTTTTGAGTATTTGAATTCTATCGTTGATTCCATTTAGAAAGAATTCTAGGCATTAAATTTTACCTTTTGTATCCGTGTCAATATACGCCTGATAATGAATTTACATACTTAGTCTTATCTTTTTTAATAGAAGAGGTGTGAAAGATTTGCTAGGCTTATGTACCAAAAATCAAATGGACACGCACTTATGCTGGACCGCCAGCAGACAAAAAAGTTAACGAAAAGGAAGAGTTACATGCCTAAAATCGACAGAGATGGTGTTCCGTGAGTGAAAGTTTCTGTTCTTTCAAATTCGACCCTGGCGATGGTAACAATTAGACCATTTAAACATTGTGCACCTATGCTATCACTATGAATATCGATAAATTGAGCCAATGTTTCCTTCACGGACGTAGTTTGCCAATAGTAAGAAATTATTTGTCATATTTCAGATATTTATTGTTGATTTACTTTTACCAATTAATTTTACGATGGATATATTTTCTTGTTCAAGTGATGTAAATTCGCCCTCGGTCCACAAAATACCATTGTTATTTGCTAAAATGGAATTAGGGAACAGGAAAATAAGTTTTTGAAGAAAAAGTGGAGAAGTGTATAGCATATTACATTGCTTCTTCCAACCCATATTTGTAGAATACTCTAGTCATTGGATTAATACCTCTGCTTCCGCGCCAGAGTGGGTTTAGTACTCTATTTCTATCAACTGGTACCAGAGTGGCGTATAGTAATAAGATTTACTTCGAATTCCCCAGGATTTCAGGCATATAAAGTGCATCAAGGCATATTAGACAGGGAGGGAAGAAATGTCAATATATCTATCTATTCAAGACATAATTTTCAGCTAATTTGTGGTCCAGAATCACAACGAGACTAAAAATCGAAACAAGACTAATTCAGACATTCAAGCAATGGTGAAGTAAGAAAACATAATCGGTTATTAATGGCTACATTACTATCAAAAAGCCAATGATTATGATGGTGCTTATAGAACGTTGAGTGTTTGACGTTCTACTCTATGCCGTGGGTATATGGCCTTAAGGAGCACAAATACTTCCCTTTATTTACACAGAATCCCATCACATGCAACCTGAAACTGAGAGTATGGAGGATAAGAACATAATACACATTGAAGGAAAGAAAATACACTTGAGTCAATATTATTTTTTAGTTAATGAAAGAGACAAACACAAATAAAGTGGCACTGATCAAAACATAGGTAGTAATTAAGGTTCTGCGGCCCCGAACTAATTATAGAATTTAAGAATTATACTTGGTTGACCATAATACCTTGAGACCAGACGAAGAAAATTCCATTATCACAAAAATTAAATATTAGAAGTTTGTGAAATTATGTATGACATTTTCCATGCACACAAACTATTTCCTGTTATTTTTTTTTTTTTTTTACTGTGTATGCCTTGCTTCTTTTCCAACATTTCTGAATTCGCCAGGACATTACTCAATTACCATTTACGTTTAGGCTTACATATAAAACCCTTTTCAACAGTCCTTATCTTTTTAGAAACAATCAGTGACAGAAGAATCTTTTTATATTCAAACAATTAAGAATCAGATATAGACGCGATCAGAAAGCCTCTTATATGGTATATGAACCAACACTCTAGGTATAGAGTCACCACCATATTACGCTTGGCTTTCACATACATATTGGAAAGGTGTTGGATTGCTTACAAGGAAGGAAGTACCACTTCCAAAATAGTAGCGATCACAGTGAGAAACCGATATCCCCTTGATGTCTCAAAAACATCCAACACTCGAGGAAAAATATCTGTGTTGAAGTGTCATAACTTCTAATACCTGTTTGCTCTGAAAACCCTTTGTTATATCTGTGCATAGGATTTTCATTTTATATCTCATTGAGCTCCAGTACAGCTTCATTTGATAAGTATGTCCTCTGCCAGAGAGAATTCTCCCGTTCGTTATATTGCTACTGATATCAGTCTTTGAAAAAAGAAATCCGATAATTACAGACTACGGCCTCTTAGCAAAGTCTGCATCTGAAGCAGCATGAACAAAATAACTGAAACTAGTGATGGAAACTTGTCCTTTTCTAATGCACATGAGAGAGAGAGAGAGAGAGAGAGAGAGAGAGAGAGAGAGAGAGAGAGAGAGAGAGAGAGAGAGAGAGAGAGAGATGTCGTAATTTAGGATCAGCCTATGAAACATGCAACATATCGTAATATTAAATCATTCTAAGTGAATTACGAGTATTATAATAAGCCTTTTATAACAACTTTTACGGATTGGAACTCATTTCCATACTCACTGGGTGATTATTTTTTTTAATTCTCTGAATATGGTATTCTAAACATTAATAACCGTAATTTTCTTTCGCCCGCGCTATTGTACCTTTCAAAAATTTATTCTGAAAATTTGAAATTACCAGTTCCTGATTTTCTTCTGATATGGCTGAAAATTTAATGTTAGAGTTTGTTACTTGAACAATTTTGTTCATATTTTTTTTTCCCCCTGTTGCGTATGATTCACAATCAGAGAAGCTTGTCCCGAATTATCGAAAGTGGAGATTATTAAATTTAGATACAGTGGCTAAATATTATATCTTAGGCCGTAAGATATAATCCGGCAATGTGTCGCTACTTATAAAACACCAAATACAATACATATAAAGGTTATGTCTACATGGCCTATTATTTCACATGAACTCTCGTATGTACATACAAAGCGTATGTTTTCCCAGTGTTGTAAATTTAAACGAATTTAGAAAGATTAAATAAGCATGAACATTTCAAGGTGAGAACGTTGAAGTCTAGTACCCCTTATTTGTAAGCATATTTATGAAAAACTATAAATAAACTTATAAAAATCAGCATTGCTCAGAAATATTCCTTTACTAAATTTTCTTCTCGGTCTTTGGTAGTGAAGAAACCTACAAAAAGAAAATGAATATCCATTGGGGGATCTACTTCCCCTCGTAGCATTTCACAGTTCAATGTAGATGGAAAATACATAACTATTACGTGCTTTGCGACTTCTGAAATTTTCCGCGATATGTTCAGAAAGCTGTAAATGATTAAGTACCCAGCTTAACATTCTAAAACCTCATGGAGAAGACTCTATTGCTTCTCAGCCCATATTGCCTAATAAAAATACAACCATGGAAACTTTTATTTGAAAAAGACATTTAACTTGTTGCATTTATTCCTAGCACAACGGCTAATTTTTCACGCTATACAGCGGAAATGTCTTTTCCGACACGGTGAATTGGATAATTAGATTGAAAAATGGCCTAATTGGCATTCTGAACTGCGTAAGTGCCATTAAAAGTTAATGACCTACTTGAACGCAATTGACGCATACCTTATTATGGGGAACGGGAGAAGTGGCACATTTTGGCGGTTGCTAGGAAAGTAATTGTAGGTTATAACAGTTTCTCGTGGATATTAATTAAAGTAGGATAGTTCAAAATAGAGTCAGTTTTCTTAATAAGGACATTTTAAGCATCTTGAATTTTCTTAAGGCATTTATGGTAGTCTTTTTATTTAAGAATAAAAGATTTTTTTTCATTTTAGAATAAAAGATTTTGTTTTCATTTGGAGCTTTCGAATTTTTTTCCTCACATCAGTTAAATGGAACTTCCTTAGATATTATGTGTGATCACGGATGGCATTTACCGAAAATTAATGTCCCCAGATGTAATTATAATCCAGCATTATTCCTAAACTGATGTTCATCCACATCACTGGCTTTATCAGATGGAACTGCATCTCCTCATGAATACACAAATCTTAATATTCTGGAAGCAATATTTCCATTGGTCGTTGTAGATGAATCATCAGGGCATTAATAGCTGAAGAGGGACAAGCGTAATTATCATGCCCTTTTTAAGGGCATAATAATTAGCAAATTTAAAAGTTTCCATCATGGAATCATGGCATTGCTTATCTCATTAAGTTATTAACCACTGAGCCCGTGGTGATTACAGTAAGTATTTTTTTTTTTTTAATCGCATGGGACACTGTTT
>JANJGK010000008.1:58865234-58887734 GCA_039081455.1 Macrobrachium rosenbergii
ATATATATATGTCTGTGTCTGTGTGCGTGTGCGTGTGTGTGTGTGTGTCTGTTTGTTTGTGAGTGTATCATAGTTTTCTGAGTTTCGAAATCTTACCATCTTGAAGGTTCGTTCTGGATGCTGGGTCTTAAGCCAGGTTGGTATTCCTAATAAAATGGTATAGTATCACTGATTTAAAAATTATTTATCACTCAATAAAGAGAAATAAGAATCATTCTTACTGCCAAAGATTTAGTTTTCTACTGAATTCACAAGTTTCATAAAAAAATGTCTATTACTTAGAGTTGTCACTTTATGTGCACAATGCTACCTTGTTTGATATAACTTTGAAAAATACTTTGCTCTGATTCTTGAGGAAATTCTTCCATAACTGTGGCGGTCGTAACTGATTTAATTTTCCATCGAAAAAAAATATACATCCCTTGACACAAAACTTCACTGGATTTTGATGAGCATAATGATGTAGATGCTAATACAGAAAGACAAGGAAAAGAGCTGTAGAGCTGATGATCTCATAACATCGAATAGGAGGAACGAAAAACATAAATATGCAAATGCTAATGACTGATGCCATTACAAAAATTTCTGGGACAACATCAGCCAGCAGTGAGTGATGAACGGTTCCTTGGTGAGAACTCCAAGTCGTTTTTGAAATCGGAAATTTAAAACGCTAATTTTGTTCCAAAGATAATGACCTAGTGGCCCGATTATAATGAGAGAAGGGAATGAACTTGAAATGATACTGTTATGACCATGATGTATAAACCACGGTTTGGAGAATATTATCGAGCTGACATTTTATTCACTTCTGCAATTCCACGTAAAACGTTTGTAAAAGAAAGGGCAAATGCATTGTTTTATTTCTTGTTTCATAGGATCATATGAAGTACGTATTTATCGACATCTTTTATTTCAAAGACTTCTGGCATAAGAGATGGTACTTTATTTAAAGTCAGATTATATGGCATCATATTAATAATGAACTCAATTCATAATCCAAGAAATATTCCATTAACTGCTACAACAGCAACTACTACTACTACTACTACTACTACTACTACTACTACTACTACTACTAATAATAATAATAATAATAATAATAATAATAATAATAATAATAATGATAATACTAATAATAATAATAATAATAATAATAATAATAATAATAATAATAATAATAATAATAATAATAATAATAATAATAATAATAATAATAATAAAAAGACCAAAGCTGAAAGTAATTCCACCAAAGGCCCTTATCGCCAAAATTACAACCTTATCTTTCGGAAATGTAACCATTCCTTATCAGTCATAAGACCCACCTTTCAAAATGTTTTGTAAAAGTCCATAAGTAAGTTTTTTTAATTTATAATTATGTCTTGCATGGTTGTCGAAGATCAAATGACAAACTACCCAAGTTGCCACTAAATACACTCAAGTTTCCTAAGCTGGTCGCTAAGTTTAAGTTTTATGTTTTTCTAGAGAACAGATATATTAATGGGAAAAAAATAGGATTTTTTGTCTAGATAGTGACCCCAAGGTTTTCGGGGGTCGTTATCTAGGACTAATATTTCTTGCGGGACATTATCTTTACGATATTTACAGTCTTTTGTTTATGTTTTTACGGTAATTCCCAACGGGCTTGTAATAAACACGCCTCAAAGGTGAATACATGCCGGGTTAAAACCCCTTAGGGTCACTAGCTAGGAAAGATCCAAAAATTACTGGAACATCGTAAAAAAAAAACTGAATTTTAATACAAATAAACAGCAAAATGATTGGTTAATCCTCTACTGGCATCCTAGCAAACTCTTCTTGTCTGCTGAGTGGGTCAGCCTCCGATGACAACGCTGACCACATTACAGTTACTGATTTTGTCAGCATAACCTTGACACCACTGATGCGAATTTAGCTTTATTATTATACAAGGATGATTTTAAAAGGACTTTATCAACTGTAGGACTAAGCCACAATGTGCAAAACCTACTGGAAAAAACGAATACTGCATTCAGGCAATTTATTTTGTTCTCACTACCTGGGAACACTATTTCACGGAAACGTCAATGTTACATATTGCGAGATATTGATAAAGGTTTTAATCATGTGTTCATATTGATCATGGAATGATAATTAATTTTAACTAACCCTGAAAAAGTAGAATATTTGCCTCAAATAACTATCCACACATATTTTCTTCAACACTCAGATTTAACCTCTTCGACCAAGAACAAAATCTAATTTAGTATTGCACTGTTAAGATGTATGATTAAGCTTCTAAAATATTCTTATTTAAACAACAGATTAAAAAAAAGGGGATCTTCTACAATGCATCCAATTTATAAAAAAGAACAGCATATTTATGTTTCTACATGGCTAAAGGTAATTTTGTATAATAAAGAAAAATATGCCCTCCTTTTCATGAAGAATCTTTCATTATGAGCATTATGAATATTCCTTTTTAATTTTACTTTCCAAGAAATGCTTTCAGACTAGGATGCAAAATAACATTTGTCTGCTGTAACGTAGGTGTTTCAAAAAAAAAAAAAAATGAACATCGCTTTAATATTCATTCGGAATGATAAGAGATGAGAAATACTGCAACTAACGTTCGGAAAAAAATCTTAAAAAGTAAAAAAATATTCATCAGAACAAAGTCAGGTCATGCGGGTCAAAGGAAAAATGAAAGAAAAGGTGTATTTTTTTTAAAGAAAACTCATGAGTGATGAGGATTTTAAGGCAATGCATTGAAGGAAAATGTGAGTATTTGGTAAGGATATTACTTATACGTGGAAAAAAAGTATTATTATTATTATTACTATTATTATTATTATTATTATTATTATTATTATTATTATTATTATTATTATTATTATTATTATTATTATTATTATTCACAAGATGAAATCTATCCAAATGTAACATGGCCCACAGGGGGCACTGATTTTAAGTTCAAGCTTCCAAAGAATATGGCGATCATTAAAAGCAAGCAAGCGGAGGTAAAAGGAGATAAAAGTAAGAAGAAATCACTTATTGAAGAAAAAATCAACATATCGATAAATGAAAAAAAACGAAATGTATGTACTCTATTAAAATGCAAAGAAAATTATATTAGGGTAATGATGTATTGCACCTTCTCTTGAATTTTTGAAGTTCCAATTGGAAAACATCCGCAGGGAGACTGTTCCACAGTCCAACGGTATGAAGATTAAATGACATCTGGAACTGAGGAGTTCGACAGCAAGGCACATTTACTGCATATTGGTGCTGGTGTTCAGGACATCAATTTGTTCTTGGCAGGAAAAGAGGATCAGGGATCAACTGTGAATGTGAAACATCTCTGTTAAAATACAACTTATGTAAAGTTGACAACAAGAGACCAAGTCATAGCAGGTAATATTAGGAAACCGAACCCTACCACCACGAATCACTCTATCTGAGGGGGATAAATCTCTGCCAGAAGCAGACGTCCACACCGGAGAACAATATTCTAAAACATGTTGCATTGATTTTATCACTGTTATAAATATAAGAGGCCTTACGTATAATAACTAACTTTTGTGCGGCGTATGCTAACACTTTCATTAGATGTTTCCAAAAGTAAGATATGTTTCAAAAGTCGTACCTAGAATGGCTGAAGCTTCAGATTCATTAATATATATATATATATATATATATATATATATATATATATATATATATATATATATATATATATATATATATATATATATATATTAATGAATCTGAAGCTTCAGCCATCACGCACACACACACACACACACACACACACACACACACACACACACACACATATATATATATATATATATATATATATATATATATATATATATATATATATATATATATATATGGATGTAAGTATGTATGTGTGTGCTTGCACGTGTATGTTCCACATACACTCTGAAACACATTAGGCAGTTTCAACCAAACTTGATATACATATGACTTACCATCTTGGAAAGAACACTGTGGGGGTAAGACATCACTGGCACCAAATGGGGGTGTGGGAAGGAAGTGTCATGTAGTAATTACAGAAAATGACAGATATTAGTCTAATCCATAGTTTTCGAGGTCAATGGGATGAATAGTGACACTCCCGATGCCATTTAAGTCTAAGTTCAGCCCCTATAGGGAGGGGGGCGTGGGAAGGGGGTAAAATGTGAAAATAATCTAAACAACAGATATTAGTGTCTAAAACATAGTTTTCGAGGTCACTAAGAAGAATAGTGACACTTTTCGATACCCTTTAAGTCGAAGTTCAGCCCTGATAGGAAAGGAGTGGGAAGAGCATGACAAGTAAAAATAACCGAAAATGACAGATATTAGTGCCTAATCCATAGGTTTTGAGGTCACTGAGATTAATAGTGATATTCCTGATGCCCTTTAAGTCCAAGTTTAGCCCTGATAGGAAGGTAGGATGAGAAGGGGGTGGGAAGGTGGTGACATGTAAAAATAACTGAAATGACAGTTAGTGTCTAATCCATAGTTTTTGAGATCCCTGAAAAGAATGGTGACACTCCTGTTGTACTTCAAGTCCAAGTTCAACCCCAATGGAGGGCGGAGAGTGGGGGTAGAAGGGGTGGGAAGGGGATGACATGCAAAAATAATAAAAAGAATCAGATATTACTGTCTAATCCATACTTTTCGAGGTTGCTGTGATGAATATTGACATTCCCAATGCCCTTCAAGTCCAAGTTCAGCCCTGATAGGAAGAGGGGGTGGGAAGGGGATGACATGTAAAAATAACCGGAAACGACAGATATTGGCATCTAATCCATAGTTTTCAAGAATAGTGACAATCCTGATGCCCTTTAAGTAAAAGTTCTGTCCTGATAGTAACAGGGGTGGCAAGGATTGGGAAGGTGGTGACATGTAAAAATAGCTGAAAACTACAGATATTAGTGTCTAATCCATAGTTTTTGAGGTCACTGAGATGAATAGTGAAACTTCTGAATCCCTTTAAGTCCAAGTTCAGCCCTGAAAGAAACTGGGGGGCGGAGGGGTTGGTGAAAAGGGTTGAAAAATAAAATGTAAAAAATGATAGATATTAGGGAATAATCCATAGTTTTCGAGATCGCTGGGGTGAATAGAGACATCCCCGTTGCCCTTCAAGTCCAAGTTCAGCCGCAACAGGAATACAGTAGGGGGTGAGAAGTGGTGAAATATAAAATGTCAAAATGCTGGAAATGTAACTGATGCAACTATCTTAACAGGAGTGGGAGAGAGAGAGAGAGAAAGAGTTTATCAGTTGACATTCATTTGTCAGCTAGTGTATATAAATATATATATGTATATATATATATATATATATATATATATATATATATATATATATATATATATATATATATATATATATATATATATATATATATATATATATATATATATATATATATATCCTGTCCATGCTTCTGAACGGTTGATTCTAATTTGTAAAAGCCCTTAAATATCTAACCTTGTTTTGGCAGTTCTACTAATTCTTCAATTGTGTTGGATTCCAGGTACATATTTTTCCTTTGTAATCCCCATCTGTCATTTATATGAGCTTTCTTTGTAAACTTACTTTTATATTTCTTCAGTCTGCTAAGTAAAGGACGACAGTGTAAAGGCCTCGCAGCACTCCAGTGTTTCTCTTGCCTTCGTGGATTTTGTCTTTATTTATTTATATATTCATCAAGTTCCATATTTTCGTGATTTAGTTTATATATATATATATATATATATATATATATATATATATATATATATATATATATATATATATATATATATATATATATATGAAATATTACTTGTTAAAACAGAAATCCATCTAATAGAAAGAGCCACAAAAACGTCAAAAGGTAGAAAGTTATTGCTATATTTCAGAAACCAAACTGTCTCCCTTTACTGGCACGTAAATGAATGAAGTAAGGAATACAGACAGGCGGTATTTATACCAAGAAATCCAGAGGTCACCCGTTACGTCACTCCAGTTGATAGCTTCATAATCATCTTAATCACTGGTTGGAGGAAGATTTTATCTATGATATCTGAGTCCCATGATCCTTTTGATATATTCATCGCATTTCTTTGTTGAATCAGGGGTGATTCCACCATCTGGCTTTTGAACCGACATTTGATGCTATAAATTATGCAAGACGCATTTCAGTTTATCCTGTGGTTATGATTATTTATATACTGTAGTTAAAAATAGCTGAGCTCTGTTGGCCATACCGTACTGACATTTTATGTTGTTTTAATCTCTGGGGGAGTGATTTACCAATAAAACCGATATACGATTTGTCACAGTAGAGGCAAGGTACTTCATATACCCCTGTGTCTTTGAGGACTGGCTTTTGTTGGAAGTTAATCAGGGATTTGGCTATGGTATTTAGGTAAGTAAAAACAAAAGGGTTAGAATTTCCAAGAGTCTGTGTCAACGTCTTAATCCTGTCCAGGAGTGGGATTTTACTTTTATTGTTGGGCGTCTCTCTAGTCTTGTATTGTGGGGGATTTGCAAACATAGTTCTCTTCTACCATAGGACTAATCCTCACTGGTTTGTCTGTCACTATGGGACAAGGCACAAATGGTACAACAACCGCTTCATTACCCAGTAAAACATGTACACCTTCAACAGATAGTGAGTCCTTTACAGCAAAATCAACATTCCCTGTCACCAATTCACACAACAGGTGCAAGCGGCATATAGGAGTTATCTCTTCTCTTCCTATACACTTCAAAATAACTGAATCTCCTGTAAGATTCTTCTTCAGTTGTGGGTGAGCACCACTAACTACAGCACTATGATTACTCCCAGTATCACGTAATACCTTGGCTGGTACCTGCACACTCCCTCCTTGTGTTGCCAGTGTACCTTCATAGCTATATGGCTTAAAAGCCTCCAAGCTGCTAAGCCGCTCGCTGCTTGAAGTTAAATTTCCACTGGTTGCTAAGCATTCTGCTTGTTTAGTTTCAGTCTTTCCTACAGTTTCAATCTTCCCCACACTGCTCTTTGTAGTCTGTTTCACCTGGTCACCTTTGACCACTTGACCAACTGGCTTTGACTGTTGTTGTGTCTAATAACAATCTCAACTATAGTGTCCTGCTCTTCCTCACTTGAAGCAGATAGTCTTTTGTATCTGTCTTGAGAAACTGGATAATGAGGATTTAACATTTGATTGCTAAAGGGTATTTACCTGGCTTTGTATTGGTATTACCACTAGAAGGATTCCCAGTAGTAATGTTCCTGAAATCTGGTGAGACCTAAAACCTATGCGCTGTTGGTTCTGGTACTCAACATTATATTTGCTTTTGCTACTAATAATGTTATAATCTTCACTCAGTGTAGCAGCTTTGTCAAGTTTCTTAATCTCTCTCTCTCTCTCTCTCTCTCTCTCTCTCTCTCTCTCTCTCTCTCTCTCTCTCTCTCTCTCTCTCTCTCTCTCTCTCTCTCAAATAGGCTCTTATGTGTTCAGGAATTCCTCTAAGATACTGCTCAAGGACTACCAGCTCCTCCAGTTTGTCTACAGTTTTAACTTTGGCAGCCTCCAACCATCTTTTGAAACATCTTCTCACTTTGTAGGCATAATCCAAGAAAGTTATTTTGTAACCCTTTCTCAAAGATCTGAATCTTTCATTGTAATACTCAGGGGTCATCTGGTTAACTTGTAGCACACTGTGTTTGAGTACTTTGTAATCTTCACACTTATCAGCTGATAATGCTATATAGGCACTTCTCCCTCTACTTATGAGAACACTCTTTAAAAAGAATGACTATTTATCTTTTGGCCATCCCATACCTGAAGCCGCTTTTCAAAGCAATCAAAAAACTCACATGGATCTTTTTCTGTAAACTTTGGAATTAACTTCAAATACAGGCTCTTGATTACCTTGGGCAGAGATAGACAATGTTACAGGTAATTTGGAGCGAGCTTCCAATAATTTCATCTCCCTTTCATGTCTTGGTCTTTCTCTTTCTTCTTCTGCTGCTCTTTCTTCTTCTCTTTCTTTCCTTTTCCTTTTCTCCCTGTCTTCTCTTTCTGTTTCTGCCTACATTTTTTCTCTCTCAACCTGCATCTTCACCTTAATCAAACTTTTTTCTCTTTCCTCTCTTTCTTTTTCTGCTTGCATTTTCAACTTAATCAAGCTTTCTTATGCAGCTATGTGTCTACACTCTACCTCTGCAGCATTTTGCTCTTTCTTTTTCACCTCACACTCAGCATTAGCTTCTTGCCTACTTATAAATTCTGCCTCAGCAACATTCAACAATTCTTTTGCCTCTCCTAACTCTTTATCTATTTTACCAGAGTCCATCAATGCTTGTATTGCAATGCATCTGATTTGTGCCTTAATCATACCACTAGACACATTACCCCCACAGGCCACTGCCAAAGCAGCCCATTGAGCTTTAGTCAGGTTGGATTCAGATAACTCTTGGATGGATGGAGCTGCTAAAAACTCATGAACATTGATCAGAGCCATTTTCTCTCAGTTACTCAACTAAACAATTCACAGTGCAATGCAAAAACAACAATGTGGTCATGCTCCTATCAAAATATCCCTAACACCACCAATATAAATCATAACCCAGAGTGATATTTTGTTTTTTCCTGAGTCGGGTCACCAAATTCTTATTGTCACGAAGTGTTCCAAGTACCTGGTTATTACACAACTAATCATAGAATTAAAAAAATTACCTCACTTCAGTCAGATACTTGAACTCTCATAACAATAAAATTATGACTGAGTACTCTAAAAGCAACAGTGGTCCCTTAAAATGCTTACTAATCATGTGAGAAATCTGGCTAAGTTTATCAAAACAAGTGTGAGGTATTAACATTTAAACAAGAAATATGCTAAAGTAAAAGGGCATCATTCCATCAAAGTACTTTAACTATCTCATCAGGTTCGAGTCATATCAGCAAAACTGAAGGAACAAAACATGTTTATCAATATGTCTCATGCACACAATTAATCCTATACACTATTGCAAAAAATTTTAATATTAAAATTTATTTTTAAATTCAAAATTTGTAATCAGAATCCACAATCTCACTTTTAAAGGAAAAAAATTGCTATTACTTGATAACAACACAAAATTTAATTAATTCTTGAATTAAATCACAAATATTCATTTATTAAGAAACAGATTTAATTAAGCAAAGTTTAAACTATTAAGAAATGCTTAAGATTTGAAAAGAAAACCTAAGTAAATGAGAATTAAATCAAGTATGCAAATTAAATTATTAAGAAACACTTAAGATACTACGTAAATAAATGTTAAATCACTGCAAATACAAGAACATACAAAAATGCACAAAATTGAAATAGATTTACCAAAAACAATTTCAGTTAGTTGACCTTTCTAATAAACACAAATCAATTCAATCTAAATAACACCTCTTGAAACTTCAAATCAGCTTTTAACCATGGTCAAAAGTTGCAAAAATTTCACTTTACCTTACACAAACTTGTGAAAACTTTCACTAAACACGCTCTTCGGATAGGTGTTATTGCTATATGAACACTAATTACTGTGGTTATCAGATCCCAAAAGCTAAAAGTAATACTAATGACCATAATAAATTTACTTCATGTTACAAAATTCTCTTTCTTGAAGAGAGAGAGAGAGAGAGAGAGAGAGAGAGAGAGAGAGAGAGAGAGAGAGAGAGAGAGAGAGAGAGAGAGAGGGATATTATTACAATTAAAGTTACAAGCACGGTATCCCAGGCTTACAATGAATAGGAATTTTATCTTCAGTCAAAAGCAAGATTCCCCTAGATCATTCTGTAAAAAAGGATGACTTCATTACTAGAGCAAAACTTTCCGACGAGATCTCGGTGCATCGTTACAATACTTGATTGGAGTTTAAATGACGCAATAGCCATGTGTTTTTCGTGCAATAACCCCCTTTATCTCAAAACAGATTAATACATGTAACATTGTGAAATCATTCGGCTTCTTCTTGATTGAGACAAAAATCTTGCATGACTCAACTGTTATCTCTCGTTTATCAACGTGCAAATCTAACAGGAAACCAAGCACCCGTCTCTTAACTCAAAACAAAGCGATCTCGATGAACAGCTAGAACATCTGGTCTAACTTAAACTCTCTCTCCTATTATGTTTCCTCAAGAAACATATTAATTTTAAATTATGCTGTTAAGTTATCTAAATCATTAATATTTGTGAGATCTGACATTACAAAGACATTCTTACATAGCTATTATTAACATATACAGAATATACTACACAACATCTCTTGCATAAAGAAAAAATCATACAACAATTACAAAGCATGTAATAATATTTAGAAAAATCATATTTTATACGTTTTACAAGACAATAACAAGAGAATATATACAGTATATATATATATATATATATATATATATATATATATATATATATATATATATATATATATATATATATATATATATATTACTTGTATTTTATTATTGGTTATGGAGAGAAGGCGATTCTGTTAATTTAGACTTTATGAAATCGTGTATGATACGGCGTTCCCTACGCCCTTAAGGGAAATTTATGTCCAAAAACTTTTCTTTTTACATTATTTGGTGGGTATTTTCTCTCTTTTTTTAGGCGCTGCGTTAGTAGAGGCATATAATTTTCTATTAAAAATTGTTGGGCCAAGAGATAGAAATAAAATGTATTTATATGAAGTTTTATGAGAATTGGTGTGGTCGGTTTTCTGTAATGTGTTCGCACTTAGTTCAATCCTCATGTGGGGTGTCTTGGGGTGATTATGTGTCTATGACTTTTTTGCAAGAACATAATGACCGGTCCGTTTCCCATGCTGCTAATTAACTACCCTTAAACGATATATACATGTAAATAAACAAGATTCATACACGTATATATGAAAGAATAATGCAATTATTGACACTGTTAACAATGTCCTTTTCCATTTCGGATTCATTTCCTTCGACGCTTTATATCAACCCGATTCAAGTTATGGTTTGTCCCACTTCAAGTCCTTCCCTAACCATAAATCTGTTTTCGCAAAACTTATGCCTCGTAAAATCTATATATTTATCTGTGATCAACTTTCCAGTTCCCTGATGTTAAAGAATAAAATTTAAAACAACAACAGAGACTTCATACTCTTGATGTAAATGAATATTTTACACATTAAGACAATGAATCTTCTTCCTGAAGGGTAGATAAGCCTTTGATCATTCACAAATATCCGGTTGTTTTTATTTTAATAATTTTCACACATATGAATAATAGATCTTCTGTTACCGTGTTGCAGTTATGATTCGTACAACCGTTACTCTGTACTTACCAATACTGAATGGGAAAATGATTAATGGTTTACAAAGAATATTGCTTGTCAGTGTCTTTCAAACGAAATGCAGAAACAACGTACTCTTGATAATAGAATCTTAGATTTAAAGATAATTCAAGTTAAAATAGCATTAATATTTTCGTAATAATTTTAATATTCAAGTAAGATACCGTTCCCGGAAAAGCATATCAGTTACGTTAACTGTGGCTAGTTTTTCTTTGTAAGGACAAGTAATCTAATTACATAAATTATATCGAAAGATATAATAAATCGAAGTTAGCAGCTTATATGAAATTAACTACTTATCTTCACAAAATGTGGGATTATTCGTAGCAAGAGGCCCTGTTAACAGAGGGCAATGCAATTTGAAAAGGACACGGAACTGCTATAGTTACGGTTTCATGAAACGTTCATGTTTGTAGAATTTCATTATTATATATCTATGCATTTGGCATTACACACGTATCTTATAAGACTATTCAGATCGAAGAAAAGGGAGAAAAATACATTCATCCACAGGAATAGTTAGTAATTCATAGGTTATCAAGGTAATCATAGGTCCAGGTCTTACAGGAGTATGGTAGATTTAAGCAACAATTAGTCGCTTCGGTATAATACTAATTTAAAATGAACACTCACCATAGGCTTGCAAGAAAATCATAACTAAAACCAATTCCATTTTATTTTACCAATAATAACAATAAAGATTCTCATATCAAATGAAAAATAACTACAGAGCATACATGAAAATAAATGAACAGATCGAATACACAATCATCCTAAATTTGGGGGTACAGTTATCTGGAGGATAATCAAATAAATGGAAAATCTCGCATAGAGGCCTTACAAATATATGCATCAAAACCTACTAACATCCCAGTCCATCAAATTCAGGTCAAATTGAGTTCCGCCCATGTAAGGACTCTCAAACTGTGAAGTCTACTGTCAGTTTGTTGATAGAAATACCCGATTTTTATTTACTTGGTCGGTCATCGATAAAAATAAAACTTGTTCCATCCGTTATAGTATAAACTATACACGGCTATATTTTCATCTGGATTGTACTGCAGTTTCAAAGAAACAGTGTCAACCGTCACTCTTACACAGATTACATAAATTTCTATCCACTGTAAATATATTCAAGCATTAACTCATTGCACTGGAATCTCCTGTCTCTGTCTTTGTTTCTCCCACACACACACATACATACAAGCTTACATGCACACACACACACGTATATATATATATATATATATATATATATATATATATATATATATATATATATATATATATATATATATATATATATATATATATATATATATATATATATATATATATATATATGTGTGTGTGTGTGTGTGTGTGTGTGTGTGTGTGTGTGTGTGTGTGTGCGTGTTGTATAACTAACAAACATTGAGACTTGCAGTTAGCGAGAAAACACCAAAGCAAATGGCAAAAATTCTCTCACCTAACCTACCAAAACTGAACAATATATTCCTGGGAGACAAATCAGATTGTAAGGATAATTTTAGATTTCTTCACTCTGAAATATTCAAGAGATTAAAAACTATGGTTTCCTGTGCTTACTAGTGCATATATGTTTCACAACTAACCGCAAGGATATAGTTCTATCAAACCAACATTTTTCGCCATACGAGAACCTTTTTCTCAAAGTTCCTTTGCGTTATTCTTACCAGGCCTTTTTTGGAGCCCTGTTCTACGGTAAAGAAGCTAATTACTTATGATCGGATCAGAACTTATAAAAAATATACTAAAATCTAAAGATATCAAAATGAAAGAATAAAGATGTTGTAAACATAACAACATGACCTGTCCATTGTGTGATCCTTAGACATTTTTAAATTATTATAATTCAAGCCCAATAACGTTTCGAACTATATGGAACTAAGATTAAATTCGGACATTTTAGTGTTCCATCACCCAAATTTCGACGTTACTTAACAGAGACAACTAGAAATCCCCATCTACTGTTGTCTTTGTTACCGTCTTCCGTTTTCTTCAAGACTCTTCATATGTACCAGTCCCCCATCCCCAACTAAGATGAAATGTTCTTGATCAGAAAAGAGATGAAAAATGGTAAGATTTAAATAATGAATAGTGCAGTTTGAACGTAATGTATTTCAATTATTAAAAGCCATCCAGTTTATGTGTCTAATCAACACTTGAAATACTCTGTGACATATAAATTGTGAAGCTCTTAGTTTTAATGCAGTAGAAACTGGTAAACAATGAATATATTTTCATTTCATTAACGTAGTAATTGCCGTCAAAAAGATAGGAAACCTCATATATATAACATTTGCTTAGGCAATGGAATAATAGTAGGCAGCGAGGTACCAAATTCCATAGAAAGTGCGGCATCTTTTAAGTATCTACTTCCTGCATAGTTGCACATAAAAAAAAGGGGTAAATAATGATGACGATGCATTCCATGCTGATTCATCAAACATTCTTTGGACCCTATAATAAAACATTCCGGGATGCCATTGAGGATTCTTGTGGGTACTGGGTTGTACTTGATCTTCTTGATATGGAAAAATATATAAAAATTATGAAAACAAATGAATGAATAATTATAAATACGAATAAACTCATAATGATAAACTAAATTATTAGACGCTTCACTGAATAAACACCTCAATAAAAATGATATAATGAGATTTATATATATATATATATATATATATATATATATATATATATATATATATATATATATATATATATATATATATATATATATATATATATATATATATATATATATAGAATCTACTAGTCACTTTTACCAGACACATATGTAATTCTAATAGCCACAATGCCCTCTTAACTTCTCAAATTCCTCGCGCTCTTTTGGATATGCTTGTAACTACGAAGCCGTGGCATCCAAACACAAGAAATTAAAGAGACTTCCGAGCCAGGTCGACAACGTGACCTCCTTGTGGTTAAGGTGACACGGGTTCGTTTCCCGCGACCGGCAAATCACAAGTCTCTTCAATTTCTTGTGTTTGGATGTCACGGCTTCGTAGTTACAAGCATATCCAAAAAAGCGCGAGGAATTCGAGAAGTTAAGAGGGCATTGTGGCTATTAGAATTACATATATATATATATATATATATATATATATATATATATATATTATATATATATATATATATATATATATATATATATATATATATATATATGATTATTATCACTTTTGTACGTGATTCATTTATCACGCATTACCACAGGTTTCGACTTTATTTCCAAGCCATTGACGAAGGACTGATACAGAGTATAAGAAGACCCAAATATATATACTACATGAACAGTACTGACGAACATACACAAACGTTAGAGACTACGTATCCACCCACTGGCCGATGTCAAGGTAGGAGTGGCCTTCAAAACTCATTTGGCTAAAAATCACAATGTACTCTCAGGTGACAATACTGATGAACATACCGACCTTATATACACACACACACACACACACACACACACACACACACACACACACACATATATATATATATATATATATATATATATATATATATATATATATATATATATATATATATATATATATATATATATATATATATATATATATATATATATATATATATATATATATATATATGTGTGTGTGTGTGTGTGCGTGTTTGTGTACACACACACACACACACACACACACACACACACACACATATATATATATATATATATATATATATATATATATATATATATATATATATATATATATATATATATATATATATATATATATAAAGGAAAATAATAAGAAGGAAACGAGATAACGCTGAAAGGAGAGACAAAAAAATTGTATTAACTAGGAATTCACGGAAAACTTTACGGGCTTACAAAGTGCCAACTTAAAAACTTTTTCTACAATTTACCTATAATGAACGCTTACGGCAGAATGTTTATCCATGTAATACATTTGACGAGAGAGAGCGGCTTAGAAAAAAAAAAAATAAATAAAAAGCGCATGTCGCTATTCAGCTGTGGAAGGTTAGAAATTTCCAAAATATCTAAAGTTGTAAAATTCAGATGTCAATCATTTTCCTCAAAATGTGATTGACTCTCTTATTTAAAATTCCCTGTTACATTTCTTCCTGGTCATATTTGTTTTATTGTTTATACCTAGCTAAACATTCACCTATCAAAGAAAAAGTACCTTGCGGGTGCATGAAAGGATCAGGTGATATCTATTTGTATCTGGTTAGTGATGACGCGCACTAATAAGATATATGAAACTAGATGTTATTTAAAAACAACGTTGTCAGTCATGATGTTTGCATCGCTTATGTGGTAACATGATATCACGTTCAGTAGTTTTTAGTTTCCTCCCACATCCCATTTGGTTTTAAATGGCTATTCACAAAAATCGGACACGAGGCAACCTCTTACTCAAACGAAAGCTGGGCAATCTTGCAAACAATACATCAAATAAATAGAGATCATAATTTGTCACTTTTTTGTTATTCTCTCTCTCTCTCTTTCTCTCTCTCTCTCTCTCTCTCTCTCTCTCTCTCTCTCTCTCTCTCTCTCTCTCTCTTTCTTTATGCAACCAACTAGTGTTAGCATTAAACTAATGTATCTCCTCTTCTCCCTGCGTTCCAGTTACGTTTTAAAACTATTCTTATCCTATCTCACTCTCTCTTCCCGTCTTTTAGATATGTATTACAAGGAATTTACTTTCGTATTCTCTTTTGATAAAACATATGTCATCAGCGAGTCTCTCTATCTTATTTTTTCCTTGTATTTCTCTTTTCTATCAGTCGCTGTCCCATTCTGTTTCAGCTGTCACAAAATAACCTTCCTGAACCATGACGAGAAATTTACAGTAAAGTGAATAAAAGCAAGTAAAAAATGCGCCGAAGTTTCTTCGGCGGAATCGAGTTTCCTGTACAGCGTATAATGCTGTATGACTCTCAGCCAAGGCCCATGAAACTGTCAGCCTCGGCCCATAAAACCTTCAGCCACGGTCGGTAGTGGCCTGTGTTGTCGGCACCATAGTGGAAATAGATGCACGAACATGGCTAACTTTAACCTTAAATTAAATAAAAACTTCTGTGGCTAGAGGGCTGCAGTTTGGTATGTTGAATGATTGAAGGGTAAATGATCAACATATAAATTTGCAGCACTCTAGTCTCTTTACTTTTTAAGATCTGAGGGTGGACAGAAAAAGTGCTGACGGGCAACCAAATAGCCAGCTGAATAGTTTTCTTTTACAGAAAACTTAAAGGGATGAAAACCAGAATCATTAATTATATTCTGCATCTGATAACGACTAATAAATGTTGTAAATTAATATAATTTAGGTGATATTCATTAATAGATTAACTCCACTATAGAGTTACTTAACAAGATACAATTCTTGAACTTTTTCAATTGTGGACATGCCTATTCAACCAGTCCGCAGACTTTTCTAGCATTTGACATTTCAGTACCAAACGCTCTGCTAAACTTTGCAAGTGGCGGCAGAAGTTGATCCCTAGCTTTAGAGCTTAACATTTTGCTTGTGCAGAGAGCTGTAGACCTACGTCCCACAACAACAAAGAAAAGAATTGTTGAGAACCAGGTTAGCAAACTCTGGAGTCAACAGACTAATAGTGAAACAACACAGTTGATAAAAGTTGTATTTGTAGATTTATAGGCAGATGGAAAAAGATATAAGTTCATGTGAATACTTTGCTAGGCATGCTACCGATTTTTATGGTATCAACTGCTGAAGTTCAAATCAAAACGGTCATTTTCCCGACATTGTCCAAAAGAAAACATGTACTAAACTAAACAGCTCAAAACTACTAATAGGAGATTTTGCAAAGGCGGCTTCCGCTGCAAAATGTAACGTTGGTATGTGAAAATAACCACATACCCACATTCAGCCAACTAAGCTGGTCATCAGCATAAATGGGAGCATTCAGGTTTAAAGGAAAAACGACACCTCCCAGGTATAAAGCTTGAGCATATGCGCCAGCTGATGCACCAATTATGTTCAGGAAAGTGTGCATTACCATTAAACTCAAGCGGCATTAAGGGAAAGGTATTTTGAATAAACTTTGATGCAATTCACAAATCTTGCATAGCCCGTTAGCTAAGTTTCCAATAAACGCTCTTGTTTAATTTTCATCCCAAATTTGATTTCTATGGACGGGGATCATTTTAATGTGTTCGCCTGTGATCACAGTGAATTTCTGATTGACATTCTTGATATTGATTACTTGAAGCAAGATCTTGAATAAATGACGCTATTCAAATGCAGTTTTGACGCTTACGCTAAACAACAAAGTAAGTTGACCATGCGTCCATGGGTTAGGGGATAGGGGGAAAGGAAGTTTTGTCATTTATTTATTAATATCGTATGCTTAAAGATAAGAGATTACTCTTTAAAAATTTCTGGACCTTTTCCTTTATCTTTTACAGCAACCGACTGAACACTGGGTTCAATCGGGGCTACACATTCGTTGTATATTACAGAAAACTTTAGACAAAAGGTTCTTCAGACGTAACTGTTATATATTGTATAGAAAATTGTGCAATGAATATGTACATATATATATATATATATATATATATATATATATATATATATATATATATATATATATATATATATATATATATATATATATATATATATATATATATATATATATATATATATATATATATATAAAATATATATGTATATATATATATATATATATATATATATATATATATATATATATATATATATATATATATATATATATATATATATATTCATTGCACAATTTTCCATATAATATATAACAGTTACGCCTGAAGAACTTTTTGTCTAAAGTTTTCTGTAATATACAACGAATGTGTAGTCCTTTTACTCATTTCCTAGTGTAAGGATAGAATAATAACGCATAAGAGGACAACAGCTTCTGGCAATCCAAAAGAACCGGAAAATCTTGCGGGTTATTGGGAAGAATAAAATTCTGGTAACAAGGGGCAGTGCGTTGTCCGGGAAACCAATGGGGAGGTCGTACTATACGTTTTTAACAGCATGAACATTCTCACGAAATCTTTTATTTTCATTTCGTACCAGTAGGTTTCACAATTATGGTAAGTTTAATTCTAGTTTGCAGGCGACAACACTCTTGAAATGTATAAACTTACTACGAAAAAAAAAACGCGTTGGTTATGAGAATCATATCTCACGACAAAATGAACTTCGGTGAGAAACATGGATTGTTTTTGAATAAATTTAAATTCAGGGGAACGTATATACCTTTCTACTCGAGCTCAAATGCATATCAAGCGAAATTCTGAAAATTGAAACTGACTCTGAAAATATATTCACCAAAAGGACTAAGCTATAAAATCGTTTGGGAAAAAGATGTATTAAGTCATCCACAGATTATAGCATAATTTAATGCGAGTGTACCCATGTTACCAAAGATGACTAAAACATATTCTTCTCTTCCCTAACGTCAGTTTCCTGATTAGGAGAGCCAAGATTACTGTGGAGAGAGAGATGTTTGTTAAAAGCACCACTTTAACTGATATATCTATTTAAAAAAAAAGCAGACACGCAAACAAACACAGAGTGTACGAGTCACTTCTTTGCCAAATGTATATCTAATTGTGATAGTTAAAATGAACTTCGTTATATCCTCAGACATTTCATATGCGCCCATCCCCGCGAGACTTAAACCGAAGTGCCCAAGCCCTGGTTGTCATGGTAGAATCAGGTAAGACCAAACCTAACCTAGATATATTGTGTTTGATTTCGAATCCTACCACGTACAACCGGGTAGTGTTATGTATTTTTTCGCCTGGGTTTAAACTTGTTAAAGACAGTTCTTTCCGAGGGATTCGGACACATGCCCACTTATATAGCGGTCAGTGTTCCTTATAGTGTTTGATTCGGACACATGCCCACTTATATAGCGGTCAGTTTTCCTTACAGTGTTTATTGTAGAGTCCAATATATAGTGAATGGCTTCATTATTCATCTTCTCCTTAAATTTGATAAGCATTCAAAGAATGGCAAGAAATCTAAAAGCTGAAAGATCGATGAGGCTATATATATATATATATATATATATATATATATATATATATATATATATATATATATATATATATATATATATATATATATATATATATATATATATATATATATATATATATATAGCCTCATCGATCTTTCAACTTTTAGATTTCTTGCCATTCTTTGAATGCTTATCAAATTTAAGGAGAAGATGAATAATGAAGCCATTCACTATATGTTGGACTCTACAATAAACACAATAAGGAAAACTGACCGCTATATAAGTGGGCATGTGTTCGAATCAAACACTATAAGGAACAGTGACCGCTATATAAGTGGGCATGTGTCCGAATCCCGCGGAAAGAACTGTCTTTAACAAAGACAGCCTAATATGTGATCTTCCCCTTAATATTAATGTGTTCATGCCTTTATGTACTTTTTTTTTATTTAAAATATACATTCCTGCAAATAAAAAAACAAAAACTTAACTAGTTTCTACAGCTGTAGTTTAAATCAACTTACTCTTTCGCAGTGAGGTTCAAAAGTTGATGCAGTTTATAGTGGTACTCAAACAAACGCAAATAAAAATTTACTGCGACAATTATCGTTGGAAAATGGAATGTTCCCAGCTATGAATAACCAGGCGTTCACATTCAGCCATTGAAGCCGGCCATCATCATAAATGGTAACACTTACATTTAAATGAACTGGGTACCTTGCGGGTATAGCGCTGAGCATATCCACCGGCTGATGCATCAGTTGCATGCAAGGAAACGTTCAATACCATTGCATTTCACGGGATCGAGAGATTCCTTCCTGGGCACATAGCTTATTTTTTCGTCTCCTTTCCCTCGTAATGCATTCAGATCGCTAAAACACTCCATACGAGTTTGGCCTTACAATATAGGGGAGGTAATTTTTACATCTTTCGTAAATGTTTAGGAACGAGGTCCTTACCTCTACGTCATTTTTTTTTTTTTACCCCAATAGACTTATGTGACTTTCTCTATATTTAAGACAATGCTTCTCTATTCATGCCTTTTGAAACACATTTTCACAACATTAGACCCACCAAACAAGCAGTTTGTTACGGTTGTGACTCAAAATATATAACCGAAAAATTCTTCACAAACATATATATAGATATATATATATATATATATATATATATATATATATATATATATATATATATATATATATATATATATATATATATATATATATATATATATATATATATATATATATATATATATATATATATATATATATATATGTGTGTGTGTGTGTGTGTGTGTGTGTGAGTGTGTGTGTATGTTTATATATATATATATATATATATATATATATATATATATATATATATATATATATATATATATATATATATATATATATATATATATAATAAAGTGAACTCTCAAACCCAAATAAAAATTCTATGAACATAGTTATCCCGGCAAAATGGAACGCTGGCTGCTATGAATATCCACACATTCAGCTATTAAAGCTGGCCATCATCATAAACGGCAGCACTTACATTTAAATGAACTGGATACCTTGCGGGAATAATGGTGGACGTATGGACCAGCTGATACCCCAATTATACGCAGGGAAATAGTCATTACCATTAGCCTCAGGTGGAATTAAGGAAAAAGGAATTTCCTGAAGATTTACGATGCTACGCACAATCTTTCACTGATGTACAGCTCAGTTTTTAATATAATTGTTTGTTTACGTTCCCCTGACAACGGATCGCTATATGAAATCGAACTGGTGCGATTCCTGAGTTCCCCAAAATAAGATTTTGCAAGCTGAGCTCAATAACTTGTGCAATATGAGACGCAAGTTGCTCGCTCGAACATTCTGAGCCACGACAACAAAATACGCTGACTAAGCAATCATGAGGAAAACGCTCTCAGATGTCCCTGACACGATCATCCCTGCTATATAAGCCTTGCCTGGATTATCTGGCAGAGTTCTAGTTCTTTGAAAATGGAAAATTGCATTTCTCCTCTCGTTGAGTTTTTCCACTGGTTTCATAAAAAAAAGTATGGAAGCTTTTCATGGAAGATTAGTAATTCTGTAAAAGCCGCAAGCATGTTAGGGAGGAAATAATTACTTTGGTAAATTTTTATAGTGTTTTACAGATTACATACTAAGGTTGTGTAATCTACAACTTTTCAAGTACTGTTCTGTTGTTAATTCATGGCAAGGCCAGATCTTTGAAGTGAATTATGCTGTGCGTGAAGGTTTTAGTACAACTGCTGTATTTATATAAGCAAAGGCTATTTTGCTTCTTAACACATTTCGTTTTAACAAATTCCTTCATACGAATTTTGGAAAACCGATCTTGTAAGACCTTTGTACACTGATCAATTGCTTATATAAGAGATATAAACAGAGAGAGAGAGAGAGAGAGAGAGAGAGAGAGAGAGAGAGAGAGAGAGAGAGAGAGAGAGAGAGAGAGATGACGATCAACTGCGCAATATCAATCGTTCATTTCTATAACCAGTTTATATTTTAAGAGAACTGGGATGTCTCTTGAATATATTTTGGTCCTCTATCTTTATTTAGTTCAATTATTGCCACACTATTCCTGCGGGAATATTAGTTTCCATTCCTCTTCTGGACCAACACTCTCCTCACTGGAAATCTCTGATGCAAGATAAACGTCGCTAAAGATATTTAATCTTCTCAAGTCCTCTGTCTAATATAGATCACAAAAATAGCCTGACTAAACAAAAGTTCATTGACAATTTTATCGAAAAGAGAAATAAATAAAATGAAGAGAATTGCTGATGAGTTAATACCAGATTTATCTATTATTATATTTTCAATTCATTTTTATCCTTACCCTTTTTTTTATATCGCAACTATTTTCAGCACGGTCATATTCGATGATCATTGTTATTGTAATGCTAGTTTCAACGTATCAGTCTTTAGATTATGCTTTATTTGATTTTTAAATAATTATATATATTCTCCACTTTCATTCCACTCTGCTCTGGACGAGGGCTTTACATGTGTACAATAAATATGAGATACTTTAGAATATATGTCAACATTTGAATTTTAAGCATGACAAGTATTTAG
>JANJGK010000008.1:58892734-58910234 GCA_039081455.1 Macrobrachium rosenbergii
ATACTATTTGTCCTTGTCAGAATTGTAATTTCAATGTGTGTAAGGTATTGAAATCTTTTTAACTATATGTATTTGAAATTTCTTCCTAATTTGTATATAAAATTGTTAACCACTCTTCAGGTGTGAGAAAACACATCTGACTGTATATAGACGTCCTTCTGTTTACCTGTAATATTAAATGTTACTTTTCCGCTCGCAAGAGTTCTTGACCTGTCAGAGAACTTGTGTCAATAAACTAGAATACCTTGAACCTGCCCCTTACTCGCCGCTTCATTATAACATCAAGTAATTTTAGGTCTTTTTTGGCTTACTTTCTATGACTTACTGTGCAGCCCTGGTGACTGTAGTGTGGGCTACAGAGGTTCCTAACTTCGTCTATCTGTACCACTCTAGGGATGGGATGTATCTCTGCTCCTTCATGGTAATGACAGAATTTCTAAAAAAAAAAAAATTGATCTTTTAAAAAAAAAAAAAGTTTTCTCATTAATTAAAAAAATACTTTAAATATAGATTCCATAAAAGTTCTTGCGTCAAAATAAAGCAGTAAGTTAAAAATTTACTCTTGTGTCTGTTTTCAGTGGTGAATGTACCTTTGCTATTTTTTTCCCCTTCATAGGGTAGATCCCACCGTAGGTTGCCTGACTAGGGACCATATCAGAAGGTTACCTAACTAAGGTGAAGTAAATTAGGGGAATTTTTTTTAACCCTTTATATATAAATGTTGTACGTTGCAAGTAATGTTTATGTAAATTATTATCACAGGTAAAAGTACCTTAGTCTAAAGAGTTTATTATTATTTCTGGTACTGATCTCTATTAGAAGCAGTCCGATTACGACGTCATGCAAGATCAAGTTAGAACGAAATAAATGCAAATCCATGAGTTTTAATTGCAGTGCTTTTTAGCTGAACATTTTCGTCTAGCCGGGAAAAGAATTGAGATCAAATATGCCATTACTTGACCGTTGAAGTATGATGGTATACACTTTCGCCCATAATAAAAACATCGAATTTTTATTAGTCCGTGTGAAGCCCCAGTGTAAACACCATAATCTTCGTTTTGCGTCCATTCGGAAACTGAGAGTATTATTTTATGAGAGGGGATGAAAATCCATTTTAAGGATAAAGTGCTCTTATGATATTGTGTTTAGATTTAGACTAATTTTGGAATGAATTATAATCCTTATTCTTTTTGTTTCCATTAATGTTCCACCAACATGTGAGGTTATCAAGAACCTTATAACTTACTATTTGGAATTATAATGTTCTTGTTTCATCGTGAGCAAGGGAAAGTGCATCAAAGTGAACCTCGGTGCTAATTTGATATTGGTCGTGGGGTTATGATACGAACTGCTGTTAGTTTGGAGCTTTAGATAAACGCACGTACGCGAAAGAAGATATTATATGTATATAGTATCAGCACAATTATGTACTATTTTCCTTTTTTTGTGAAACTACTTTTGTTAAAGGGAAGCTGAAATAAGTGGTAACTTAAATGATTATTCATTACTCACTGGTTCCAACAAATTTTACGGTTTCCCTTCCTCCAGTCTCTGTATAAGTCTGGATATTCCATTTTTTATCAGCCTTTGTACAAGTCTGGATATTCCATTTTTTTATCAGCCTCTGTACAAGTCTGGATATTCCATTTTTTATCAGGCTCTGTACAAGTCTGGATATTCCATTTTTTATCAGCCTCTGTACAAGTCTGGATATTCCATTTTTATCAGCCTCTGTACAAGTCTGGATATTCCAATTTTTATCAGCCTCTGTACAAGTCTGGATATTCCACTTTTTATCAACACATCTGCCTCCACTGTTTTCCCTTGATAGGACTGCCTCTAAGTACCCCAGTCCACTCTCTACCACACTTATTTATCTCAACAGTTTTTATCTGTGTTTTTCTTTCTCTCTCACATTCAGCATGTACACTCCACCTCAGTAAAGAATAGTTGGATTAATTGTTTCACACATTCCAACGTTAAAATCTCTAGAATTATCGAAGTATCTTTCCCCACATCCCTTTACATGCATTGCCTCCACTCTTCTTCTGCTCTCCACTTCTTTCCCAACTCCCACCCTTCATTATATATACTATAAAATACCTATCTCGTTTGAAGATAAGAATTATATGTAGTTTTTTTAACGGTTCTATTTTTTTTTTTTTTTTTACTTTCTTGAAGAATATTGAAGAAACGTCCCAGATATTCTGGGCGAATTACTGATAACCAGTTGGGAGGCGACAGGTCTATAAAATGTAATGAGTGAAAATCGTTTAATAATATACATCACATTGAACTGGACACCAATTTGGAATTTACTTTGACTTATGTGTTACAAGCAAAATTAGTATCCAGAATAACTTTTTTTTTTTTATTTGTACATTAGTAAGTGTCGATTAAAGAAGTTAAAATAGTAATACATGTCAAAACATTTTGAAAATGCATAATTGTTACGTATGCAGTAAGTTACAAAAATTATTATACTCGCCGGTACAATGAGTTTCGTTGACACTACAGAAAGTTTCGTTCTCAGGTCAAGGAACATTTATGGCATTCGGCAAAATCGTCCAACGTCGTATACATGTACACCTGCCCGAGATGTGATCACAAGATATACGTGGGATGCACGAGGCTGTTGAAGGTCCGCATAGATTCCCACAGTGGCATAAGGCCATAGAACAGGTAGCAGGTTAGCTAATCCTGAACAATCAAATATACGTAACTATTCAAAATTATGTAAAACTTACATTGACAGCAAGGAATTTTCCATTTTAGGCCAAGTGTAGAACAACTACTTAACCATCTTAAAATCCATAATTATCAAAAAGATTGCACCGTCGTTAAACACTCAATCTTTTGTAAAATTGTTCATTGCCTATTTTAGGCAACTGGTTTTCCTCACTCTGTTTTTATTTATTTACGTTAGTCTTGCTCTTTCCTTCATATAGGTAGGTTGTTTTAATATTTTAGTGAACTCCTTTTACTTATAATGGGGTTGTCTTTGAATGTCTTGTCTAGTTTTAAATGTTTTAATTTCATAAAGAGCTGTTGCCTTTGCATATGTCCATAAATGAATTTGAGGTTTTAATGGTCGCAATTATATTTTATAGCCTTGAAAATGCGACTTGGAATTCGTCGCGAAACGTCGGCATTGAAAATAAACTGTTGAAGGATGAGGATGCCTTTCCCTACTACTTCGTTCGTGTTTGGTGTGTGTGTGTGTGTGTGTGTGTGTGTGTATATATATATATATATATATATATATATATATATATATATATATATATATATATATATATATATATATATATATATATATATATATATATATATATATATATATATATATATATATATATATATATATATATATATATATATATATATATATATATATATATATATATATATATATATATATATATATATATATATATATATATATATATATATATATATATATATATATATATATATATATATATATATATATATATATATATATATATATATATATATATATATATATATATATATATATATATATATATATATATATATATATATATATATATATATATATATATATATATATATATATATATATATATATATATATATATATATATATATATATATATATATATATATATATATATATATATATATATATATATATATATATATATATATATCAGGAACGAGAAGTAAAAAGACTTCTAAGTGCGTTGTAAATCGGTTTCTCAAAGGAACATAGTTTTGATGAAGTATAGAAAATAAAATAACTTACTACTGAAGTATTACGATGCAGATTATAAAAGAAAAGGCCCATAAGTACTGATTTAGAAAGCATAAAACTTTAAATTTTGGGCGATTAACGAAACATGATGTTGTCTTTGCCCTAGAAAAAAAAAACACTGAAATCTTAGTTGCAAAGATTGAAACTGACTTTTTAAGAAAGAAGTTTCTATATGAAATTCTCTTTACCCTTGTAGCCTTCGCAAGTTTAATTAGTATCCTATCATGTCCCTCGCCTTAGTGATTACTTGTGAGATTACCAAGTCACGTAAAGCCTCACCTTGTTATATGTTTGCGAATTATCAATGCGAATTATAAATGGTTATTAGGATCTCTCATAGTAATTCGTGCCCATGTTTCTTCTTCTTCTTCTTCTTCTTCTTCTTCTTCTTCTTCTTCTTCTTCTTCTTCTTCTTCTTATTATTATTATTATTATTATTATTATTATTATTATTATTATTATTATTATTATTATTATTATTATTATTATTGGAAGGAGTCAGTCTTTTAGGGCAGTGTCATTTAGCTTGTAGAGAATCTTGTCTATTCTTTTTTATCATATTCTTCTCGACTGCAGGTAGATGGTATAATAAATTTTTAAAGGAACTGGAAAGTTATTCTGCTTCTGTTGTTTATTTTCCTCTAACGTTTCAACGCGCACGCAAGCGGGCATCGAAAGAGAGAATTATTATTATTATTATTATTATTATTATTATTATTATTATTATTATTATTATTATTATTATTATTATTATTATTGCTGTTGTTGTTTTTGTTGTTGTTGATGTCTAGATTTTAAACAAAATCTATATAAATTCTAAATTTTAGAACAAAAATTTATAAAATTACTTTTGTTGATGAAGCCATATTTTTAATGAAATATATTTGCGAGAGGGTCTCCTTCCTAAAAATTGTCGTTATTGTTATTAATGCTATAATTAGTTCTCATTAATGACTTTTTAGTATTTCCTAAAAGAAAACTAATGAGATGGCTTTGTCCGTCGGCACTTTTTCTGTCCCCACTTTTTCTGTCTGCCCTCATATCTTAAAAAGTATTGGCGCTAGAGGGCTGAAAATTGGTTTGTTGAGAGTCCACCCTCCAATCATCAAATATACCAAATTGCAGCTCTCTAGCCTCAGTAGTTTTTATTCTATTTAAATTTAAAGTTAACCAAAATCGTGCACCTGACAACTCCATAGGACAGGCCACCATCGGGCCGTGGCTGAAATTTCTCGATTGCTCCGGAGAAACTTCTGAGCATTTTTTACTTGCTTTTTAAGCTATAATGAATATGGTATAATGGAGAAGTTGTAATTTTATTCATAGCCGTTTGCAATTAATGATGAGTGAACTCATAACAGGTAATCCTGTCAGTTCATTAGGTGAGAGAGGAGAAAAAAAACAAATTGTGAAGCTATGGTTTAGAAAAAAAAATCTTATCGCTCTTAATACAAGTGATGTTAGATAACTGACATTTATGAAAAGAATAGGACATATACGTGTAAAATCATTCTTTTGAAGTGATGTTACCAGGACTTGTCAATGAAATCAAGAATATATTCCCTCAGTATTTCAGGCATCGGTTTTTCTAATATAGCTTATACAATAGGCATCGCATTTATGGTCTAATTCATTTACATGATTTCAATGTTAGGTGACTGTAATTTATCGAGTTACAATGATAAAAAAAAATTATATTTGTAAACCAGGCGTAGTTAAATAATCAACGTAATTTAATTTAACTAATTAGGAGGAAAAAGGGCACATGCTACTGCCCCTATACTCCTCTGAGATTGTCGAATGTAAGGGAAAATAGTAAGCTACACCCAGAAGTCCAGTGATTCATCAGTTGCTCTTCGCTACTAATCTGACCAAACATTCTTTCCCCTGCGCCATTAGATTTTGTTTACTATATAAAAAGATTGATTACGAAGGATTTGTTACTAAGGTGGATTATTGTTTACCTAAAATGAAAATTCTAAGATATTTAGCTGCATTAAAGGCTCACAGAAATTCCTAAACATCATAAACTATCAAGCTTTCCATAAAAAAAAATAAGATTTTATGTTTACATGACAATAAAAAAATGTCACCTAATATATAAAATTTAAATGCCAAATTGTCTTTTTGAGTAGAAACAATCAGTAAAAAGAAAACACGAATTCATGTTTTTTTTTTTTTATTGTGTCATTTCCTGTATTTATGTGTATGAACCTAAGAAAGCGCTACATGGCCCTAGACTTTTCTGTGAAAAAAAGTTATATCGCCGATTTTTTCCAAATGGTTTAGGAATTTCATTTGAAATAACATATCATAAATCCAACATACTATATGCTCCACTCGAACATTAATTTGATAATTAGTAATAAATTAGATGAAATGTGGTCATACTTAACCTTTCTTAAATTATGTCCGGGCAGCATATCCAGTTCATGGTACTGATAAAAGAATTGCCATAATACCATTTTTGGGTACACGTTTCGGGCTGCTGTAGAGCAAGAGCCCGTGCCAGCACAATGCTGGCTAAATTTAAGTAGTGGGTACAACTAATGCTACTAAAATAGCTGAAGTCTTGCCAATGTTAACAGGTCATTATGTCTGCTATCAATTTGATTCTCACTTAACATTCAAACTCTTGGTGCCAAGGATTGTGAGCGTCTCACGAGATTCTATCATGCTGCTATAAAAGGAATGGCCACCAATAAGATGAAAAGAGAACAAACATATCCTCCCAGCCTATTTATCGGGATAATTAAATTTTAGCCTTAGTTCAATCACATTTACCTGAGGTATACGTCTCAAAAATTGACAGATAAGAGGAGCAAGAGCTTCTCTCACGCATATACGTATGCGCCTGCACATACATACCAAGCAAAATCATACATATCTTTTTTTCACAGTAAGTCCTGAACAACCTGAGCGTTGTAAATCTGTCAGCTGTGTCATAAACCTTCACTTTTGTAGATACAAGAATACGCATTCATTGTTTCCTCTTAAATCACAAAATTTGCACTCGACCGTTCTCTTACAATACTGGTTATAAAATGACCTTTCTCAATCAATGCTGCTATCGTTTCCATTATATTCCTTACATTACTACTAAAGACTTTCCCTATGTAAAGTAATGGTCTACCAATAATGTTCTTGTTTTTCCCTTTATCACCATTCCTTGATAGAGGAAACAATAAGTCCATTCACAAATATTCAACATAATGTTTCCCTCATTCAGCCTTAAATCACAGTCCTTTGTTAGGTACTCAATTACCTGCCGCCTCCAAGCTGCAGAATCCCGCTTATAATCCCATGATCTCTTAAGGACTAATTTTTTAAACTCATAATTGCCCTTCTAAAGGACTTATGAGTCACTTCAAGAGAGTAGTTATAGTTGAAGACGATGGAATAAAATTGTGGCTATGAATTTGGCTATGAATTTCCTATCATATGAGTTTAATGACCAATAAAGCAAAATAGAAGATAAGGATAGATAAAACAAGCCTTATGGCTGAAGACCTTACGGAGCGAAGGAGATTATGAAAAAGACTTAAAATTTAAGGATAAGTTCAGCGAGCCAGCATAGAATGTTTGCATGTATTCCAACCATGCATTCTCAGAGAAGAGAATGAAAAATGTGCTCAGACACAAATGAAGTTGGAAATAGACTGCATATAATAAATTATTATAATCTAATCTGCAGAAGTGGCTTAGAAAAATAACGTTACTATGTAAGTAAGGCAATGAACAAATATGATAATGAAATTGATCTTATAAAAACTGAATTGAATATTCTTAAGGGCACACACATATGCATATATATATATATATATATATATATATATATATATATATATATATATATATATATATATATATATATATATATATATATATATATATATATATATATATATATATATATATATATATATATATATATATATATACATACATATATATATATATGACTTTTTATCACATCACCGTGATTAATATACAATCAGTAAGCTACAAACGTCCTTACTGATTATATATATATATATATATATATATATATATATATATATATATATATATATATATATATATATATATATATATATATATATATATATATATATACACATACATATATATATGACTTTTTATCACATCACCGTGATTAATATACAATCAGTAAGCTACAAACGTCCTTACTGATTATATATGTGTATATATATATATATATATATATATATATATATATATATATATATATATATATATATATATATATATATATATATATATATATATATATATATTGTCAAGGATATCCCTCCCTCATGTAGACCGGAGCGCATAATTATTTTTGAAATGCAGTTTGTTGTTCCTTTGACTGTGGGGCTGAAGAAAATTGGTGGGCGACCTGCAGAAAAACAGACAGAGTTTGAACCAGATCGAAGCTGTTAGCACCAGTAGGTAGCGAATAGGCCTCCCTTCCACCCTCAATCGTTCGATCAAGGGAACAATGGGACCCCCCTTTTCACCCCTATCGTGTGATGTGGGAGTAGTTGGCGCTTGGGAAGGTTAATGGGCTTATTAGGGCTAGTGGCCAGGTAGGACCTTAATCTTTAAGTACTTAACATTTAATGACACTTTCCCTCTGTCTCCATTGCTGGCTGTCTGGCCTTTTTGCAGGAAATGTCGACCTAGGTTGAGGACCCAGCAAGACGCCGGTGTTTTGGAAGATGTCAGAGGCTTTCTTGACTCCGTTCTGAGCACTAGCCATGCGCTCATCTTCGCTCCAGTTAGCTGACGTATTTCTGACGAACAGCCGATCGATTGTTGGCGCCCACAATTGTTAGTCCATGTTCGTACATTGCAAACAGTCAGTAAGCCAGCCCTTTCCCTTCTCCCTGAACCCCTTAAATTTCCCATTCCTTTAAACTTTAACTCCTTCCACCACAAAGCAATTTTCCCTTGTTAAGTGTCCCGCTTCGGCCTCCCATATCTCGCCCCATAATATGCCTTGAATTCCAGTAAAAGATCCAGTGATAAATATCCAGTAATCCCTTCCCCAGTGCAACTTAAGGGCAAATTAGTCTAAGTAATACAAGTGCTGAAGTTTTCTCTTTGTGTGACTGCGAGAACGTGTTCATTGCCCCCGGGCCCGAATCCATTAATATTCATAGACTGTGATTAGGTGATTCCTTATCATTATCTGCTGGGCTACATAGTGGTTAATATTTAAGAACGTGCAGTGTGTAGCATTTTATAGGGAGATTCCATTTCTCTCAGTGTGTGCCGCCGTGCTAATCCACAACCTCTCTTACAGGCGAGATATCATCTGCTCCATTGCAATCTGTGTCCAATAAGCCTTACTGCCATTCAAATTCTGAAACCATTCCTGGTCGCAGTTCGATTTCTTAAGTTCGTTGTGGCCCGCTGAATTTTATATGAATTAATTTCCCCATCTTAGAGTTCATACCTTCACAGCATAACTAACTGAGACCCCTTAATGTAATTTTGGCTAAACCAAGTTATTATTATAACGGGAATAATGGTATTGTACATTGACCCCTTCTTAATTAGCTTGCTTGTTTGCCAATTACTGCATTATTGCTCACTGTATATAATTAATGAGCCTGCCCATTGGTTACCATTTTGCATTCTGTTTTGTCTCCTTGCCTAATTGCTTAATCTCTGTAAATAAACGCCTTTTAATTGTAAAAGAAGTCTAATTTCAAATAGTGACCTTATTCATTTAAGTGTAAATCCAGAGAAAATCTAAGGTGAGTTTTCAAATAACTTTTCCTTTGTTCATAACCTGGGCTCACTTGGTTCCTTGGCAGTAATAATTTGTCATTTGTTCCAGTTCTCTCCTCAACCAATATCCCAGTTTATGACAATATATATATATATATATATATATATATATATATATATATATATATATATATATATATATATATATATATATATATATATATATATATATATATATATATATATATATATATATATATATATATATATATATATATATATATTATCAGGTTCTGTCGTTACTTTGTTGGAGTGATCTTGTTAACGTAGTTTCCCTGTTTCTCCTGCCCTCCAGTGTTTTCGTCAGGATGGCACGTTTACATCTGTCACGGTGTGAGTGACAGCGGCAGTCAGGTTTTGGGTGGCAAACAGATCGGTTCCTTGGTGATACTCAGCCAAGAAGGCTGTAGCAGAGTATTCTGATAGAGTAGCGGGAAGTCACTTTGTTGGGTAACAGGTGCGATGGACCTGTTTACTGCGGCAGGAGGGTGAGGACCTCTACGTCTGTGTGTTTTGACTTCTTCAGTGGCAGCAAGAGAATATTTCGTGTGTTCCTGCTTTGCTCTTTTCGATGGTTCAACTGATTACATATTTACAACTGAGCACGGCTTTTATGAGCCAAAAATACACTAAATGATCATTAACATAAATAACCACATTTAAAGTCAAATAAATGAATCATTAAATAATTTACATTAGTCAATATTCAACAGACAGAACAATAAATGTTTATAAAAGAAAATAAATGCTTAACAGCAGCCACCACAAATCAATTAACGTGAAATTCAAAATACAAATGCAAACAGTAAATTATTTCCAGAGCCATACACTTGCTCTACACCATTAAATAATAACAATGAAATAAACAATCATTATATTAACCAAAATAACACATGTTCAATTAAATCAATAAAACACTCAAAATAGGTAGCATTTTAGTGTTTTATTGATTTAATTGAACATGTGTTATTTTGGTTAATATAATGATTGTTTATTTCATTGTTAAATAATATTATTTAATGGTGTAGAGCAAGTGTATGGCTCTGGAAATAATTTACTGTTTGCATTTGTATTTTGAATTTCACGTTCATTGATTTGTGGTGGCTGCTGTTAAGCATTTATTTTCTTTTATAAACATTTATTGTTCTGTCTGTTGACTATTGACTAATGTAAATTATTTAATGATTCATTTATTTGACTTTAAATGTGGTTATTTATGTTAATGATCATTTAGTGTATTTTTGCCTCCTAAAACCCGTGCTCAGTTGTAAATATGTGCATTTATATATAATAAATTAGATTTAAGGTACTTTTGGCATTTGTTTTGCACCCTCCTCTGTGGTTTGTCCGGTCCCTCCCGCCATTCCAGTCCCATGTCTTTAATTTTGAGTTACGGAAACTGTGTGGAGCCCATGGCTGTCCATGACCATAATATGTATGCATGCATGTGCAGTATGTATGTATGTAAAATTGTCATTTAACACAAATATTGCGGAATCACACACACACACACATACACATATATTACTACATGTGAATATCGGGTCTTGAGTTCATTGGCACAGGGAGGGTGGAAGGGCGCATCTGACTATGCTTCCACATACAGCAATATCATTCAACCAATCAATTATACAGGTAATGGTAAGAGAAAATCATTATTAAGATAATGACAAGAATGTATTGACAATTACTTCAAGGTTGTGGAGGGCCACTGGGTGATACTTGGGAAAACTATTGATAACAGTTACTTGGGAGGGCACATTCGGGGAAGAATCGGTCCACAGCTTCATGTTTGATCTGCAATGATACAGTCAAGAGGTTACCTGATGAATAGATCTTGGCACTGAGGAGGTTCTCCTGAAGGCAGGGGATTCTTCTCTCATAGATATTCATGAAAGATTCTCAAATAAAAACACAATAATAACACTTCATCAATGCAAAATAACAATCAACAAACAGGTCACTGATATCACTCCAGGTATGGAAAAGGAAAGTATGCAAATTAGTAATGGAAGAAGGAAAGGTGACCTGCAGTCTCAATGTTTTACAATACCTTGTCCTCAAGGAAGTCTCCGTAGGCTACTGACGACAGGCTATGGTACTTTTGGGAGGGGAAGGCAATTCGATGACTGGCTGACGCTAGGTCAATAGGGAAAGGGGGTTGAAGGAGGGAGGCTGACTGCCTCTTGTCTGGTTCTCTCAGAATCGCGAGTCGGTCTCTGTAGGTCACGGTCAGCGGCTCCCTTTTATGGAGTCTGACCCATGGGTCACAGATGCATGATGGGAGTTGGGCCACGTGGTAACCACGTGGCATCACATCTTAACTTCTGGCACCAAACCCAGGAAGGTATGGTCCGTCCTCGCATCAACTTTCTCCTCGCTAATGGTGTCCTCTGGCTATGCTGGTGGCCATTAATCTGATAATCCCAACACCAGGGTCCTGTGAGAGAGGAAGAAAAAGCGAGAATCACCGTTTCCACGAAAAAAGGATTTAGATTCGACGTGTGGTGGTGTCTTAGGCAAGGCATGGGGGAACTCCAAATCTGGAGGATCTAGTTGACCCAACAAACAAATTGTCAGTGCTCTTTGGTTGTTCGTTTTATTCTAATTTTTGGCGAGTAGGCTTTGTACAAGATGTGCAGGTACAATCATAGCTCCTTCTGCATAATCTTGTAGCAGTATATATATATATATATATATATATATATATATATATATATATATATATATATATATATATATATATATATATATATATATATATATATATATATATATATATATATATTACTAAAAGGACATCATTCAAACTGGATGGTATCTAACGGAGTTTTTTATTCAGAAAAGTTACAAGCTTTCTTGGACAAACAGTCCACAGTATCAAGTATCCGTACAATGAGCAGACGCGTAGTTCAGCTGTATTTATATCTGTGTGCTGGGTACTTTTAATCCTATAATCGCCTAGCTCCTCCTGTGTGACCCCCACCCCCTCGTGATCTTGGTCTTTCTCTGATCCCTTTTTCCAGGTGTCCGTTTTCCGTGCGTTCTCTTGCGTTTTTCCTTCGTTTCCTGGTTACTGTGGAGTATACGATTTTTCTAGATATGCTGTCTTTAAAGCCGTTTCCGGTGTTCAGTGCCATCGTGTTGTTGGCGCAAGTTATGAAGGCGTTCTCTACAACCAGTCTAGATGTTTTGTTGGTGTTCCTGTACAGAAAACTCATATTTTCCCAGTCTATTCTGTGATCATTTTCCCAACAATGTTTGGCAACTGCCGACGTCTGATTATAATGCCTTATGTTCTGCAGATGTTGTTTGCTTCGCTCTTTACATGATTTGCCAGTTTCGCCAGAGTACCCTTCATCACAGTCTAGACACGCTGCCATATATACCCCTCCCCCCCTTCTAATCTCTTCCCCCTCTACCGACTTTTTGTTTCTAACTATTTTATTCCTAATGGTGTTTTGTAGCTGCCTATCAGTTTGAAATTATTTAGCTTTCTGTTGATGGGTGCAATAGAGTTGTTGTCCGGGACTGGAATTATTTTCTTTCCTACAAAATGTTCCTTTTCTTTCCTTTCTCTCTCCCCAAAATAGCTTTTCCTTGCTTTGACGTGTGCCCACTCCCACCAATACTTAGGGTAACCTAATCCCCTAAAACTCTCCGTCAGGTAATCCAGCTCTTAGTCTAAAAATTCGGGACTGCAAATCCTGTAAGCCCTGATGGCCAACCCTGTCATTAATCCTATTTTTATTTCTTTCCTATGACTGGAAAACCTATGTATGTATGAACTGGTGTGTGTCTTCTTCCTATATACCTTGAATTTTAAATTTTCCCCTTCCCTCTTGACCAGAACATCCAAGAAAGGAATTTCTCCCTCCTTCTCTTCTTCTATTGTGAACTTGATATGTTCATTTAGTTTATTTATATTTTTCTAAAAACTTGTGTAGAACTTCTCTGTCTCCTTTGTAAATAATCAAGATATCATCAACGTGTCTTACCCATTTTACGATATTTAAGTTCGCTTTATTTACTTTGCCCACCTCTTCCTTTTCAAACCATTCAATAAAGATATTAGCTGGAATTGGTGAAAGACATGAACCCATGGCCACGCCATTTTTTTTGTATATAATGGTTTTCGCCCCACTTGAAAACATTAACGCTGAGGGCCGCTGTTAGCAGTTCTATTAAAATGTCATGATCTATGTCACATGTATAAACCCCCTCTTCCATATTCTTTTTTATTATCTCCATCGTCGTCTTTACTGGTACGTTAGTGAACAGGGAAGTTACATCCAAACTTGCCAATTTACAGTCGTTTACGTTAATTTTGGATAATTCGTCTATCAGGTTCATGTTATGTTTTAAATGCCCTTCGGATACTAAGAAGGTGAAAATTTAAAATTCAAGGTATATAGGAAGAAGACACTCACCAATTCATACATACATAGGTTCTCCAGTCATAGGAAAAATAAAAATAGGATTAATGACAGGGTTAGCTATCAGGGCTTATAATATTTGCAGTCCCGAATTTTTAGACGAAGAGCTGGATTACCTGAGAGAGAGTTTTAGGAGATTAGGCTACCCTAAGTATTGGTGGGAGTGGGCACACATCAACACAAGGAAAAACTATTTTGGGGAGAGAGAAAGGATAGAAAAGGAACATTTGGTAGGAAAGAAAATAATTACAGTCCCGGACAACAACTCTATTGCACCCATCAACAGAAAGCTAAATAATTTCAAATTGATAGGCAGCTACAAAAACACCATTAGGAATAAGATAGTTAGAAACAAAAAGTCGGTAGAGGGGGAAGAGATTAGAGGGGAGGGGGTATATATGGCAGCGTGTCTAGACTGTGAAGAAGGGTACTCTGGCGAAACTGGCAAATCATGTAAAGAGCGAAGCAAACAACATCTGCAGAACATAAGGCATTATAATCAGACGTCGGCAGTTGCCAAACATTGTTGGGAAAATGATCACAGAATAGACTGGGAAAATATGAGTTTTCTGTACAGGAACACCAACAAAACATCTAGACTGGTTGTAGAGAACGCCTTCATAACTTGCGCCAACAACACGATGGCAGGGAACACCGGAAACGGCTTTGAAGACAGCACATCTAGAAAAATCGTATACTCCACAGTAGCAAGGAAACGAAGGAAAAACGCAAGAGAACGCACGGAAAACGGACACCTGGAAAAGGGATCAGAGAAAGACCAAGATCACGAGGGGGTGGGGGTCACACAGGAGGAGCTAGGCGATTATAGGATTAAAAGTACCCAGCACACAGATATAAATACAGCTGGACTACGCGTCTGTCCATTGTACGGATACTTGATAATGTGGACTGTTTGTCCAAGAAAGCTTGTAACTTTTTCTGAATAAAATACTCCGTGAGGTCCTTTTAGAAATTCTACTAATGCACTGAACAATTGCGTCTGTGATAAAGTTAATATATATATATATATATATATATATATATATATATATATATATATATATATATATATATATATATATATATATATATATATATATATATATATATATATATATATATATATATTGAGGAATAAAAATTTATAGGCAGTCAATGCTATTATTCATTATCAAGATAGGTTTTACATATGATCTTTCTTTCAAAAAAAAAAATAAAGAGCGTGTATGATAAAGGTATGAATAACAATAGATAAAATAATATAAATTACGCTCAAACTTTATATATACGATTAAACGTGAGATTCAAGAGAGATTATATCACGTCATCTCTGTATTTGAAGTAGGGATGAAAGCAACTATCAAAATAGAAATTGGCCTCATATTGTAGTTGTCACGTCTTAGCTTCTCATAGAATCTGCAATTTATTCTGAAATGAATCTTTATAATAACACGTAAAAAATACGCCGAAGTTTCTTCGGCGCAATCAAGTTTTCCGTACAACGTATAATGCTGTATGAAACTCTTAGCCACGGCCCATTAAACTCTCAGCTTCGGCCCATAAAACTTTAACTGCGGCCCGGTGATGGCATGTGTTGTTGGTACCTATAGCTATGCCAGACGCACGATCATGGCTAACTTTAACCTTAAATAAAAAAATAAAAAACTACTGAGGCTAGAAGGCTGCAATTTGGTATGTTTGAAGACTGGAGGATGGATGATCAGCATACCAATTTGCAGCCCTCTAGCCTCAGTAGTTTATAAGACCTGAGGGCGGACAGAAAAAGTGCGGACGGACAGACAAAACGCCATCTGAATAGTTTTCTTCTACAGAAAAATGAAAGAAAGAAATGGAAGTCTTTTTATGCATGTTTTAAGTGCAATACTTGTTAATCCTTAGGATCCCTTGAGTTAAGAAGACTTTAAATGAAAAAAGTGAACTTTGCATGGAAGGCATCCCGCGACACGGTCTTTTAGTTAAATAAGATTCGCTTTATTTCGCGGACATGCCTCAGGGGGCAAAGTGCATAATTCCATTCCTGTCAGGACCATCAACAGAGATTCTTCCATCCGGCCTCCTATGTGACCTGCGAGTCAAAGCATGGCGGATAAAAGACGTTCCAGCAGCTCGTCTTGTGTGTTAGCAGGGGAGTTATTTTCCCTGCCCGAAATTACAGCTCTCGGAAGGAGTGTTTTGCCCGCGCAGTTCCTCTCTCTCTCTCTCTCTCTCTCTCTCTCTCTCTCTCTCTCTCTCTCTCTCTCTCTCTCTCTCTGTTTTTAACATAGTGTATATTATTCATTATGAAAGAATTTTTATTGATTTTTTTCCTATTAATCCTCGTACAATTGCGAGGCAACACACCAATGACAAATTAAAGATTCGGGTGAGTTTTCACTGGGTTTTGTTGGGTTTAATAACTGAAATCTCTTCCTTTGATTATGCAACTGAGAAGTTTAATTTAGTAAAAAGAAATGGAAGTTGATATCCAATGAGTAAAAACAATCAGCAAAGATTACGTACTTTATCACATCTGTAGCTGGCTACGAGGCTTTTACATTCCCTTTTCCGTATATACTTGTATATTTGTTTGTTGGCTTGGCATCCAAATGATAAAGAAAAAAAAATCATGAAAATTACCAAATATATTCATAGAGTGACTGTTTCAAAACGGAATCAAACTCTATTTTCTCTTTCCTGAAATATCGAGGTTACATTAACTCGCAGCTCTCGGTCTTGGCAACACGTGAATTACTTTGCGCTACTCACTCGCTCATCATTAAGAATAATACGAAAACCAGCTACACCCTCTCCATTCAGTCATTCCCACTTAACCCACTTATGATCATTCATGTTTCATTTTCTTTAAGTTACACACTTTCTTACGCACATATCCTTTTCGAAACCCAATTCCACTGTACCCTCTACCTTCTCATTCTTCTCAGCCCCAAACCTATCATGGATGCCATTTCATTCCACTTCATCTATCTTTGCTTTCACCCTTCCACGTCGGCTCTTCCTTCAGCCATCCATTTTCTTCTGTTATTCGCAGTTGGGTATTTCCATAGGGAAGCCTATTTCAGGAAACGTTCATGAATTTTTTGGAGGAAATTTGATTTATTTTTTCACTTCATTTCGAGCAATCAGATTACTGCGATTTGTTTTTAGATAATCCCCGAACTGCGTAGTTCTCCCAAACCATCGCGAAGCTTTAGAAGATTTTCTGCGTCGTATTTTTGCCAACCTTCATAACCTTCCATTTCCTTTCAGTCAGGAAGAAGTACCACTCTCTTTTCTCCCCCATTTTTTCAAGCTTCATAACAGCGTTAGGTTACGCCTATCAGTGTCTTTCACAAAAAAAAAACAAAAAAACTTCAAGTTCTAGTCTTACGTACAGACATGTCTGGATAGTTTCATTTCCATTCCAACTTTACCTACTAGTGAATCTTATATTCGTGACACAACG
>JANJGK010000008.1:58915750-58941249 GCA_039081455.1 Macrobrachium rosenbergii
GATCCTAGTTCAAATTACCTGTACAGTGATTCTGAGAGCCTCAAGTACTTACCTATTGGCCCGTTCACATAACCCATTGGCTTGGTTTATATGGAATAATAGTTACTTTTTGAATTCCCATAACCTCCGCAAGACACTCTAACGTCTTATTCACAAATTATCTCCCATTATTTGTAATAAGAATCTCAGGAATCCCATAACAACAAATATGCCCCTCAAAAAATGCAACTGCTACCTCCTCTGCTGTCTTATGCTTCAAAGGGAAAACCTCTACAAAAATAGTTAATTCATCCACAATAACCAACAAATGGACTTGCAGAAATTGGACAGCACGTCCATATGGGCGAGTTGGAAAGGTCTACTGAGGATAGGAAATGAACCCAATTCACATGAAGTAACCCTCGCTGGCTTGCATGCATTGCAAACTGAATATCCCCTCTAAATTCTCCACTGATCCGAGCATGTTCCTCCAAAAAAATTTCCCCCGTACATTTCGATAGGTCTTTTCAATACCCAAATGTGGACTACCAAAACTACAATGAACAATATCCAAAACTGTATATATTAGGCTGTTTGGGAAAACTATATGTGTTGTATCTCCTTCATCCTCACTGCTCCTCAGCTTATATTTAATTTTCCTAACTAACAAATTACCCTCTAACTCTAGACACGCAAAAGGCAACCTATAACCTTTTTAACCAATTCACCACTAAGAAACGCATTCCTGTCTGCCAAAATTTCATCCTCATCATGTTTGGCCTCCACTAAACTAATATCTCAGTCTATCCAATCATAACTATACATAACAAACACGAGAACCATCTGAATCGTAAAAACTCCTACTAAGGGCATCAACTACAACATTATGCCTACCTTCTATATACCTAAGCTTGGCATCAAAATCCCAAATTGTCAAAAACCACCCAGCTCTCTTAGGAGAAAGATCCGACTTATTAAATAGATCCAACAACAGCTTATGATCTGTAAGAACCTCAACTTTATTGTCCAACAATAACATCTTAAAATGAACCAAATTAGACCCTAATGTGAACGCCTCCTTGTCCGTTGTGCACATAGACATCTCATTACTCCCTCACGTCTTAAACTTCCTACTGTAGAATGCGATAGGATGCAATTTACCCTCAGATTTCTGCATATCAAGAAAGCTCCTATGCCATCCTAACTGACATCTGTCACCAACATGAAAGGTTGCTCGAAATCTGAAAACTTCAGTACTGGGAACTCATTAAAGCCTCTTTAATTTTCTGAAAGGCCAACTGTTGCACCTTACCCAACACAAACTGCATGTCATCCCTCAACACGTCTGTCAAAGGAGACAACAGGGTGAAAAAACCTTTCACAAACCTACGGAAAAATCCGGCCATGCCCAAGAAAGAACGAATCTGCTTCTTAATTTTGGGAGTAGGAAGGTCCACGATCGCCCTAACCTTGTCCCCATTTACCCCGACACCTTCCTTAGAAATAACAAGACCCAAATATACTATCTGCTTCTTCAAGAAATCATACTTGGCTAATTTAACCTTGATCTCACCAACCTCAGGGATAATTGTGGGATTTTCATGAAATTTTGCTGGTAAAGTACTGTTATCATAATTAGAACACACAAAATCTTAGCTTCGTAGTGTGCATGGTAATAAAATTACAGTGCGTTCCATATATGGAACATTGGAGGGTTAGTGACATGATTTATTCCATCAAACCAAACATCATTTGGAATTGCACTGGCACCAGATAGCATTCTTTGTTGTGGTACCTGCTTTACTATACCATCTGCATGAAGTAAGCATAAAGTGACTTGTCGCCTGAATTCCAAATGAGAGAGTTTTTCCTGTTCAACAACACTATGTACTCACCATGCAGCAATTGTAGCTACACTGAGTATGTTTAGAAATAATTACCAGTACCATTTTTTTCCTCGAATCATTGGCCGATATGAGGATGAAAGTCTATCCATTAGGTCAACACCACCATTCCTTTATTGTAGGATTTGATCAGCTGTGGTTGTGGGATATCCTTTGTGTCACCCTTCACCCTTCTTTTTACATTATGGACTGGAGTGTATGATAATTCAGTAGTTGCAATAGCAACTACTGAGTTATCATGCTACTTGGCAATGTATACTTTGCCATCAATGCAATAATCAAATGGGCCCCTTTCCATCTTTTTTAGAGTTTGTGATGGAGTAAAAGAGTTTACTGCACCAGGTGTGCGGCTTTCTCTTATAGCACCCATTGCCTTTGCATCATGTTCAGATAACTGAAGAAGTTGATCATAGCTGGTAAAAAAGTTATCAAAACAGCTGATTTTTCTCATCATAGGAATTTGCAGTAATCACATCTAGCATCTCGGTAATGACATGTGTGCCAAGAGGTTAAATTATTTCTATTCTGCTCCTTCCCTTGATACAGCTTCAAATGGTAGAGATAACCATCATTACCACAAAGGCACCAAATCTTGTAACCAAATCGGATTGATTCCCCTTTTATGAACATCTTTGCACTATGGCCACCATAATTGGAACTACTGACTTGTCTACACTAAGCAGTTTGTAAAAGACACCAAACTGTACAAGATTTTCATTCAGTGCATTATATATTAGAGAAAGTTTAGCCATTTTGTTTCCTGTCTCAAGATTCTGGTTATCAGAGAGATGCGTGTATCTTTTTTCATCCAAAATTTTTTTCTTATTCATTGTGTTGTACACAGATGGCACACCAGATCAGGCTGACTTGACCAATAATGGAGTTTTTCCGGTTTAGTTTCAAAGTTTGGGTTATTTTCGTCATGTTTAGCATATAAGTTGGTTTGCATTACAATTGTTTTCACCATATCATCAGAAAACAACATTTTCCATACTTCATATGGTGAAACAGTTCACCTAATATTTGCAACTCATCAGTTTAACTCATGTCACCTGAGGGAAAAATCTTATCAAAATCACACTGTTTTTCCCACTTCGGTAAGCCCTGTCATTGTTTGAGTAGCTCTGAGTTTCTACAACGTGAATTGCTCAAACCCTCCAATGTTCCTTAAATGGAACATGAAAAAAATCAATGTAATTTCATATTTCTAAGATTGGATAAATATATATTTAGCTATATATTCACACAGCCTATTGTCTAAACTAAGAAACTAAGACAGAAAAAAGTGAATACCAAATATCATTTGCTGAAAATACAAGTATTTTCCAAAATATATTTTTGTGGGAATTTTTGGGTATTTCCAAATATTCTCCAAAATTCAACGATGCAAGCTGATATCATTTATTATCTGTCATTTGGTAGATTTATCAGTATTGTATGTTATGAAAAGCATAGGTTTTATAAAAATTAATATATATGGCCTACAGATGACGTAGAAAATCATGTTGCGTTTAAGGAGCATTGGTAGGAAAAAGGTTTTCAAACCTGCTAACCTAAGCCTCCTAAGAACCTCCCTAAGTACCCCTAAATGTTCCTCTACAGAATCAGTGGCAATCAAGATATCATCCATATGAACGTGAATTGACTTCCCTAACAATCCATGCGAAACTGATTTTACTAATCTCATAAAATTCACAGGGCTACCCAATAAACCAAACGTCATAAGTGTAAACTCATAATGTCCCTTTGGCAAAGAAAAAGCGGTATACTTGCGACTCTCCTCACTACGAGGAACCTGCAGAAACGCCTACATCAGATCAATTAGAGAGGAAATATTTTTACCCCCGATTTCCACAAACAAATCCAGTATACGTTCCTTGGGATAGCGGCCCGGGATCGACTTATCATTCAACTTACGAAGATCCACACACACACGTACTGAGCCATTCTTCTTTGGCACTGCTAACGATGGAAAACTAAAGGGTGAGGAACTGGGCCTAATCATACCTTCCTCTTCCCACTTATTGACCTCTTGGTCTACCTGTACCCTAATCTTAAAAGGAATCCTATACGAAGGGACAAAAATAGGCTTAGTCTTACCCTCCAAATGAACCTTGTGTTCTAATACATCAGTTAACCCCAACTTATCCCCTTTAAGAGCAAAAATATCTGCAAACTCAGCCAGAACATCTTCCACCCCCTCTATATACTCTTTATAATCAACATTAGCTAAATGATCTCTAAAAACCTGTCTCCTAACCTGTAAGTCTGCTTCTGGAAATTCATTGTTATCCCCTACAATAGCAACCAAATTATTTTCATCGACTCAATCTCCAAAATCTACCACATATGTATCCTTCTGCTATCTCCGAAGTGAATCATTACAGTTTAGTAATTTTACCCAAATAACCCCTGTATTAGACACATTGTTTATAGAAACTTTACTCACTATACCCTTGAGCATCTCGCTACCATCACTCACACACACACACACACACACACACACACACACACACCCACCTGTCTGGGAAATTTCATGTCTTTCACTCGTGCTTCCACCAGAGCAACCATACCTGGGCCCAAAACCACATCTTCAGAGCATGCTGGATGACCCTGTAACAATGTCTTCCCCAAAGCAGCCCTAGTAAAACCAAAAAATGGCTCTATAAAACTTTACTTCCCAAGGACAAACAAACGTCCATGTAACCCAAAACACTCAACCTATTTGCTTGAACATCACACTGCCCTTCAGTAGGCCTCAAACAGCGATCGAAAAACATCGATCAATATAAATCATAATTCATTAGATTAACGGACGCACCAGTATCAGTAAATACTGAGACATCGACACCAGGCAGAGACCCTTTCAAAATTGGCTTCGGCTCTAAGGGCTCAGCCAGAAATCCTGTATGATGGGAAACACCCATCACCTTCTCCCCTTCTTTTGTTCGGCCCTCCAAAAATTCTCCTGGTCCATAGATACTCTCAAAATAACCCTCGATGAGCTCTTCTATTAGGAATGCAAGAACCCTAAGGTGCATTCCCGAATTCCCCCGTTTAAGAACGAGACAAAACTCAACTGTGCTCTGAAGTCTTGCAGACACCACCATATTTCACCTTACAATGCTTTTTGGTGTGACCCTGCCTATTACACTTAAAGCAAAGGACCTGTGACATTGAACCCCTACTATGCTCTGTCTTGGCATACAACTTTGTAGAAGGGAAACTAGAATTACCCTGTGGCAGGTGCATTGGAATAGCTCCATAAGCCTTTGGCATCCCACTTATGAAAGCGCTATCCACAGCAGGACATTTCGACAGGTGTCTGCGAACCTGTGAGAAAAGCAAGGCTTCATCAGACCCTTTTCTACCCTTTCATCAAAACTATCTACCGTGGTATCAGGAACATCATTAAACATGCACACGAACTGAAGCAATTTCTCTAGGTTATCCACAGATGTACTCTCAGCCTTTGCCTAACTAGACGCTCTCAATATCTTTGAAAAATCTTTCGCAGCAATGAAAATGAAGCATCTGGCGCTAAATCTAACCAAAGAATCCTGACCCTTGCGAATCTTAAAGAGTGACCTAAGGTTTCTAACTGCATCTCTGGCTTCAGCCATCCCATATGCTGACCTCAGAAACTTCTTGAAATCGTCCCATATTTTACAATTTCTAAACTGATGACTCCGATAACGATGTCTGATATCCCCCCCCCCCCCAACCCCTATCAAAACTGAGGAATCATTTTCTTGGCAACCAGGTAATTCAACACACCCTCGGTAAAAATTTCAAGGAGTACCAGAAGAACCCCATCAACCAACCCAGGAAATGGCCGAACCCCAGAGGTGACTGATGTAAACTTGTGTAAAGCCCCATACACACTATGCATCATGATGCGTGCAGTGTTGAATGGATGTGTTGAAAAACCGGTTTTTCAACTCGATGCTGCATCCCGAGAGTGTTGACGCGCCAGACCGAATTCATGTGGCTGCGCAGTGATGCATTTGCACTCGGAGTGGGAGAACGTCTACTCAGCACATTCACTCAGCTCCAGCGCCGATGGCTCAATCACATTTTATTGAATTGCATTTTTTTTATTCTGAGATCCATTTGCTCATTAACCTTATCTGCATTTACTTTCTTTCAGAAGTTATTTTTCCTGCTGAAATCCTTATACTCCCTTTCTTCTAATTTTCGTTACAGACCTTTTTCTTTTTCCTCACCTTCCTCCTGAGGGCCTGATCTATCCTCCTGTATTCCTGCACAGCCTTCCAATCTGTCTTGCAATTTCTTCTTCCACTAAGTTTCTCATTTCCTGTTTTCACCACTCTTATTCCCTCTTCCTAAACCTGAAGTCACTTACTGCCGACTGACTTTATCTTAAAAAAAAAAAAAAAAAAGGAAGTAAGAAGCTAATTTTCTCTCTCAAATGTATATTCTGTAAATATTTTTCCTAGAAAATGGTTTTCTAATGAATTCCCTTTCCGAACATATTTCTATAGGCTGTTATCTCATGTGCCCCAAGAGCTCTGCCTTCCGAATGCGCCATCTCTTTCTCATTTACCTATTTGTACACTGGCATGCTCTAAAAACCTGCAATGCACAGATTCAAACTCTTCAAGAAACTCTTGTACTCTAATTTTCTTGCAGTCCTGGCTCACACACATTCTCTATCAGAACTTTCCCTTTTGTCAGGCTCAATCTTACCCCCATGCAATCTTCATACTAATACATATGTATAATCCTTGCCCAGAGTTTCATTGATTCTACAATCAATACAACTTCCCAAGCTGTACACTTTCAGCAATCCTCAACACACTGACCTTTATCCTTACCATTCCCGCACAAAATGCCCTTTTTTTTTTCACCTCTATCTCACTCAGTGCCAAACCAGGCAGCTTTCCTTCTTAAACCCATCAGCTATCACACATTCCTTATCTTCTGCACCACATTAATATACATTTAAACCAGGAAGATGCGTAGAAATACACGATGTTGGGTTACAAACCCTATACCACGGCTTTCACACTGTGCAGAGTAGTGGGATGTTATTATTTTCTAGCCATTTAAGAGAACTGAGAATCTGACGCTACACGTCTCTTGTGGAGAACCTCATTTGCCATTTACAGACATTTATTTTCACCACAACTGTCGCGCGAGAACAAGTGAGCAGTGTTGCAGTACAGTTTTGCCGCTAGTGATTTTATTCAACACCACTACTGCATCACGTGGCTGACACATGATGCATAGTGTGTATGGGGCTTTAGAGAGTTACTTTATTCCTGTCTTCGGCACCCTCCACCATATTGTCAGGATAGATAAAACTCCAAGTCCCAACAACACAACCTGAGTTTCACTTCATACACTAACAGAAATTCCAAAAGAAAATCTTCGTGAAGACAAATGGGAAATTCTCCAAGAGAGAAAATAAAAGAGAAAGAAAACGTAAAACGAGAAAATCTAAGAAATGTTTACCCAATAGCATAAGAAATATTTATTCCCAATAACCCAACAACCATCAAACAAATTCCAGCACAATAACCCAAGTTCCCAAAAAATAATCAAAATAATAAAAAAGAAAGCAAAGTATTCCGTAAACCCCAATTAGTTCCTAATCGCTGATGCGAGCTGCCGATTGCAAAAATACACAAGTCATGCATGGCATCCAACTACCCCATTCTATCCCCGCATACATAGAAAACGAGCATAGTAGAGAATGGGAAGGGATGCTCTGCCCATGTTCAATACGTCACAGATACCCTGAGTGTAGCAAAATGCGGGCTCACTGCTTATGCAATCAAAAAAAAAAAAAAAAAAAAAAACACTAGCCCACCCTTGAGCCTGCTTATTCCCTACTAAGCCCTCACTACAGCCAACATAAAAAGAACACTCACGTAAGAATATCCCCCTTCTTCGTCCACCACCTGTGCTGCCAATGTATCTAAAAACAATTCCCCAATATGAAAAAAAGCACACTCCAGTGCTCTCACGACACACACACACACCACACAGACTTGACGTCTCAAGAAACAATTGGCTACTGACCCATCAATCATCTGACTCTCCCAGCTGAACGGAAAAAGCCTAGGTCATCAAAAGTACTACTAACCTCACTCCTCAAAGATTATTGGAACATGCCCTAATATAACCTAATGTCTCCGTCACCAGTCCCTTCAGAAGCTGTCAGAGGTCGAAAGGTCAGCTGTCACCACTATTATACAAGGTCAAATAAGGTCAATGACGTAATTAACTTATATCTCGAAAGGAAATCAAGGTAGCATTGGCCAGCGTGTCTCTAAGCTAGAACATCCTCTCTCTCTCTCTCTCTCTCTCAGCTCACCCACTCAACTCATCTCTCTGTCTCTCTCTCTCACGATCGACTTTTTTCTCTGTCTATATCCAAGTCACTAACTAAACCAAGGAAGAACAGCAAAAACAGTTCTACAAAAATATAGTTTATTCCATAGTCTAACATGGCAAATAGTTTTGAATCAAAATAGGAATGGAATAGGAATATCTACAATCCAGAATTTTTAACCCAAAATACCCAAGTAAAATATACCTTAGTGCTAACAGCTTCCACCAATTGAATCTCTGCAGCAAAGGAGTCAGAATAAATCAACACGACTGAAGTCATGATAATTTACATTCCCCTCCATTTATTTCACATCTATTTCAATACATCTGAGGAAACAAAGGGAAAAATAAAACTTTAAAAAATAGGCACAGAGAAAAATAAATGTGGGATATGTCACACGTTACTAACCCCAGACACAGGCAAAATCAAAATTCTGAAAATCCAATAAAAATCAGAGACATAGCAAATAAAAATAAATCAGGAAAAAGATATTCAAAGCATAGTAACAGTGCAAAGAACAGTTCATGTTAAACAAAGTTATTAAAACCTATAACAGTGTTTGAAAAACAAATTCTCAGCTCACCTCACAGGCAGTACACAAAGTCTTCCAACAGAGCGGATCTTATCACAACAAAATATAGATCCAAATGTCTAGCCTGCACTCAAAATGAAAAATTCACATTTCCTATGACACGCCCATGAGAGCGAACTCTCGAACGAACGTGCTACTGCAGCTTGACGACTTCTGGTGACATGGCCAAATCATCACTCAAGGTATAATGCCCTTTGTCTCCATGGGAAAACAAGACTGACGACGGGCCTTTGTCAGCACTGAATCGCTGAATATGTTGGCAGTGTTTCCATTAACCTTTGCCCAGAATATCTCAAAGAATGCTTTCCTTAAAAAAAAAAAGATATATAACATTATTATTCCAAATGTTTTTCATATACACACATACACACACACACACACACACACACACACACACACACACATATATATATATATATATATATATATATATATATATATATATATATATATATATATATATATATATATATATATATATATATATATATATATATATATATATATATATATAATCATGAAGCTAGAAATGTTGTTTAATATCAAATTCACTCTATTTCCGGAATATCCACAGTAGGGAATTATCACCGAAGGAGAATTTATAAGTGATAAATGGATCGGTGCTGCCGGGTCTTGATCCCTCGACACAGTTACATCCCAACAAGTCCAGTCAATGGTCTACCCACTGAGCCATCAAGAGAGGTTCCCTGTCGGTGATAATTCCTCATCAGGGATATTCCCGAAGTAGCGTGAATTTGATATTAAACAACATTTGTAGCTTTGTGGTTCTATATAAATCACAGTGTGACAACAGTTTATATATATATATATATATATATATATATATATATATATATATATATATATATATATATATATATATATATATATATATATATAACTTTTGTCACACTGTGATTTATATAGAACCACAAAGCTACAAATGTTGTTTAATATAAAATTCACGCTACTTCGGGAATATCCCTGATGAGGAATTATCACCGACAGGGAACCTCTCTTGATGGCTCAGTGGATAGACCATTGACTGGACTTGTTGGGATGTAACTGTGTCGAGGGATCAAGACCTGGCAGCACCGATCAATTTATCACTTATAAATTCTCCTTCGGTGATAATTCCCTACTGTGGATATTCTGGAAATAGAGTGAATTTGATATTAAACAACATTTGTAGCTTCATGATTATATATATATATATATATATATATATATATATATATATATATATATATATATATATATATATATATATATATATATATATATATATATATATATTATAATTATATGTCTTATGTACATTTCAGTAAATTTAAAGTTTCTGTAATTTTTTATGTTCTCTCTCATATTTGTCGTGTTGTTTGTTGAAATATCAGGTCTCAAGTCTTAAAAGGGTTAGCTGACTGTATGATAAGATATATTTCTCTGTGAGAGTCATGTTTGCACAGCTGGGTAGGCCTATGTTTATTCAGGTGTATGACCAGGTTATTTTTCCATTTTGAGAGAATCTTCTCCTTAACCACTGAAACTGTCATTTAAAAGAGATGAGGGATGACAGAGTTAGATAAGCTGGTTTGTCCAGAGGCCTTTTTGTTTGGACAAGTGTTCATGCAGGAAATCCCCTGTCAATTTGAAAGACTGTATGCTGACAGGCCTAGACAGCTCTTTGGAGCCAGGGAAAAATTCTATTGTTTAGTTTCCCTTCTCCAGGGGGAAAAACCCTTGTTTATTCCTTTTTTTCCAGGGAAGATTCCCAGATTTACCCATTTCAAAAAAATGCCTAACTAGCAACACACACACATATATATATATATATATATATATATATATATATATATATATATATATATATATATATATATATATATATATATATATATATATATATATATATATATATATATATATATATATATATATATATATATATATATATATATATATATATATATATATATATATATATATATATATATATATATATATATATATATATATATATATATATATATATATATATATATATATATATATATATATATATATATATATATATATATATATATATATATATATATATATATATATATATATATATATATATATATATATATATATATATATATATATATATATATATATATATATATATATATATATATATATATATATATATATATATATATATATATATATATAATATATATATACTATATATATATATATATATATATATATATATATATATATATATATATATATATATATATATATATATATATATAATAGCTATGTAATGGAAAAACTAGTGCACACTTAAATTCTCCTAGAAGTCAATTGAAAAAAAAACTGCTTTATATACTTCTGGACATTGTTTCCTTTCTTGTTTATGCACCTGCAGTAGATCAGGAGGCTATAAAATTCTGTGCCAGTGTAATAAATAGGGTTCCTTCATAATCCTGAACTATATTCTAAGAAACCATTAATTTAGAGACACGACGGACGTTAAGTTCTAAAATTAGAAACCGTGAATAAAAATAATTTAAATGTTTATTTAGCTGAATAACCTTGGCAAATAGAGATAGTTTATTTTTGTGCAATGCTTTTGCAGAGTAAACACTGGCTCTTTTTTCATTGAACATGACGTCTTTTGAATAATAGCATCAAGGAACTCTTCATATTTTTGGTGATTTACCACAACAATATCTTCAGATTTTATGAACATTTCGAAAAGACCCTAAAAAAAAAAAATAAGAGAAAGAATACGTCCCCAATAAAAGTCAATCATTCATAACTTCACACAACCGAAAGAAACTAATCAGAGAAGAAGGCTGGCGAATTAACAGAATCTTTAATTATTTTAGAATATAAAATGTTTAAATAATTTCCCCCTCCCCCAAACCAAATAAGAAGATGAAACAAAAAAAGTGTTATAATAATTATCAAATGTAAAGCTAAATAAAGAGAATAATCAAGAGAAAATACACACTTTCTAAATGACCACCATTCATCACACCACAACAAGTAAACTAGCTTCAAGAACTCCAATAAAGGGCAAAAGTATTTCTTAATATCTTTCCCGCGAGACAGAACCTCTACAAATTATAACTACGGCCCCCAGGGAATTAAATGTTTTTAATTACCAGCCCAGAGAGAGCTTTATTATTTGGAGCCCACCATTTATAAATAACTTTTCAAACGCATTAGAAAAATATATAGGATCATTTCTTAGCGTGAAATTACATTGCGCGTTGCTTATACGAAACATACTTGGAGTCTGAGGAAAATATTTGAGAAACATGTTTCCACCGACCCTGCTCATTCCTTCATTCCTTACTTCCTCCAGTCTTTCTCATTACTGCATCGTTTCTCTGTTATTTACAAATGTTTTGTAATTTATATTTAATATTTCCTTGTCTTTTTCTAATTATGTGCATTTCGAAGTTTTCTTTTCGTTAATATTTCTTAAAATTTGAACACCCCAAACACGCTGCATCCTGGCAAGAAACTGAACACAATATTTAGCATAGTAAGAAATGCAGTAATAGACGGTAATTTTGCCTGTTTATTTATTTTCTTCGTTTTATTTCATAATATATTCTGATGAAATCAAACTTAGCGAATATCATTACCCTGTTTCTGTGAAAAAAAAAAAAAAAACACAAGTAATTGTATTGCCCGGATTAATGAATGACAGATGTATAACTGGAACCAGCACTATAACAATATTCATTCTCCATCATATATATCCGTAAAGGGCTTTACGGAAAAAAAAAAGAGACTACCATTCTTTTGAAAATCACATCATCATGAAAGCGATTAATTCAGATTCTTAAGTAGTATATATGCTTACAAATTGGGTGTAGGGGACAAGGAATGAAACTTTTGTTGTCCTACTGAATTTTATATGATTTATAAAGTCGACCATTATGTCTAATTATTCATTTCTCAAGCATTATACTTTTATACAGTTCCTAAGATTTAGGTCTAGTTATTTTGGATACTGCAGCGAACAGGTTTGTGTATATATTCGAAGTCTTATAAATACATCCCTTGTGGTTATAGGTTTATTCAGTGCTGATAAGATACTCACGAGAGTATTTTTTCGTGGTATGGTGCATACTATTTTTAGTTGCTTACCAGGAAACTAAAAATTCTGAGAATAAATATGAAACATAAAGCATAAGAACCAATAATTGTCTAATGAAGATTAAAACCCATAAAAGACCAAGAACAATGCCCCTGTGGAACAGCAGACTGGATAAGTAGTTTCTCTAAGAAACTCATCATTGTTAACTTTCCACTGCCAGTAACTTATAAAGACTGTGAATGGTATCAAGAAACTGCTTGCCTCTTTTTACTAAACAATATAGGATCCCAGCATTAAGAAAAAGTTTCTTTATTCAGCATAAGCAATTTAAACTTTTAATCTGGGTAAGTAACAAAACTTTCCTTTCTCTTGCACTTTATTTTTATACATTCATTATTAACATTCCAGTTTTGTCACTCATAGACACACCTTGCTCTTCGAAGCTTTGATAGGACTCCTGCTACCTCTCTTTTGTTCACCTAATCTTTGAATCTCCTGTCATTTATTAAGATTAAAAATCTTCTAGAAACTTTCCTTATCCTATTCACTAGTTTCCATTTATTGCAACAGTCCATTGTAGGAGAGCGGATAACAAGATAATTGTGCACTTGGTGATACAAGCATGAAATTTGGAACACACATTGCTAGTAGATAACTTTTCACGAAAAAAAGGTTAGCCACTTGAAAATCTAAAATGGTGGCCATTTTTCAAGATGGCCGCCATTTTTAGCAGTCGATATCAGTAAAATCTTACACTCGTTATTTTTTGTGACTTCTTGAGTTGTTATTTTAATTTAAATGTATAGAATGAATTCCTGAGTATCATATAATAGTATAAAGTGCATAATAAAACTATTTTATTGCTACATGTTCCATAAATATGTATGATGAATGATACAGTACACTAAAAGATACGTACAAATACTGTAACCGAAAAATATTCCACTAATTAGTTTTCTTGTTTATTTAGCTATATGTATTAATTAATTCTATGTATACCTTTATGTGATATTACAGCAAATTTGCAAAATACAACAATAATATATATTATATATATATTTGTCCATTTACATGCATATATAATTATACTTATATATACACACACAATTCTAGTCCTGGCAGGAACATGCACAGAGACAGAGAGCAGTACAGCTCAGTCCGCTGTGGCAACATTTGCATCTAACATGACAGTCACTCTTACTACCACATTTTGTCAGTTCTTGACAGCTTTTAGCAATTGGTGGAAGTGTTGTCCATGTTATTTTCCATTCTTCACCCTCTTTTATCCTGCTTGGAGAGCTGCACGGTTTGCATGTTCAGGCAAGGCAGACTGACTTGGAGGAATTGAATCATATGCTCTCTGCTTCCTTGCAAACAAGTCTAATCTGGCATCAGTGACACTAGCACTTGAACTTGATCTATCGTACAAGACAACAACATACCTTTCTAAGACCTTCAGATCATTAGCATCAACTTCCTGTGGACAGTCACTGAGTTTCTTGAAGACAGGTTACCTCACGGCAAACATTCCATGTTTGCCATGCTGACTTTTTAGCTTTTCCATGAAAAGCTGATACAACATCACATCCAGAACATGCATGAAAAAATGGAAGCCCCTTAGCTTGTCTGTACCAATAAAATTTACAATGTCATGAACTGGGATGTATCGAAAATATTTTCCATGTCCATAAGCTAACCACATTTTCTCTAAGCCAAGTGCAGTGAGATTTGATAGAACAGATATTGCTATAATTAGTACATCAGTGTATGTAGCTCTGATTATGACAGTTCTGTTTCCTTCGCAAACAGCATTCTTAGCATGGAGAAAGATCCGTGTATCTGCTTCCTCTTGATTACAAGGAGTTATGTCGACTAATGATGGCATCACCTTGTTGCACAAAGCTTCTGTTCCTTATGTCACAATTACTGTGCTGTTAGATTCAATTTCAGAATGTATTTTATCTGAAAGGAAGCTGAACAACTCTGTCTTGTTGTTATTGTCACGAAGAAAATTATGCCAGTTACCAGGTGTTTTGCTGGTAGAGGTCACCCTCCTCCTTATTACTTTTCCTCTCTTAGATCTGGTTTCGTGTTTCAAGCTATCTTTAGTGTACACATCATATACTATGTCAACTCGTTTGTATTTTGTGCAGTATTATCTGACTTGGGGCAGAATATCTTCATTGGCATAATTTTCAAAGATTTTAGATTTGTTTGGCTTTGAGATGTAAACCATTGCTGAACCATCTATGATAATAGCATCGGCCTCTGGTTCTGTCAGATAGTGTGATCTCAGCTTCCAGTATATCAGTGAGCTGAGACTTCTCACGTGTGAAGCTTGCCATTGTCACTAAGAACGGGTGGAAAAGGTTGGTTCTCTGTACTGAAAAAACTCATTCAGGTCACACCGTCTACTTTGACAGGAAATGAACAGACGTGAGAATAAGTGACAATCTTCCTTCACCATCTTTGTTTTTAAACTACTGGCAACAGGGGCATCTTTGAAGAAAAGAATCTTATTCCTCTTAACAGGTTGATAGAAGACTTGTTCTCCAGACGACAGAATTTTCATAAATGCTTTGCACTGTTCTTTCCCTGTTTTCTGATATTCCCATACCATGTCAGGTCTGCTTGGCTCCACAATGTCCTTTGTGTCTAATACCAGCAAACCTTTGTGGTGTTCTTCAAAGGGATTACCCCTGTCATTCAATACATTTGTTATTTTTAGCACTTTTTCAAGGAATGATTTTTGTGCTGCCTTTGTTTGGTCATGATGACTAGTTTTTGGTGTTGTTTCCCATACACTAGTAACTTTTTCGAAGTTCATGGCAAGATGAGTAATTTCAGGTCCTGCTAACATCCATCTTCTAAGTGCAGATTGGTCTTCGGTTAAGCCAATGGCTCCACCATCCCCTTTGATAATGGCATTATTTTTTTCATGGGCATGGTCTATCGCCATTAACGAGAAGCCTCTACCAGATTTATGCACAACAAAATTTCCATTATGAAAATTTGCAGCTAGCTCTGGATGGTGTTTTTCCAGGGACATCATATCTATCAGGTGAACAGGTAGCCACCGAGCATAATGAGTATTATCATTTGTAAAAAAAGTAAGGAATAATTTCAGCAAGAAACTCACGGTACATTGTGAAGTCTGCTTCCCGAAATGATCTAATCATTGCTAGAACGGTCAGTTCCATGGAACTGTGGACTTTCCATTTTATGCCTCTCACAGAAGTCTTTGAAATGTATGTTTCCTTCAGGAGATTCACTTATGTGGTTGTTGTATGCATCTTTTATGAGCTTGTAAAACTAACTGCAGTTACTTGGTGAGCTTGTCTGGTCTTGGTAATGCTTGCTGCTTTTAGAAATGATTCTGCTGTGCCAGGTGATGCCACCACTGCTTTAATTAGAGCACTACACCATCCACTACCTTCAAGAATAGTACCCATCATTTTAAGTGCAGCCTGCTCAATATGCAAACCACCAAACATTATCACAATCTTGTCCTCACCATAAATGTCTGGCCAGTACCACTGAATTTGTTTTGCTAAGGCAAATAATGGTTGATCAGCTGCTATAACTGGAGTTTGTCCTGGATTCAGGAAAGCAACAACATCAATTATTTTGCCCATCACATGTTTTATTGTAGTAAATGAATGTACTTGTTCATAAAGTAGTGGCATGATGGATGTGATGCTAATGTCAAATTTGGGACACCTCTGTTTCGCTGCATGATGGGCTGCCCAGGTTAAGTTAACATTATCCATTTTATCTGTAAGAGCTACTTCTGATAGCCTGCTGCATTCTTGCTGCAGATATCTGTTTTATGGAAATTGTGTCACGTAGGGACATGTTGGGTGCTGCTGGTGGAAGTGGCTCTCTGGATTTAAAAGCTGGTTTTACATTAATGTGTGACTCTGGAAGATGAGGAGTTTTTTGGCTTTAGTTTCACTCTGTTGTAGGTTTCATAGTTCTCCCAGAGTTTCTGAGGCAGGGTACTGAAAAAAAGATATACTGGTGCCATGGAAAGAAGAAGTGGCTGTAGTTGCTCTTGGGTTATGATCAATATTGTCTATAGCAGGAGTTGTAAATAACACTTTCCGCAATATAGGTGGACACACAACCTCATCTTCTACATATTGGTTTACTACTGCATCTCCAAGTTGCGATGAGATTTCTAAAACTTGGTCATATGGTATACAGATACCATTTTCATGTAGTATATCAATTAGTTGTCTCTTTCTAGTTTTTGCAAACAGTTTTAATGCTACATACACTGGAAATGGAGTTTCACGACTTTTGGAGTGTTTGTGTGTTTTTGCTCCGTCATCTACCCTAGTATAACAGTTATAATGAAGCAGTTGTGCAACTACAAAATCTGATCTCAGTAGTTGCTGCTGAAGCTAGGACCTAATATCAGCACCATGTTCCACCATTGACACAAACTGAAGAAGACTGGGTGGAACAAGCCCCTCAATATGTTCAACAATAAATTCATTTTCAAATTTGATCTTGTTGTCAAGCCTCCAAACTGGGTATGTGAGTGAGAAGCTGATTTTTGAATCTATTTGAAGGTACATTTGGTGAATCAGTTCCCAGTTGCACAAGCCTCTGCTTGTAAAGGGGGGTAAGCTCAGCAAGTCTGAACACAACAGGTCCGTCTGCACTATTGCTTGTTTCTGTAATATAGGTAACCAGTTCAGAAAAAGCAGTTGGATAGGCATTTTTTTTTTCTCTACTCTCAATAGTAGCCTCATATTTTTTTGCATTTATATAAGCTCTTTCCCTATTGTACAATGTTACAAGACATAGTGGGTGATACTTTAGTTCTTGTGCTACAACATCAGGGCCACTAAGGGTTGCCAGCAGGTTGCCATCACCAAGTGTCATTGCACACTCTTTTAATCTATTATTAAGTTTTCCTGTCGTTGCTTTTCTAAACTCCTCGGTTCCCAATTCTTTACTACACAAAAAACATTCAAGATCATTTGTTTTTTAATTAGTCCTTTTCACCTTATTTTGCACTTTCGCATTAGTTGTGTCTCTGCTTGATTTCCGTTTTTGAGCCCTTTTGAGCTTTGTGTTATTAAACATCAGTCTACATGTTTGGTGATAATCTGCTTTGTTTTTCCTCAGAGTGTCTTTAATACCATCGCCATCATTAAGTCTAGCTGGATTCAGAGGAATGGGAAATTCTTTTATGGCATGAAAAAGAGGGAAATTCTCGGCACTATTGCAGTAACCATCAAGTTCTGTTTTATAACTTGGAGGTGACTTCAATTCCTCTTTTTTATCCTGTTGACAGAGACAGCATCTGCTGAAATCAGTTTGTTGGGTTGGATTTGTTGCAGAAGTAGATGGGCAATCTTGTTCTGATTCAGCCATCATATCTGCATTTAAAAAGATAAATCTGCTCCAAATCTGGTCATTTGATCATATAAAAAAAATTCTACAAATAAAGATACACAAAAATTTGCAATAACATCTAAAAAATTGGGTAAGTAGTGGATTTTTTGTTTCACATGTGAAAAATGCCGCCCATCTTGAAAAATGGTGGCCAACTTGGATTTTTGAGGGGCTAGCGATTTTTTCATGCTATGGTGGGTATTAAGGTTTTTTTTGCCAAGTTTCTTGCTTGTATCATCAAATGCACGATTCCATGCAAATATCACAGTTAACCGCCCTACTATTGTTTGACTTTTCTGCTACACTAAATACCTTCAAGACGCCTATTATCTCCAGTATTCCCGCATTCTTTCTAACAAAATAATTTATGCAGATCTCCTCCTTAAATCTTAAAGCATCACCGAACACAATCTTAGTTCCAAGAACGCCTCTCAAAATGACAAAACACAAAATCTGTCTCTCCAAATACATTTGCATTGACACATCTCTTCGATCTCCGCATAACATTTGTATGCGTGCAAACTTCCGTGACTTTATACCTCTTAAAAAAAAAGAAAGAAAAAAAAAAAAAAAAAAAAAAAAAAAAAAAAAAAAAATATATATATATATATATATATATATATATATATATATATATATATATATATATATATATATATATATATATATATATATATATATATATTTGCAACTCAAACACTCTCAATTAAATTATAAGCCCTCTGGCTTAGGTCATTTGGTGAGAGATAAGAGTTATATCGTTCTATTTCGGCGCTCTTGCAAGAGCAAAAGATTGCTTGCAATTTCCTCCGGTGTTGCAGAATCATCTGCGATTTAGGGGCATTACTGTCACCAATTGGTCGTCATCCCCTTTCTTTGCAGGCATGATGTTTGGTTATCCCTCGCAAATAATCACATATCGTGCCCCCTGCTAACACCGAAGTAGAATTCAGTTACGAGGGTGTGTGTGTGTACAAGCGTAATACCTATGAGGGATTTATGTAAGCGTATGAGCAACAGATTTAAGTTATTTGATCTCCAGATCGTTTTCCGCAAATGTTCCTAATTGCCTGTCAGCAGTGGTTTTTCGGAAAGGTTAATAAAGACCCATTGCAAAACTATCTTATTGCATTGAATACTTCATGCAGACTACACTTATATGTATGCATACATATAACACACACACACACACACACACACACGCATATATATATATATATATATATATATATATATATATATATATATATATATATATATATATATATATATATATATATATATATATATATATATATATATATATATATATATATATATATATATATATAATATATATATATAGATAGATAGATAGATAGATAGATAGATAGATAGATAGATAGATAGATAGATATATAGATGTAGATACATATATATATATATATATATATATATATATATATATATATATATATATATATATATATATATATATATATATATATATATATATATATATATATATATATATTTGTGTGTGTATACTTGAAAATACCTGCGCGTGTTTACGGTAAAATGCATGTCAATAAAATTATAATGTTCACACATCTCAAGAGCATAAATCGTAATAGAATTATTCATTTTTAGTTGCCGGGAAAGCCAGAGATCCAAAATTAGGAAACCAAATTTATAACAACGTTCCGCACGTCATGACACTGCAGGCGATGTTTTAGTTGGCGTTAATTTTCATAATTGTAATTGATATCAGTTTAAAATTCATCACTTATAATGTACATAATATATAATTGCGGAGCTTATATGCATTATATATATATATATATATATATATATATATATATATATATATATATATATATATATATATATATATATATATATATATATATAGATATATACACATGTGCGTGCTTGTGCACAGACTCCTTCATATGATAAAATCGTGCAATTAAAATGAAATGAAATGAAATGACTAATTTCAGCATTGCAGTGTATACCAATTATGCAAATTAAGCGTCTGATACATTCAGTCTGCCGAAAACTGAAATCGGTAAATAAGTTATGGTTCACTTACTCTTTCAAGATCTCACATATCTGTAGTGTACAAAAATAATGAGGGAATTAACAAAGGTAATTAGGAAATTTTAGCCAAATTCAAATGGTGAACTACAGGAAACTGTTATGAAATAAGCCATAAGTATCAAGAGTTTAAGATTTTATTTCGCTTTGTTTTTATACGGTACACATGTCTGATTTCATGTGTACATATTCAGTCATATTTATCATAATTTTCTTTAAGAGTGGTAAAAGATGTTTCAAATTGCCATTTGGATATTGTTGTTCCTTATGAATATGAAATAATTAACAATGCCACAGCACATGGTAAAGACGTGCATCGTATTTATGTACATGATTTGCCTTTGCAAAGGAAATGGGATCTGGTTTAAGGCTAACATATCTATCCTTCCTTTTACCATGCTTCTATTTCTGTAGCATTATTACACAAACAAATGTTTTTAAACAGTCAGGTTTATGAAGAAACTGGAAATCCACTTTTAATATTTTTGTGAGATTTTGTATATGCATATTTGCCACTTACCACTACTGCAAAGTTTCATATCACACTATATTAAAGATAGTGTCCGCAGAATTTCAAATGACAACCACCGTGATGGCAATTTCCTGGCAAGGGCAAGAAACGCGTCATAAAAGTGAGGATAAAGATACTGTAAGTTTCAAAACATATAAGAGATGCATGAGAGAATGCTATGAACTCTGTCCCTTAACATGCAACGATTTACACAATTATGGAACAAGATATATATATATATATATATATATATATATATATATATATATATATATATATATATATATATATATATATATATATATATATATATATATATATATATATATATATATATATATATATATATATATATATATATATATATATATATATATATATATATATATATATGTCACCGTTTACCACAGGTGGTAAAAAGTATTAAGAGTGAAATGTACACTCATACACACACACACATATATATGTGTGTGTGTGTGTTTCTCTGTGTGTGTATATGTGTACATTTCACTCTTAATTCTTTTTACCACCTGTGGTAAACAGTGACATATATATCTTGTGTCATATGTGTGTAAATCGTTGCTTCTTAATAAATTTACACTATAACAGCGTACCCTTACTCGAATTCTTTCTTCACATTTTTGGCTGATGAAATCAAGATAACCTTTGCAGGCAAACACGGCAACAAGTTTTGCTCAGTTTCTTTCAGTGATTGCTTTTGATACTTTATTTTCCAGACAACATTCATCTTTCGTGTTTTTATAATCTTTATTAGAAGCTTCTTCTGCTTGGATCATTTAAACTAACTTTTTTTTTCAGTAGGTCTCAAAACAGATTGCTATTATTTATGGAGGTTACATACTAATTAAAATACTACATTTAATTAGAATTTAATCATTAATACAAATGGGAAGTATCATATAAACAATCTAAGTTTTTGCATTTTAAGTGAAAATTGGCAGACCATTTTCAACAGAATTTAACTACAAAAGCCTTTTCAGTCATATTAATGCTTCTGAAATAATGAAATTTGCTACAGACGTTTATTTCTCACATATGAATCGAAAAATTCGTCATTTGGAAGATTTATATAGTAGCAATCTCCATTCTCAGAAAATACGCTGCTAAAATCCATTAATATTGTTCTTTTCATTCGTTCAGCAGTACAGTTTTATCTTTGGGATTATATTTTCAAATGACAAATAAAAGAAATTAAATTTTTGGGTTGTATTTCAAAATCAGTATTGGCCATAAATGCTAAACAGATATCATCGACAAATAGGATTATTTCTGTGCATAAGTTTTCCCGATTATAGCAGATCTCATTAGGGTACAGCTGAAATGACCGTAGTCCGATATAAAATATGTAAATTGTATCAGCATCAGGTTTTTTTATACAAATTATTAATCGTTATCTAATACGTAATAAACTTGTGCATTTCCTTTTAATAAAATTTGTGTTCTACTTCCTTAATGAACTTAGAGTTAAGTAGCTAAAGAATTGTAAGTTATAAGGTAAGAGATGGAGCTTCTGCTGGATTTTCCACAGTACTGCATTTACTGTTTTCAAAATCCGTATTCATTTCATTTCGATTCTGGAACTATTAGTGAACAATTGTTATTTAATTTTAATGGCTGTTTATATCAAGGGACTATGGCACATTGCAGTGAGATTAAATATATAGCATTTTACACTTCAGTCTCATTGTTTCGTTTTAAACTTCCATTGCAACGTAGATATTTCTTGTATAGAAGGATAGAAGGGAGGAAGGAGTATATTTGGCGAAAATATATTGATTTTCCACATTTTTTTTTTTTTTATTAAATTATAAAACTGAAAATTAGATTGTGTTTGAACATTGTAGCATTTGTTATAAGTTGCAAAGCTTTCTGTCACTGAGACGTTAATTAATCGATTTTTAAGTTATACGCCAGATTTAATAAAACAAACGAACTGACTAGAATCATTTAGATAACAAGGAAAACCCCTTTTATGTAGGTAAAGTAACAGTAAAAATGCTAATCATAATCTTCTGTATATAAGTTATTTGTTTTTTCTTATGCTTGGTCTTCTCCCAATTAGGCCCCCAACTTCCTCACCTCAGCTTTCTCCTTTCTTCACCGCTCATTTCATGACTAATTAAAATTCATTCAACTATCTCGTTAATAAATTTAATGTAACGTGAGTTGGAAATGATAAGTAACGTATTCTATATCAAGGGCAGGTATATATCCTAAAAGGAAAAAATTCAGATTTGTATACTTTTATTAAATTGGAATATTGTTATCTTTACTAATAGCTACCTACTTTATCTGGTAAGTAACACGTAATTTTTCACTCTTTTTAAACCGAAAAGTAATTACTCAGTACTTTCATATTGAAATAACATTACAAATATTCTGCACTGCTTAAAAACTTTAACATTAGTATGACATTTAGGGACAGTTATACAATGAATCAGAGCGCTGTGAAAGAACTTTCCGACAAAATGTTTATTTTTCACTTCGGTGCCACACCCATCCTCGTTTAAAAACCCTAATAATTAGTATTTCATTCCTTCTCTGGTGTTTTTGCAATATCAGTACAAGGAACTGTGTATCACATAACATGCCTTTGGTAATTTGGTGTCTTTTGCACCAAACCAACAAACTAAGGAAATATTTTTTCTCATCATCTCGCGTAAGTCTCATTGCCATTAGCCTTACGAGGGTAGGCTCTTATGTCATTCAACGGCACATTTTCTACCAAAACGCAGACCACGACCCTTTACGAGGAACTCCTCTGCCTGGAGATATAATATAAGCGCCCTAGGACACTGAAATTTCCTAGGCTACCAATATCTAGGTAGTTCCACTTACACTAAAGCAGTAGTAATCCAAAGTTGACAGACTTTCCCGACGTAAGTGGTGGTTGTTATTGGCCGTAATAGGGAGAGGCTCATCCACCCATTACTGTAAGTGTTATTTTCTCCCGGGAAGAGGTCAAGACCTAAATTAGATACTCCTCCAGGATGTATTTTTTCAGTATAATTCCCATTAGGCGTAACTTACTCCCAGTGTGTAATGTATTCGATTTCAAACGCTATTCACGGAATATTAAGCCGTAAATAGCGTTTTGACATCGAATACATTGCACACTGGGAGTAAGTTACGCCTCAGGGGAATTACAGTATACTGAAAAATTTCATCCTAGAGGAGTACCTACTTTAGGTCTTGAACCTCTTCGCGGGAGGAAATAAGACTTAAATAGTGGATGAGCCTTTCCCTATTACGGCCAATAACAATATTCGTGAACATAAGACGGTCACGTGCGCAATAGAGACAAAAAATTATATATACAGTATATATATATATATATATATATATATATATATATATATATATATTATAATATATATATATATATATATATAGATGTGTGTGTGTGTTCGTGTATATGTGTGCGTGTATGTGTCTATGGGTGTGGCACCTAGATTTCTAAGAACCAACAGTTGAAGTAAAAATAATATCATTAACCAAACATTCTCTAGAAAACGACGCTGCAGGGTAAAAAAAAAAAGACGCAACTGGACTATAGAATATGTAGGACTAGCGCAAGAATAAAAGAGAGATTGTTTGTTGAACTACAATTAATTTTTCGTCAGAAATAGATTCACACTCTCTGGTAAGTCATAAAGTTCTATAACAACATTGCCCTTAAGCAATCATTCATTACGACAAAATACCATATTTTACATATTTGAGAAGCATGCTTTTGAAATATTTAAAAAATAAAGTTTATATTCTATTTTGATCATTCGTCGGTTACCTTGGTGATTAATCTTCAAAAATGTGAATGATCCAGTGTGAGTGAAATTACTTCGGGAAAAACCTAATTAGCATTGATTGTATCTTAAAAATTATATGGAGATTATTCATTTTCTATGTATGTATGTATGTATATATATATATATATATATATATATATATATATATATATATATATATATATATATATATATATATATATATTATATATATATATATATATATATATATATATATATATATAAATATATATATATATTTATATATTATAAATATATATATATATATATATATATATAATATATATATATATATATATATATATATATATATATATATATATATATATATATATATATATATATATATATATATATATATATATATATATATAATATATATATATATATATATATATATATATATATATATATATATATATTATATATATATATATATATATATATATATATATATATATATATATATATATAAATATATATATATAAAATATATATATATATATATATTAATATATATATATATATATATATATATATATATATATATATATATATATATATATATATATATATATATATATATATATTTTTATAAATATTACTGCTGTTCGCCCTCGATGTAGTTAGGTGTAGGAATATTAGTCCAATTGACCTCGACAGAGAACATCTCTGCCCGCCGGCAGGGTAGGCAATTTAAAAATAACAATCACCGCCGTAGACAAATGG
>JANJGK010000008.1:58941349-58958849 GCA_039081455.1 Macrobrachium rosenbergii
AGCTTTGAAAGCCCCTATTCATTTTAGAAGGGAAAAATTTGTTGAAACTGAGATCATGTTTTGAGTGACTGATTGAATGAGGGTGCTATATTATTGCGAAAATCAAAATATTCATCTCCATTTACTTTAAAAGTTTTTGCCTTTATAAAGTGAAAGCGAATACATTAGAATATTATCATGCTAAGTAGTTTCTTCTGTGTTACAGAAACTAAGTCTCCTTCGTAGCCGGCTTCATTTTTAAATTGTGATTAATAGAGTAGTATCGAAAGGAGACCAAACTAAGGAAAAATTATAAATACATTCAGTTAGCACGATTTATTGTGTTCAACGAAATAGCGTAATAAAATGATAAATTTGAATATATACTGTAAACAAAATGAAACCAATAACTTGGTTTTGATCCAGTCAGTTTCTTGGCACAAGAAGAGAAGTAGATAGATGGCACAGCTTATGTGACAGAATTTTAATGGCGACAAAATATTCGGTTTAGTACTACTGAATGACGGCAAATAGATTTACATTTAAATCATGATATAAAACTAGAATAATTTCCTTTTAACAAGAATGATCAACTAAGTTTCTGAGAGCAATTGCCGATTAGAGTCGTATCGCTATAACTTTCAAGAGCTACGCATCTAATAGAGGTACTGGTCATGATTACAAATACGTCTTGCTTGTTTTTTTGTTTTTTTTTTGTTTTTTTATTTCTTATAGTCCCCGTTCTTCCAGAAAAATCTTACTATATTTAACACTTCTTCTTAAAAAAAAAAATAATAATAATAAATAAAAGAGAAGGATATATATTCAAAACTGATTCAGTGAAGTAAAGCAGGCTTCTTTTTCTCCATTTTAAACGGAGAGGCTCCAGGGCCATAAAAAAATGACTTTCGTTCTCAAAAATATTTTGTACATACTAACTGTATTCCTACATAACTCTGATTTTTTTTTTTTTTTATCTCCTACCTAAGATGAAATATGGTAAGGCTCTGCTAGCAAAACGCCAACTTAATCTATTAACATGACCTGAAAACATGATAGTAAAAGCAACTGTCAGTACTACAAAGTCTATTGAATTGTGCCAAACATCTAGAATTTTATGTTGTGTCAAACATCGTTCTAAAACTTTATGTTTTTGTACCAAATAGCTGAAACTGTGAGCATACTGATGCAATTGCTCTGATGTTGGATGAATCCATAAAGGAAGGAGCTGAGAAAAATCCTTGCAAACCGGAATTTTCATTTATTTTGTCTCCTGGAAACAATACAAAACCTTCTTTTAATCTCATTCACATATTACAATCACCCCCATCATCGATACGGTTTAATACTCCAAACATAAACAGAAACATACATTTCTGCTTGTGATTACAAATACTATTTTTATCGAAAAGCTTTTGCTGTCTGTTTAAATCTGGCCAAGAACTGGAAACAAGTATTATTTTGCATAGTTTTGTTTTTTACCGGAATTAAATTATATCAGTTCGCTGATTAAGAAAGAACAGAGTAGTAGGCTGCATTTATGAAAAAAAGCACCTTACCCCCCAAAAATTGCTGCAAAAGATTTCTCAGCTGTTTATTGCAGTATTAGGTGTGCTTAATAACATATCAGAAGTCTACCACAATCTGACCATGCAAAAGGTCTTATTTTGAAGATGGCGTCGATTAACCCCAAAATAGCCAAAATACCCATTGCTCCTTAATTATCCATCCTAGAGGAATAATTTTGTTGTCTAACCTATGTTTTCGTGGATTGGGAATCTATTTTGCTTGTTAGAAAAGTGATATGATAACATAATTGTAAAATTTAAGATAAAATTTGCTTCTGTTCCTTTTTATCAACATTATTTACAGACTTTATTCATAAATGATCTTTATTTTCGAATTTTGTATTCATTTAACGACACTATTTACTAATGATCTTTATTTTTGCATCTTTACTGGCATACCCATAAGTGCTAATACTATCAATCAAGAGACTTTCCCTATTTGTCACGAAGACCTAAATGTTTTTGATGTGGTTGAATTTTCGTCAGAAGGGGGCTGATGGAATAAATAGTGCAAGTGCGCAAAGAGGGAATGATGTAGTCATTTCATCTGGGGAGAAAGTACACATTATGTGTCGAAAGCGGTACATTAATCCAAAAGACATAAAAAATAGAAAAAAGGAAGAAACTTGTGGCACCAAAGAGAAATACCAGGGTGTCACCCAGTCCTTTCAGCAGCCAAATAGTTTATATTTTCTGTGGGACTCCAGTAACACAGAGAGGTGCAAGCTTCAGTTATGTAAAGACTGATACGTTTGTGCAGTCCATCCTTGAGTGTTGTGACAGCCGTTCAGATGAATGGGCCTACACTGTTAAAGGCAGGATTGAATATTATGGCTCTGATCTACATGCTGCTGACTGTATAATCATCACCCTTGCAGTGGTAATTTCCTGTCTGGGCTAGCATACCGCTACAGCTCCAAAATGTCCTAGAGGCAAAGCGAAGAAGGTCAGGCCGGCCCAAAAACAAAGATCAGGACCAGGCATTCATGATGGTATGCTCTTACCTTGTGAATAATGATGAAAAACAACTAATAATTTTCCCATTTACGAGCTCACGCTTGTTTCTGCCTTTGCATTTATTTCCGACAGTCTGCAGATGCTGTTAAGTGGTCTATTCATGGGAAATGATACTAGACGAAAAGTTGCAGGAATAGGACATGTAATTGTCCAGACCGTTCGACCACGTGCTGCTGTAGCTCCTTTACAAGTTGGCCTTGCAGTGCAGGTACACCATTTGTATCGGTCACAGTTCTTAGTGGATGCACTCCATGAAATGGGATTTTCTTCTTCTTACAAAGAAATCACGCATTTTGAAAAGAATGCAACAGATTAGTTGCTCCAGATTTGTTAGCAGATAACGTTGATTTCCTAGAAATGGCACTTCTCTATGCTGGGGATAATGTTGACCACAATATCTGCACTATTGATGGCAAGGGTAACTTCCACGGAATGGGGATTATAGCAGCACTCACCCCAGGCCAAAAGAAGGATCACACCATCCAAAGAAGAAATTTAACTAACCTTGAGTTTTCAGTAAAGGATAAAATTCCAGTGATTGAATATAGGTTTGCTAAACATATGCGTCAAACCATAGTATTTGAACAACTACCAGAATTGGTTAGCATTGATAAGACAGTTGATGTGCTTTTGGAGCTTTCATTAAACTTCAAGCAGGAAACTCCAGGATGGCAAGGAATGATGCATATCATTCATCAAAGACTAAAGCACCCAGGCCAATCATCAATTGCATTTTTGCCTATTACTGACATACGAGTATATTCTGAGGACAAGACTTGCATTTTATCCACACTTGATCTTGCTTGTGGTCTTGCCAACAAGCATAATGCTCCTCCCATTATTACAGTTGACCAGCCCCTTTATTGGAAAGCTGCAGAGATCATCATGGATGCACCACAGAGTACCCCTTTGAAAAACATTATCTTCACGCTTGGATGCTTTCATACATTCATGAACCTTCTTGGTGCAAAAGCTACACTGATGAGAGGCATGGAAGTTGTCTATGGAGGAGATGCCATCCAGCATATGATGACTGGAAAATATGTGCAAAGAGCTTTTTGTGGACATCTATTGGTGGACAGATGTCTCAATAACCTGACTGTGCCAGATGTGGTAAAGGATAAGCCACAGTTTGAGTTAATGGTAGATCAGGAGGAAGAAATACACTTATCCCTAGTGACAAAAAAAAAAAAAAAATATTTTGAAGAGTGTTGTAACATCAAATATGTTGATCGAGATCAAAGACATGATTGATACAAAGAAGGCAGAACTTAGCACAAGGTCAAAAACCAGCATACCTGCCTGTGTACCATGTCAACATGAGAACTCTGAGAATCCACACAATCAAGCTTGACGGAAGAAGAAAGTGACAATGAAAATTTGTAAGCCTGGTTTTTCAGAAATTTATATACAGGATTTATGATAATATTTTACTAGTCATCACTACACTAAGTTTGGTGGCCTTATTGGTCCCCGATCTTAGATGTTGAAAAATCTAATCACTCCAATGTACTGTTATTCAGATAAGTTGGTTGGATTTCCAGATTACCAAAATAGGGACTTATGCGCCAAATTTACGTGAGCAATGTAAACTGAAATGGGTAATGGCGATTTTTATAATTTGGCAGCTATTTGGCTCTTCCACCATTACATATATATATATATATATATATATATATATATATATATATATATATATATATATATATATATATATATATATATATATATATATATATATATATATATATATATTAGAGCCGCCCCTCTACATCATAAACTAAAATTGATATGGACAAATACAAAAGTAATTCAGAAGAGGTATTTATGTAAGTTTCTCTCTGAGTATTTAATATTTTTTTGTGGCCTCCATCTGCCTGTACCACAGCCTGCATTCTTGAGGGGTATGATTTCAGCAAATCGCAAAAAAGCTGAGACTAAAACTCCATTTCCCTGAGCAGTTTGGTCACCTCTCTTTGCAAGTTGTCGAGGCTTGGTATACCATCATAGTTCACTGTGCACGCTTCAGCATGATCCTTTAAGGTACTACCAATGTTTTCACACACGTTAAGGTCAAGGGAGCTGTGTCTGAAGAGCCTTGAAACATGGTGCCTCATCATGCAAAAATGTGACTTCTTCAACAGATAACACAGTTTTAGGATCTTTGAGGAAAGGAAATACTCCACCAGTAAGCACAGTTTCTCTGAAGTATTTGCCATTCCATGACTATCCTTTTTCTTTGATGATCCACATTAACCATTTGGCTGTGAAACAGAGAAAAATTCCCAAATATTCAGGAAATTTCACAACTTGGCGATAGTGCATATCATCGCTGATATCATCCAACTTTGTAGCCAAAATTATGTAATTTTTATGATTTGGCTTCCTGACTGTGTAAATGAAGAATTCATCTGATGCGGGCAACATGGAAAAAGTCAGCTTCATCCCAGTCTTTAAGAAATGAACCACAAAACCATTAACCCTGGACAGGTAGCCTTGTGCCATTTTAGACACATGCAGGTTGCGCAAAACCCATTTTTTCGTTGTGCGCAGCGTCCCCTTCAAGTAGGTGGACTCATTTTTCTGGAATATCTAGTCTTTGTCGAGCTGACATGGAGAGTAGACGTGCTGCACTTGAAGTCCGCCATGAACACAGTATTTTCGGCGCCGAAAGTTTCTTTTGTGTGTATTTCAGCACTACCTTACCTTGTACGTAAGTAAAAGTGATTTTCAATACTTTTGTAAAATTTATTGCTGCATCATTGTTATTTGGACTATAGTGATAATTTTCGGTGGAAATATTAACGGATGGTTGCTCTACATAGACCAACTGCCATTTTGGAGATTGCTCATGGCCAAGATGGTTTTTTTTGGTACTTTTCTAATTTTCCATTTTTTCATGTTTGCAGGTTTCGCCATGTCGAGAAGAAATTTCGTGAAGGAGGAGGACTACAATAAGCTGCTTTTTTCTGAGGATGACACCAGTGATGTGGAGGACCCCTCTGAGATTGTTATCGAAGCAGACAGGGTGTTTGATGACCTGCACGACGCCCACACGTGGGAGGATGAGGAAGCAGAAGAAGTCACTCATGAAGACTTGGAAGACGAGTTGGAATGCCTCGCACCCCAGGAGGACGAGCCTTCTACGTCGAGGGCTGCAACAGCTTTTGCCCTTCCCCTTAGCCCCTCTGAGTTACGAAGCAGGAAGAGGAGGAGAGGACCACTACATCCTGCAGCTGGTGAAGCCCTCAAGAAGTTACCACAAGACATATACAGAGGAAGGGACAAAACAGTGTGGCACTCAGAGCCAAACCCTGCCATGCCATCTATTTCAAGGAGTGACAACATTGAGGAGGGTGCTCCTACTACAAACACACTAACTGCTAAGACACCCTTGGAGGTGTTTTCGTTGTTCATGAATGACCCCTTGCTGGCAGAAGTGTGTATGCATACAGGTGACAAAATCACGTCCTTGCGTGATAAAGTGAAACGCCAAAACAACCCCACCTTCAAAGACCTCCAACTCATGGAACTGAAGGCACTACTTGGTGTGCTTATCATGGCGGGGGCACGCAAGGACAACCACCTCACTACAGAAGAGATGTTCTCCCCAGCATTAGGATGCCCCTTCTACAGGAGTGCCATGAGCGAGCGGCGCTTTGCATTCCTCATGAGGTCCTTACGGTTTGATAATGCTGGCACAAGGACAGACCGTCTGAAGACGGACAAGTTCGCCCATATCAGGGAAGTTTGGAATACTGTCATCCGGCACTGCATAGGCAACTACTCTCCAGGGCCTCATCTTACTGTAGATGAACAACTGCTAGCCTTCAGGGGACGTTGCAGCTTCCGCATGTTTATTCCAAACAAACCAGCAAAGTAAGTAAATGTTTTCTTCTGTGAATATTTGTAAATATTTTGTATCATTAATTATCATTATTAGTAATACTTTTTTGTTTTACAATTTTTCAACATTTCTGTTATTTCATTATAACAAATCTTTCAAGTTTTGATTTATAACTAATGTTAGTTTTCTTCTTTCCTCTTTAGGTATGGTATCAAATTGGTCATGGCTTGCGATGCAGAAACACATTATATGTGCAATTTAATCCCCTACTGTGGCAAGACCACTGGTGCTGACAGGGTCATATCGCTGGGGGAGTTTTTTACTACAGAGTTGGTCAAGCCCTTCAGGACGTCGGGGCGTGTTGTTACCACCGACAACTGGTTTACATCCCTGCCCTTAGCAAAGAGCCTGCAGAAATATGGGATGCACTTGGTAGGCACTATTCGTCCTAAATCCTACATGCCTCTGGAATTGCTAACATTTCCAATGGAGTTGGGACAGTCGGTTGCTGTCTACAACTATGAAGATAAAGCAACCCTGATGTGCCAACGTGTGAAGTCAACCAAGAGGATGCAGATTTTATCCACAGTCCACCATCAACCCACACTTGTGGAACGTCAGAAGACGCACATCCACATGTACTATAATGTAACCAAGGGAGGGGTCGACACTTTCGACCAGCTGTGTGCTGCCATGACCTGCAGCAGGAAGACCCTTAGGTGGCCCTTGTGTGTCTTCTTTGGCCTACTCAACATCGTGGTCAATAACGCCTTCATAATATATCAGCACCGACCAGAAAATGCCAAAGTTTCCCGAAGAAAATTTGCTATGGATTTGGCACTTGAACTTTGTCGTCCTGGGCATTCAACCGCCTGCAGCAGAAGAGATATCTTCCAAGGGATGTCTCATCCCTGATTTGTTCTGTGTTTGAGGTGGAAGACATCACCGTTGCCGCAAATGAAGTCCAGGGACGATCTGAAAAGCGGCAGAGATGCCATCTTTGCCCTTCCTCCTCTAATGCGAGATCAAAAATTTTGTGTAGCAACTGCAGGAAGACAACCTGTGCCCATCACCTGAAGTACACCTGTGAAAAGTGCTCCAATTCCTGGTAAGTGTTCCCAAATTATTATTATTATTGTCTATTGTTTATTTTTTATTATATATTACATTTAAAAAACATTTAACATAAAAATAAAACCTTTTAAGCCATGTCATACTCATTTTTACATGAAAAATAATTTGGCGCTGGATGGCAGAGTGTGGTGCCATCCAAATGTACCTGTTTTTACCCATTTATAGCTTTCAAATTATTTTATTTTATTTTTCCCATGATTTTAGATGCTTGCAGAACACTTATAAAAAATTTCATCCAAATCCATAAAGATTTAGTGGTAGAAAAAAAAAATATTTTGTTATGCAAAGTTTTCTATTGATTTAAAAAAAAAAAATGTACATATATTTCTCCTCTTTCCAGATTTTGCAGTTTTTGAGCTATCACAGCCTGACTAGTCTCAAAATGGTGCTCAACCCTTCGTCTTTCAAGCCTGCCTCGTATTTCTCAAGAATTCTGAACTTCAGGATACTCTTTTGTAGTATAAATGTATGTAATTTAATTTTGATACTTATTGTCAGATTTTGAATAAATAGGGTATTGTTTTTATTACTAGAGTTTTTTTCTCCTACACCAGTAGAAAGAAGAGTACTTGCTCAGTAGTTAAAAAAAAAAAAAAAAAAATTGGTCCCATAAGACCCGAGTAGTCGACAGCCAAAGTTCGTGTGTCTAAAAGTACACTACCCTACCTGTCGTGTGACAGGTTTCCGAGGGCTACCTGTCCAGGGTTAATGGTCTTCTCTCTGTTGCTGAGTGATGTTGGGCTTGCTGATAAAATGAAATGGCTTGATACCAGATTTTTTCAACTCACAATACACAGCACCACAACTTCTCTTCTTTCCCCTTTTTGTTTCTAGTTCAAGCGCCAATTTGCGTAAAGACTTTCTTGGTCTACCCACTGCCTCAGCTATGATGTCTTTTGACTCCTGAGAAAGGACTTTAGGCCTTCCAAGATTCTCACTCTTTTTGCGATGACAGTCATATGGATTTTTGTTTCAATTTCTTTTAACTAAGGATTCATCTCTTTTAATGTATTTAGCTATCCAGGAGCATGAAATGAAGGATGCGCCATCATCCCTGGCCTCTCTGAAGGTTGTAGCCCAGATTCGGTCAATCCAGCTGATTTCCTCCAAGGTGTTAGCCATGGCTGTATCTAACTCCGTCACTCAGTCTGAAAATACAAGAAATTTAAACTGAAAAATAGCTTAATAGAAACTTAAAATAATGTACTTGGAGATAGACTATAGCAGAAAACTTCATAACTTTCCATTTGTTCTGTGGAAGGGGGCCTCTGATTTCAAAACACCCGGTATACATATACATATATATATATATATATATATATATATATATATATATATATATATATATATATATATATATATATATATATATATATATATATATATATATATATATATATATATGTGTCAGATAGGCTAATTGGATTACCATATCCCCAGATCACGGGTTTAGACAGCAAGTTTACTTCTATAATATGAGTTGAAAAGAATTATGATGATTTTTTTGTAGTTTGGCAGTTCAATATACTGTAATTCAGATATGTTCTTTGGATTCCCAAATCACCAAAAGAGAGGCTTAGACACTAAATTTATTTATATAAAGTAAATTTGAATGAATAATGGAGATATTCATAGTATGGCGTCCATATTGGTCAGCCATCTTGGATTTTGTGAGTATGTAATCACTTAATGTAATGCAGATATGCTAACTGGACTTCCAGATCCCCAAAATAAGGTGTCAGGCACCAGCATTACTTATCTAGTTTGAATAATGAAGAGTAACGAGCATTTTAAGGATTTAGGGGCTATTATAGACGCCATCTTGGATATCAGACCTTTTGCATGGTCAGATTGTGGTAGACTTTCGATACGTTATTAAGCACGCCCGATACCACAATAACCAGATGAGAAAATTTTTTTAGCAATTTTTTGGGGTCAAACCTTATTTTCAGCCGACTAGAGGCAACTATTTATTTTTGGTCCCAAAACGAACTTTATTTACCAAAATTCGGGTTGTTGCAGACGGTACCCGAGAGAGAGAGAGAGAGAGAGAGAGAGAGAGAGAGAGAGAGAGAGAGAGAGAGAGAGAGAGAGAGAGAGAGAGAGGGGGGGGGGGGAGAGAGAGAGAGTCTTTTAAGCCACATATCAATTGAATATATATCTTATAGTTTCCGATCTAGCACTTCCTACGATTAAGTTACCCAAAATAGTGTTGGGGTATCGTTTTATGACAGAAAATAGCAACAAGTAGGCTACCATTTCAAAAATTAAATGCACGTTACTGACTCCAGACTATCTTTCACCAACTTTCTAAGACAGTGGTTCTCAACCTTTTTACTACCATGCCCCCTTGGTTGGGGTTTCCCTCCTCGCCCCCCTTGCATCTTCAGCCAAATAGATAAAATTCCCACCCAACTTATATTAAAAAAAGGAAATATATTGTTGCTTTTAGTCATTTTATTGAGCATGAATTCTGTACAAACAATATAGGATAGGTACATAACATATTCACTGTGGTTATTTTCTTAAGTTAAAGAGATGCTTGAAACTGCTTCTGAGCTACCAGATGTTGAATGTGTGGTCGAATGCCAGATAGTGCACATCATAAGTCCCCTTCAACGTTCTTCAGCTGGTTTCTGTACTTGGTTTTGACAGCAACGAGTATGGAAAATGACACTTCATAAAGATATGTGGATCCAAACATCGTTAGAATCCGAAGATCCTGACGTGAGATCAGAGGGTAAACAGAAAGATACTTGGTCCAGAACGTCTCAAGATCCATTTCTTTGAAGTCTTCCTCAGCTGTGGAGTTGAACATTAACTCAAGAAATTCCTCTTGGACTTCCTCTGAAATATCAGCTACATCACAATGAAATGGGTTTCCTATGAATTTCGAAGCTTCACGCTTCTCATCTATATCTGGAAAGTATCTGATGAATTCTGCTTTCAAGTCAGTCAGATGAGTGATTATTTGTTTCTTAAATTCAGGTTCAAGGTGTTTGTTACTGAGAGCAGAATCCAAGTTACTAAAGCAGGCTGTATTTCCGTTCTGAACTCGACTTTTCCAGAGGTTTGAGTTTGGCCAAGAACGCTCGAATGATATCGTGGTGCATGGTGATGTTGATGTTTTTCCCCTGTAGTTTAAGGTTGACTGCATTCAGCGCTTCAAATGTATCCACAAGGTAAGCTAGAGATAACAGAAAGCCTTCAGACATGAATTTATCATGGAGATCTGTCTTGTGCTGCAAATCAAGAAATATTGCCACTTCTTCACGTAGTTCATAAAGTCGGCCAAGCATGTTCCCCTTCGATAGCCACTGTACATTTGTATGGAAAAGCAAGGCCTCATGTTCAGATTCCATATCCTTACACAACAGTGTGAAGAGATGACTGTTTAAGGCTCCAGCTTCGATAAAGTTGACTACCTTAATGGCCACGTTCAGGACATCTCTCATTTCAGCAGGTAGAGTCCTGGATGCTAAGGCTTTTCGATGATCTATTCATTGTGTCCCTACAGCAGATGGATTTTTTTCTTTCACCCTTGTGAACCCAGACTGCAGACCAAGCATGGCTGGAGCCCCATCAGTACACACCCCTACCAGCGACTCCCATGAAAGATGATTTTCTTGAAAGAATTTTGATACATCTTGAAAAATATCTGCTGCTGTTGTACAACCTTCCATGGGGTGGCAGAAGAGCATTTCTTCTTTAACTCTGTTACCTGACACGAAACGAGTATACATCAGTAGCTGACAACACTGAGCGATGTCAGTCGTTTCGTCACACTGAATAGCACATACAGGAGAAGCTCTTCCTTGGTCGAGAATTTGCTCTTTGGTGCCTTGAGACATTTCATCGATCCTTCTCTTGAATGTATCGTTTGACAGAGAAATTTGGGAGAGCTTGTTTGCACTACCTTTCCCCAGAATGAGTTCTGCTGCACAGAGTAAGCTTGGTTTTATGAGAGACTCTCCAATGTTGTGGATCTTCTTACGTTTTGCAATCAACAAGGCAATTTCATAGGAAGCATCAACAACCTTTGAAGTCTGTTTCTGAAATGCTCCACTGCCGTCCAGCTTAGCTTGCTTCAAGGAATGCCTTTTAGTTTCAAAGAAAGCCCTGGGTTTGTCAGCTAGAGCAGGATGTGTTGTCTTCAAGTGGCGTTCCAAGCGTGAGGGCCGCATTCCATCATTGCTCAAGGGTCTTGAAACATATCACACACTGGGGGACCTCTGTATCCCTCTCCTTATGGAGGGACACGAATCCAAATCGAATATATTCGTGAAGATACTTCCGTTTCTTTGCACTCATTGTGATTTTATAAATGTGCAGTGAACAACACAAATCTGTGAACAAAATATAAGGCCCGCGTAAGTTAAGATAAAAATCACCACATGATCATAAACACCACAACTTGAATAACATGATGACAATGCAAACAACGTGATCAGTAACAAACACATGATCATAACATAATCATTATCAAATATCATATGATCATAAACACCGCACGAATACTGACAAACATCCCAACACGGTCATAAGCACTACTAGGCTACACTACCATAGATCATAAACATCACAGAATGATGATAATTAGAAACACATGGTCACAAACACGGTCACATGATTATTATCAAACAATACATGAATGCTAAATAATAACAACAGTAACTTAGATTAATAAAAAGCATTTAATAATAAGAGACAATAACAATCATTCATTACTTAAAAGTGAACACTAACTAATACTACAGAGAAAAACATTCATTATCACTCAACAAGAAGATATTCACTAATAAATACAATAAAGATACAATTATTTACCTATGTAGGCCTTTATAAATCCACCGCCACTATGTGGCAATACATTCCCTCATTAACAATAACAATCCAATAACTAACATACAATACAAAATTAAAGCAAAGAGAAAAGACAATTAGTAACAACAAGTAGATTTTGAATAGCGCATGACGCGCCTTCTAATACAAAATAGAGGAAACAGAAATGCCACCCGGCGTGTCCTCCTTACAATAATTAAGTAAATATTAACAAACTCCACATGTTGATCATAAAAAAACACATGATTATTAAGAAACAAGTGAATGCGATTATGGATACTACTTTACCATAACCTAAATTTCATTAAATAAAACAACTATGCCAAACATACCTCAACGGGCTCAACAGAAGAACTGTGAAAGAGAAGTAATTATCACAGACAAGTGTGGGAGGCGACTAACAGACTGGACTTGCGATGGGCCGGCCGCCGGTAACGCATAAGGATATTTAGGGCCTAAGCACACTGGCGACTTTGTAGAGCCACAAGTGGCTGCGTTTTGTGGCGTGGATATTTTCTCCCCTAGGTTCCCATTGTTTTCAAGCTATGTGCTCTGGGCCGCCACTTTGCGCGGCCACTTGTGGTGCCACAGAGTGGCTAGTGTGCAGAAAATGGTTAGCCTGGTAGACTTGCAGAGTATAGAAAACTAAAGTTAAAACTGTAAAGGCGATAGTTTTGTATTTTCTTTTTTATAATAATTATAATAGTAGCCACGATCTTGGATAAATGGAGTACAGAGTGGGGACCGTTGTGTATTAACCAATTTTTTTTTATAATAAAGATAAATGTCTACTTTTTTTCCCCGGACCCGCGCACCCCGAGAAATTACTCAGGCCCCCCTAGGGGGGCGCGCCCCCCAGTTTGAGAACCACTGTTCTAAGAGCATTCCAGTCGATGAATTGTTGATGAATACGTTGTCATGATCCTTGTAACAGTAGATAAAGTCTGGCAATTATACACCGAAAAGATGTGTTTGTGAAACGGAAAGGACCTCAGTGATAGCAGTTATTTAGTATGAAGGTCGCGGTCACGGACCAAGCTCAGGGCAGCATACCTGCCGAATACGAAATCTCTATCTCTGATCATTCAAAATTTATGGATATTTAATGCCGTGCACAGAACCTATGAAATTTAGACCCACAATTTCATATAATAGGAAAAAAATTAATGTGTGAGCACAATGGCGGACAGACAGAGGAAACAGGGGACGATTTCATGGACTGCTATGCATGATGATCTGTCTTTGTTTCAAGTTTAAATGATGTCTTGATTCATGTACGTTTTGAGAAGTCAAGGTAAGTGTGGCAAACACAATGAAGGACAGAAAGTCAACAAGGACGAAAAAAAAAAACAAAAAAAAAAAAATTAGAGCACTGTGTGAGTAAGGGAGTTATATTCTTGAAAATTTTGTACTTGCTGCACTATTTTAACAAATATTAATACAATACTGCATATGCGACGCATGAGATGATTGAATTATGAATATAATTAATGAAGTGAAATTAAATAAAATAGCAGTAATGAACATCACACAAATACTATTAATACTAGCAACAATATTAAACCTTTAGTTTATCTAGGAGCTTCATCGGGCAGAACTTCATCTGCATGGTAGGCGCAATTCTTTGCAAGATGACAAAAAAAAAAAAAAAAACACAGAAAAAAAGAGACACTTATGTGAGAAAATAATAAAACAAAAATCGGTTGTAACAGAACTTTGTGCAAAAATCCACCCTGGCGTTGAATAAACTCCGGGCAGTTGACACCCGATTTTTATCGATAAACTGTGACATCAAGGGAAGAAGCCAAAGCGTCTGACGTCAGCTTATTAATCATTCTCGAAGTAAGACTTCACGCTAATTGCAGTTCATTAAAAGTTCGTTATAAAAGGCCTCTTTAAATGCCTTTCACTCAGGAAGGTGAGAGAATAGGGAGAAGCCATAATGAAAGGGAAGGAAGAATGTCTGATGAATGGTTCCGCAACGGAGGGGTGAGAGATTTCCTCTACGAGGTCTGCGTCTTTCAAATTATGCCATTGAAGTATTTATGAAGCTGTGTAATTACACACTCTCTCTGTCTGTCTGTCTGTCTCTCTCTCTCTCTCTCTCTCTCTCTCTCTCTCTCTCTCTCTCTCTCTCTCTCTCTCTCTCTTGATTACTGAAGTTATTTAACGTTACCTAACCAACTTCAGGATAGAGACTTCACTGCTTTGGTCAACGGAGGTTTGAGTGATCTACGCAAGCAAGCGTGCCCAGATCGGTCCTTACTCCTGTGCGATCGAATCTAGGACCTTTCGCTTTTTAAGTGTATATCCAAATATCCCTCCACCCCAGACGTTGTCAAGAGACAGGTTGAAACTGAATGGATTAAGGTTTCTTTTGTGGAAATAAAACCAGGAGTGGTTATTTTTTATTTATTTGTTTTTACAAACTTGCCTAAGATCCTATAGAAGAGGAAATTACAATAACATAAAAGTAAAAAAATTAATGAAAGGTCGAATTATTAACATGTTTCCCTTAGAACAAAAAAAAAAACTATATTCCTATGGAATAAACAATCATACAAGTCCTGCCCCGTCTTCATTTGCGTCGGGTTTGAGAAAAAGCATCGCGTCTTTGATCCTAATGAAGTCAACATGGAAACCCCTGAGGTGCTTCATGATGATAACAACTTTCCGGCTTCGTAAGCAGAGGAAAAGTCAAAAGAAAAATATATAATGAAGGCCATGTGAAGGAGGCCCGTTGGAGCTACTTCGTAAGTTTTGGATATAAAATTATTTTTATTATCATTAATTTGATCATTACGTTCTGTCTGGCATCATGATTTTATTGGCTTCTTGTTCATAGTATGAGGAGTTATTTGGAGACGAAAGGTTATTTGTTATAACATAAAAGAAAACGCTAAGAAAACAAGATTTTACAGAAATGTGTGCGTCGTTTAATTCATACGTATATTATAATTTTAATATAATGTACATTCGTCATTCAGATATTTATAATTTTTGCACAACATTAAAATACAGTAAAATATAATTACTTACAATGCAGTAGTCTGCATTATAGAATATTAGAGAAAACGAACATACGTTACTTATATTAAGTCATAAAGTATTAGAAAACAACAGTTCCATTTGCCTTGTTTTATCCACAAAAAAAAAAAAAAAATAAACTAATACAACTTATGGTTTAAATCTGGAATTAACTTGACATTAAAATCAACGTACCGTATAAATCTATTCCTCTAAAATTCAAAGCACTTGTGATGATACGAAGGATAGAGGTAGATTAATGCATTTTTATCGTAGTGAGATAAATCACATTTCTTGTTCATGGATTAGTTAGGTATATGTGATCTATTTTCAAGACCTAAAAGCATCATGCAAGTACTGGAAAACGATTCTCTCTCAAATGCCCTGGATATCCACAAACTGGAATAATTCAAATTCACCTTCCAATGATGTTTATATCTGTCGTTAACACTTGCTTTAGCTGAGGGAAGATTTAGAAATCCTTATTTGCAAAATACAGAAGTATTTTCCAATTAAAAAGATGTTTCTTAATATCTGCCATTAAGAACTTTAATCTAGGAAAGCTGTTGAAATTCTTTTCCGAAAAATATAAATGTTTTTGAAGATCGGCACTTTTACAAACATGGGTTACGCTATAATTATGATAGGAAGAAAAACAATAAACCAATACTAGATATTATTTCCCTGGTTATATATCTCTTCAGTCTTACGAAACAAGAACATGTTATGAAAATATATTTGACCTTAAAAGGGGTTCAAGCATTGCCACAGGCGACCTTCTTCTTTCTAGTTTTATCCTGATTTTCTTTTGCTTGGTTCATATCTCTGTCCCCGTAGAATCTAAAGACTTTCTGTTTATCAGAAAACTTTTACTAAATATACGGACAATAATGGTGTAACAGAACTTATACGAAAAAACAGTATTGCCATAACAATATTCTGGAGTAATGCCATTTATATATATATATATATATATATATATATATATATATATATATATATATATATATATATATATATATATATATATATATATATATATATATATATATATATATATGTATGTATATATATATACATACATACATACATATACATATATATATATATATATATATATATATATATATATATATATATATATATATATATATATATATATATATATATATATATATATATATATATATATATATATATATATATATATATATATATATATATATATATATATATGTGGATTATTGCGTACCACCACTTGATTGCACATATATCCAACGCCTCCCGACCAACGCATCTGAAAATTTTGCTCACCATTTTCGACCCTGCATTTGTGCCTTCAGTCAATTTGACTAGACTTCGTGCATTAGATTACAGTTTTTCTTACGAGATAATTTTTACTGTAATGAATTATAATTACAGTCTCAAAATTAATCATTATTCTACAGTAGCGTCATGCTCTAGCGAAATGCAAGGGGCCAACACACTAAATTTTGTGTACCTTTCACTAAGAAACAGATATAAAAAATAGTGTTCTAATTTCCTACATCGCAATTAGGGAGGGACACTGAGTCGAGCCATAATTACTTTCATGGATTAAACTCTAGCAAGTTCTGTAATTAAAGCTAATTTGATTTATTTAATTACAACGCATACAGTGAATATATGTTTGTACGTGTTTTGCAAAAATAGAAAATCATAGAGAGGGAATTGAAAATGTAAAAAATTTTATAAGGGAGTTTGGATCTCATCATCATCATCATCATCAAATCGGATGGATAGTCATGACTGAAAATATGCAGGATGAAAAGTCCCATGAGAAGTCGAGTGCCTATGAGGCATTTGTAAAAATTACAACAATTTCCCAAGCTTTTTGGTTACTTCTCTTTCCTTGTTCAGAAAGAATCAAATAAATAGCAAGTTATGAATGGGATATTTAATTGCAAGACATTCCGGCTCATCTCACCTCTGTTATCCTCTTGCATGAATATACATCTCTTTAAAGAAACTTCTTCATCGGCCGGCGCTATTATCTATGCTCGGAGCGATGTGGCATTATGGGTCATTCTGGAAAAAAAATCCCGAG
>JANJGK010000008.1:58963442-59005942 GCA_039081455.1 Macrobrachium rosenbergii
AGTTTGCCGCTATATAAACTGCCTGGATCTTGAATAAAACAGCAGTTTTTTTTTACCTGGTTGTTTTTTGCACCTCTTACAGTGGTGACCCCTGGAGTAGTCCTGGAGCCACTAGCGGACCCATACGGCAACTCAGTCTTGGCTCCAGGAACTCACTCATGCCCTTAGCGGACTAACGACGGCGCTGTAGCCAGCGTTTGGGCATGCTGACTCTCATCGGCAAAATCACCAGCATCATTTACGGACTCACATGGCACGCTTCCAAGTGCGTTTTGATGCAAGTACCCCACTCCAGTAAGAGGGCAAGAAGCGAGCATGGACGCGGACATCCCCTCCCTCGTGCAGTTAACCGCAAACCTCGCGGACTAAGATGTCTACCTTCCTCCCATCTCATCCGCGCCCACCCCCACGCCAAGGCTCTCATGCTCCTCCACACCCATGCCCGCGCCTCGCACACTCCCCGGCCTGGCAACACAGTCATGGGCCGCACTGTCCGTATAGCTGCCGCCGTTCACATAGGGGAACCCAACGACGTGGCTGTACAGGGTTGAGAGCCAGTTCAAGATAGCGGACCTTAGCAACGAAGTGCTGCAGGCAGACACAGTCCTTCATGCCCTGCCGGAGGAAGTATATAGGAAACTCGTCCCGCAAGTGTCCGCTGCACGCCCCCTCACATACAACATACTGAAGAAGGCCCTCCTCGAGACATGCTCCCTACCAATCGCCGAGCGGGCCGCCTGCGCCATCAGCCTTGCCGTCAACCCACAGCATGATCTGAACGTGGTGGAGTCATGGGGCATGATCTAGGACCTGCTCTCATTCCCAGACTTTGATGGCAGCAAAAAAGCAGCAGGAAATAAGCCTGTCACGGGAGATCTACCTCCGCCAGCTCCTCCCGGAGGTCCGCACCCAGATTCCTCACCCCTACACCATGCCCCTCGACATCCTCATCCAAACGGCGCAGCACCTGACGCACTGCGTGAAGGCAACGAAGCGGTTAACAGCGCCCACACTACCAGTGAACTCCATCCAGCAGGAAGAAGGCATGGAGCAGGAAGTCAATGTCGTCACCAGGAGGCGACCACCGCCCCACAACAAATGGAGTTGCCGGGCCTGTGCCACTACCACAAGCAGTTTGGCAAAGATGCCCAGAACTGCCTGCTGCCCTGTTCATTTGCCGTTCAAAAAACGGGGGAGGCAGCGGCCAGCAGGACAGACCGCCATGGCAGCCGAAAAACCCAGGGGCCCAGAATCACTAGGCTTCTACATCCGCGACACCGTCTCCGGCAGGATGATGCTGGTCGACACGGGAGCCATTAGATCGATCTTCCCAACATCCAAGGAGGACCCCAAGCAGGAACTGGATCCAGCTGCCTTCCTGACGGCCGCCAACGGATCCCCCATCCTCTCCTATGGCACCAGGCCCCTGTCGATCTCCATCCTTGGCCAGAGTTATTCCTGGGACTTTGTCATCGCGGACGTAGTGACCCTGCTCCTAGGTGCTCATTTCCTTGCGCACTTTGGGCTGGCGGTTAACGTCGGGCGGAAGCGCCTCCTCAACACCGACTCCTGCCGGTCCCTCCCGTTGGCAACGGGACCCAAGTCGCCCACCATCTGCTCCGTCACCCCCCACCAGTATGTACAGCTGCTGACTGAGTTTCCGGACGTATTCAGGCCCGAGCTCCACCAAATCCCCAGGGCCCCAGCCAAACATGGCATATACAATCATATAATAACTAAGGGCCCCCTACACATGCGAAGTTCCGGAGGCTTCCCCAACGGTGCCTTCAAGAGGCCAAAAATGCATTCGCAGAAATGGAGCGAATGGGAATCTGCAAAAAGACCTCCAGTCCATGGCCTTCCCCCCTCCGCATGGTGCAGAAACCGGACGGCTCCTGGAGACCCTGTGGCGACTACAGTGGTCTTAACATCGCAACAGAGCCCGACCACTACCCCCTGCCGAACATGCAAGACCTCACGGCCTCCTTTCACGGGGCCAAAATATTCACTAAATTAGACCTCCTAAAATCATATTTTCAGGTACCTGTTGCACCAGAGGATATACCAAAGACCGCCATCATCAAACCTTTTGGGTCCTACGTGTTCGCCTTCTCCACCTTTGGCCTGAGGAATGCCGGGGCGACCTTCCAGCGGCTCATGGACAGCATCCTCGGGGACCTGAAGTTCTGCGTCTGCTACGTAGATGATATCCTCATATTTTCCAGGTCCGACAGTGAGCACCAGAAACACATCCAGGCAGTCCTGCAGCACCTGCAGGAGAATGGTCTCTTCGTGCGTTTTGACAAGTGCACCTTCGGCGTCCAGAAAGCTGACTTCCTAGGCTACGAGGTATCCCCGGCAGGTGTCCGCCTGCTCACATCCAAGGTCGCAGCCGTCACCAGGTTCCTCACCCCCACCTCCGTCAAGGCCGTCCAGGAGTTCCTTGGGATGGTGAACTACTACAAGCGGTTCATCCCCGGGTCGTGCACACCACGGCCCCCCGACGGAAGTTCTCAAAGGCCAACCAAAGTCCCTGTCGTGGGGACCCATCCAGCCCCAGGCCTTCTCCCTGATGAAGGCCGCCCTCGCCGAGGCAACCACCTTGACACACCAGGATCCCAGCCCCCCCTTCCAGCTGACAACGGACGCCAGCAACGTCGCCTATGGTGCTGTCCTAGAGCAGGTCATCAACGGCGTTCCCCAGCCCATCGCCTTCTTCAGCAAGAAGTTCAACCCCGCGGAGGCCCACTACAGCACCTTCGACAGGGAACTCTGCGCAGTGTACCGCGCAGTCCGGCACTTCAAGTTCCTCCTGGAGGGGACACCCTTCACAATCTTCATGGACCACCAGCCGTCGGTTCACGCCTTCACGAAGCAGGGGGACGCATGGTCTTCCAGGCAGCAGCGACACCTCTCAAACATCGCCGAATTCACCTGTTCCATCAGGTACCTCCCAAGCTAGAAAAATCCTGTGGCAGACGCCCTCTCCAGAGTCGAGATGAACGCGGTACAGCTCGGGGTAAACTACGAAGACCTCGCCAGGGAACAGATCGAGGACCTAGAAACCCCAGCCTACCACACCGCCGTCATGTCCCTTAAGTGGAGGGACGTGCCTCTCAACCCCGAGGGTCCAACTCTCCTCTGCGACATCAGTACTGGCCAGCCCAGCCCCTTGGTTCCAGCCTCCCGCCGCCGCCAGGTATTCGACATCATTCACGGCCTCTCAGGACAACGGCCGAGCTGCTATCAAAGAAGTGCGTCTGGCACGGAGAGCAGAAAGATGCCAGGTCCTGGGCAAAACAGTGCCTGCAGTGCCAAACCAGCAAGGTGGGACGTCATACACAGTCGGGGGTAGGCGAGTTCCCGCAGCCAGAGCGGCGCTTCGGCCACATCCACATCAATGTCGTCGGTCCCCTTCCCCCATCAGGCGGGTCCAGATATCTCCCGATTGTGGTAGGTCGCTCAGCGAGGTGGCCTGAAACCACACCGATGCAAGAAGTCACACCAATGCAAGAAGCCACAGCCAGTGCTTGTGCCGAGGCCCTGGTTTCCAGTTGGGTCAGCCGCTTCAGTGTCCTGGACCACATCACAACCGACAGGGGCCCCGCTTTCCTGTCCGAGTTATGGTCCGCCCTGTATATATATATATATATATATATATATATATATATATATATATATATATATATATATATATATATATATATATATATATATATATATATATATATATATATATATATATATATATATATATATATATATATATATATATATATATATATATATATATATATATATATATATATATATATACATATATATACATATATATATATATACATATATATATATATATACATATATATATATATATATATATATATATATATATATATATATATATATATATATATATATATATATATATATATATATATATATATATATATATATATATATATATATATATATATATATATATATATATATATATATATATATATATATATATATATATATATATATATATATATATATATATATATATATATATATATATATATATATATATATATATATATATATATATATATATATATATATATATATATATATATATATATATATATATATATATATATATATATATATATATATATATATATATATATATATATATATATATATATATATATATATATAGTCATAAACTGGTCAGTTTGGTTGGGGAGAGAACTGAACAAATATAAAACCTATGACTGCAAAGGAACCAAGTGTGCCCAGATTATGAACAAAGGAAAAGTTATTTGAAACATACCTTAGATTTTCCCTGGTTTTACAATTGAATGAGTAAGGTCGCCATTTGGAATTAGAATTCTTTTGTAATTTAAAGGAGTTTATTTACAAAGATTTAGTAATCAAACAAGGAGACAAACAACGCAAAATGGTACCCAATGGGCAGGCTTATTGAATATATACAGAGAGCAATACTGCAGTGATTGGCAACAAGCAAGCTAATTAATAAGGGGCCAATGTACAAGACAATTATTCCCATTATAATAATAATAACCTGGGTTAGGCCAAAATTACATTAAATGGTTCTTCATAATTGCTGCGAAGGATTGAACTCCAGGATGGGGAAAATAATTCAAATTATATTTGGCAGGGCCACAACAGACTTCAAAAATCGGACTGTGACCAGGAATATTTCAGGATTTGAATAGCAGTCAGAATTATCGGACACAGGGCACAATGAAACGGCGGGACTCTCCTGCAAGAGAGGTTCTGGATTAGAAACGGCGGCACACACTGAAGGAAATGGAATCACCCTATAAAATGCTACACTTTGCACATGTTAAATATTAACCACTACGTAGCCCAGCAGATAATTATAAGGAAATCACGTAAGCCCAGTATAGGAATCGTAATTGATTGGGCTTTTAACACAAGAACACAGACTCGCAATCACACAAAGAGAAAATTTAAACACTTTTATTACTTACCCTAATTTGCCCTTAAGTTGCACTGGGGAAGGGATAACTGGAGGATTATAATGGGATCTTTACTGAAATTCCAGGCACATTATGGGCGAGATGTGGGAGGCCCAGCAGGATTCTTAACAAAGGAAAATTGCTTTGTGGAGGAATCAGTTAAAGTTTAAAGGAATGGGAGATTTAAGGGTTTTTAAGTGGAAGGGAAAGGGCTGGTTTACTGACTATTTGTGATGTACGAACCTCGTCTGATAATTGCGGTGCCAAACAATCGACTCGGCCATTCGTCGACAATAGTTTTAACCAGTTTGAGCAGAGAAGATGGATGATAGCTTCCGCCCGGTACTGAGATGAAAACGCGTCTGCTCTTCCAAAGCCAGTGGCATCTTGTAGGGGCTTCATCTTGGTCCGACATCCCTGCAAACACGTCAAGACAACCAGCAAAGAGGGTAGAGGAAAAGCATCCTTATATATTAATTACGTAGAGGTTAAGGTCCTACCTGGCGGCTAGTCCCACTATGCCTATTAACCCTTCCCATGCGCTAACTACTCCCACATCATGTAATGGGGGTGAAAAGGGGTGGAAGGGAGGCCTATCTGCTACCCACTGGTGCTAACAGCTCTGATCTGGTTTAAACTATACTTGTTTCCGCCCATCGCCCGCTAATTTTCCCAGCCCGACAGTCAAACGAATAGCAGACTGCAGTTCAAAATTAATGATGCATGGGCATCTACATGAGGGAGGAATATATTCTTGACAGGTGCCCCCTTTGGAAAGACCTTCACACCCTTCCGGGTGTGAGGGTCTTAGCTAATTAGTCCCGACTGGCAGCCCGTGACCCTACATAAGGTGGATTATGGCACTGCAATATCTAAAGGAACCTACGTAACTGCTAAGAGGGGTTCTGAATTGGCTAATTTACAGGCCTAACCTACCTAAGGGTATAGATACGGTTACTAACTGGCTATGATGACAGGAGAAAGCTACGCCTAGACAAATGCACATGGTAAACACCTAACCTAACCTAACCTACTATCCCCACACCTCTGGCACTGAACAAGCTGGCACTAATGAATGACACGCGCTGAGTTATGATCGGCACTATGCTTTACGATTAACACGCAACAAATGGAAACATGACTAACCTGAGGGGTAATTCGCAATGCATGATTAAGTAATGTATAAGTTTGAGTCTGGAGTGGGTTGGAAGGAGGTTAGTGGAAAAGGGTTAGTAGTACAAAGGCCTAAGTGGTTAATGGTTAATGCTACGGGATCAGAGGTCACACAGGCTACCTTCTCTGGGCAGGTGCCAGGATCGCTCTGAGATGGAAGCCGCACTGTGCTAACAGGCACGAGTGCCAAGAGAGCTTATGGCTCTGACTCGCTAAGTGGATTTCTTCCGCCCCTTCTTCTTCTTTGGGGGCCTCCAGGGTCTGGCTAGGCCAGTCCTAGGGGGCGAGGAGGATACTGACTGAAGAACGGCCAGGAGTGCAGTCAGAAGCAGGATCAGGGGCAGCCTCAGGGGCTACAGGCTGGTCTCCTACTTCGGCTGCTGCGACAACTGTTGTGGGAAGAGAATCAGCGTCTGCGTCCTGCCCTGACAGTTCCTGGTCGACCAGCAAAGAGGGAATGTCCAGGCCTGCCAGAGGGTCATCCTCAGCAGGTGGAAGAGTGTGGGAAGAAGAAACATCAGGGGTCGGAGCATCGCACCGTGCGATGATCACAGTTGTGAGATTTGGTGGATCTCCCGTAGGAGGATCCCGGTCAGGTTCTGGATCAGATGCTGGCACTAACCCAGGGCCAGGCACGGGAAGTACACTTGGCAGGGAGCATCCAGCCAAGATAGGAGGAGCTTGGCACTAACCAGTGCTCGCAAGTGGCACTGGCAGCGAATTGGTGTCAGACAAAGCTGAAGGGGAACCTGGGGGATCAAGACTGCTCGGTGTCCCTGGCGTGATTTAGGACGGCGATTCCTGTCTTGAAGAGAGGGCTGAGCCTCTCGTTTCGGTGGAGTTGGCCGCTGCGGCTAGCCTACTGGGGCACTTCGACTATCTCTCCGAGTGCCCTCCTACATTGCAGGTCCTGCAGCGATAGTGTGCGAGGTCCCTTTGTGATGTGGGAGTGATTCTTCAGTGGCCGTCCAGTCGTGAGATCTGCGGACTAGGCCTAGAGTGTGGACGTGGTGGATTAGGTGCTGTCGCTCTTATGCGAACAGAAGGTCCGGCTGACGGTGGCACAGCTGTCACAAAGGGTGTGTCCCGATCTGAAGACGTTGTTGAGGATGTGCTGGCGGAAGCAGTCAGGCAGCAGAGTGGTGTGGGGGTGGATGTCTCGTTTAAGCAGGAACTCCACTCCGTGCCTAATTCGCTTGACAACGCCAAGACGGTGAACTTTGTTGCTCCACGGGGTGATCACCCTGAGCTCAACTGTGGGGACGGTCAGGGACTGTTCGTCCACCCAGGTCATGGTCCACTTGGTGCGCTCCTCTACCTTGGCACTGGCTGGCACTTGAGCCCGATCGATGAGACTAATGTCTGAGCCAGTGTCGGCAGTAGTTGGCAGGTGCACTGGTGGGCTGGAACTATCCAGAGAAGCCACTGAGACAGACTGTGTCTAGACCCTCTCAGGGTGAGTTCTCTCCGGCGGCTCAACTAAGGAGGCGGAAGCACTAATCATGTTGACGTGCCTGGGCGTGACCACATGTTTTGGGCATGCAGGATACCATGAAGAAGAGTGTCCTGAAGCTCCATAGTCTCGGCAGGGGCCCCAGTGATATGTTGATCTCCCGGCAGTGATGGTGTGCTGGTTGGATGGTGTTGAATTAGGCGGAGAGGAAGACTGATGGTTGTTGGTAGGGTGCTGAGGGTTGTTGCCCTGCTGATTGCTATCTTTGTAGCGACAATCTGCTTCGGCATGGCCGCACTTTTTACAGATGGAGCACGGAGGTTTGTTAGGCAGGCCGTTCCGTGAGCGATGGAAATCCGAGAGGTGTCCGGGTGGCACTCTTTTGCGCTGCAAGGTGCCATGGGAAGGATTGTATGTCTCCCAGGCATCAGTTAAGTGGCAGGCTTCCTTGAGAGTGGCTGGCTGCTTATCACTAAGATACACAGCCAGAGGCCCGGGCACACACTGGAAGAGGTCCTCCAGCATGGTCCAGTTGAACAAATCATCAAAGGTGTCGCACCCATTAGCCTCGAACCAGTGGGTCCCAGCTTGGGTCTTGTGACAGGCCCATTCCGTCCAGGACCAGCCGACATTCTTGGCCATACCTCAGAATCATTGTCTCCACCTCTCAGGGGTAATTTCATACGCCTTAGCAATGGCCTCACGGACGGCAGCCATGTCCCCTCGTTGATCTCTTCCCAGGGCTCGGTAGGCAGGTTTAGCCTTCCCGTCCAGGTGCTTGGTTAGCAGTAAGGCCCTCTCAGCCAGGCTGACATTACAGGTCTCGAAGAGGAGTTCGATCTCTTCGAACCGTTGTTCCAGCTCGTCTTCAGTCCATTTTCCCACAAGGTTATTGACTGTTGACAGAGATGTATTTAGTACAGATGGAGTGGGGCTAGAGACTTGTTGTGCTGCTAAAGCTTCAGCGCTCTCCTTTTTGGCTCTCTCTAACTCGAGCTCCCTGTCCTTGAGGGCCAGTTTATGCTGTCTCCTCATCTCCTCTCTTTATTATTCTTCTCTCCGCTGCTCGGCTTCTTGCTGCCTTCGTCGCTCCTCACTTTCTTCTTCTTCTCTCTGCTGCTTGGCTACTTGCTGCCTTCTTTGCTCCTCTCTTTCTTCTTCTTCTCTCTGCTGCTTGGCTTCTTGCTGTCTTCTCCGCTCCTCTCTTTCGTCTTTTTCTCTCCTTCGTTCGGCTTCTTGCTGCCATTTGTTCTTCTTCATACTTTCTCTCCTCAGCAATCTGTTCCCTCACAAACTTTTGAAGGACCTGACTGGAAAGACTGTACTCCTTCCCTATATTCCTAAAATATTGGTGCTCCTCGGTTGACATGTTGCTGATGGGGAAGGGGTGCTGAGTGAGTTAACTGGGTGTTCCCGGAGGAAAAGGTTTGTGACGATGAGGAAGTGTCCTTACATTATTGGCACTTCAGTGAGTGGCACCTTTGAATGAGGTGGCACTGTGGATGAGTGCGCCGTGCGAAGGTCACACTAGGGGAAAGTGCTCCTGAAGGAAGTTTGAGTCCTTTTGGACGGATACTCTAGTAAATGGAGTGCTCCTGAAGGTTTTATGGTCCTTATGGGAGGATGCACTGTTAATGAGGTGTTCCTAAAGGAGCCGCGGTCCTTATGGGCAGAAACACTGGTTGTATGGCACTCTGTTTCTTCAATGCAGGTGCAGTGGCTTATAAGAGGTTGCTTTGGTTGGGTGGCACTGTTGTGCCGGTGCGCTCCGTGGAGCAATGCAAAATGTCAGTGCATGAATTGGCACTGAAGGTGAGGTACTCTGCCTGAGCAGAAGGTAAGTAGGGAGTAGAAGGTAAATGAGAGACTCCAGCAGAAGGGAAGAGAAAAGGAAAGTTAAAGGAGAAAGATAAGTGCTTCAGTGATTGGGTGCTTAACAGTGCCGCAGATTAGTGGCACTGAGAGAAATGGAAACGATGTAACACGAGTGGGTAGCTAGTTATAAGAACTAGAAGGCGATGCCTGACATGGGAACAGGTAGGATACGAGAGATGCATACAATGTGCAGTTTTAGCACTTGCAATAAGCAAGTCTAAGATAAGATATACCCCACCCCTGCACTCCCGTTGGAAAACGCGTAACGAGATAGATATACATGCCCTTTATAGTGTACGATAAATTATCTGAGCTGAAGCACTTGAAAAGAAAAAACCTGTTATGCGTGATTATTCGCTAAACACAAGTGCTCATACTGCACGCACTGTGTATAGGATAAAATTTTGCTGAGTAATGAATTTGAAATTAAGGCTTGGGAATTAAAAAGAAAAGTCTTTGTATTTGCTTTCAGGATTCGTGGGTTGGTTCCCAAACTCGTAAGTAAATTATGTCGGTCCCGTGTTAAAATGAAAGGATACGCGAGGAAAAAAATTCTCTCTCTCTTGGTGAGCGTTGTGTAATGGCACGTATTTGTTATGAAATTTGTTAAAGTGGTTTTCTTTTAGGCTCAAGAGAAAATACAGCCTTTAGCGGAATTATTTTACGGTAAGGCTTCGTTTGCAATGAACTTTGAGTATTTACGTAATTTCTACTGTTCGCACACATGAAGAGCCGTGGTATGGTACGCAAAGGGTGTTTCAAATCGTTTCGCAGAGTTTCCCGGGTTACATTAAGGCACACTTATTGTAGTGGAAGCTTGTTCCGTGAACGAACGTTGTGGGACTGCTGTGCTCGTGTTGAACAGCTGATCAAGTAGGGATGATATGAAATTGAAAGAAAAACGCTCCTTCTTCAGTAATTCGGGTTTTGGATGAAAAGGGGAATCTTTTAACGTTAAACCATTAGCAATGTCTTGTCTTTACTTTACTTTAGTTTAATATACACTGGGATGGGATGATTCATGCATGCGCCGATTTGAACGAAATGTTTCTCGCTAGCCGCGTAATTGCCAGATACCGCTACACGGTTTCCTGTAGGCTACTGGTTATCTCAAAATTTATCACTGACCAAGGAATTGTACACTTCCTTTGCCGTAAAAATTCCGAAATAAACTCTTTGCTACTGGTCCCGGCTTACACATGCAAAATTCCCTAACTACACACTACTAATTCCTAAGTGGCAACTCACACCCTGTCCTACACTTTGGAAATTTTGCGGGTGGACACTTCGCGCTTACCTATCTGTTTTCGCTAAAATAAAACCCTGTACGTTCTCCTGTGTTTTGGATCCTTGTAACGATACCAGAATATTAATATCACTTCTCTTATTTCCTTAATGTTAGAGACATACACATACACTGTTTACCAACGTTCCCCACTCCGGTCGCTCCTGAGCCCTTTGAATAATGAAATTATTACCGTAAATTTAAAATAATTGCTTATATATTGCTGTTTTTTTTTACGCTAATATGACTAGATGCTGGAAGCGGTCGTCTTTGTCATAAACTGGTCGTCTTGGTTGGGGAGAGAATTGAACAAATTTAAAACATGACTACAAAGGAACCAAGTGCACCCAGATTATGAACAAAGGAAAAGCTATTTGAAACTTACCTTAGATTTTCCCTGGTTTTACAATTGAATGAATAAGGTCGCCATTTGGAATTAGAATTCTTTTGCAATTTAAAGGGGTTTATTTACAAAGATTTAGCAATTAAACAAGGAGGCAAACAACGCAAAATGGTACCCAATGGGCAGGCTCATTAAATATATACAGAGAGCACCACTGCAGTGATTGGCAACAAGCAAGCTAATTAATAAGGGGCCAATGTACAAGAAAATTATTCCCGTTATAATAATAATAACCTGGGTTAGGCCAAAATTACATTAAAGTGTTCTTCGTAATTGCTGCGAAGGATTGAACTCCAGGATGGGGAAAATAATACATATTAAATTTGGCGGGGCCACAACGGACTTCAAAAATCGGACTGCGACCAGGAATATTTCAGGATTTGAATAGCAGTCAGAATTATCGGACACAGGGTGCAATGAAACGGCGGGACTCTCCTGCAAGAGAGGTTCTGGATTAGAAACGGCGGCACACACTGAAGGAAATGGAATCCCCCTATAAAATGCTACACATTGCACATGTTAATTATTAACCACTACGTAGCCCAGCATATAATTATAAGGAACTCATGTAAGCAAAGTATAGGAATCGTAATTGATTGGGCTTTTAACACAAGAACACGTGCTCGCAATCACACAAAGAGAAAATTAAAACACTTGTATTACTTAGCCTAAATTGCCCTTAAGTTGCACTGGGAAGGGACAACTGGATGATTATCACGGGATAATTACTGAAATTCCAGGCACATTATGGGCGAGATATGGGAGGCCAAGCAGGACTCTTAACAAGGGAAAATTGCTTTGTGGAGGAAGCAGTTAAAGTTTAGAGGAATGTGAAATTTAAGGGGTTTTTAAGTGGAAGGGAAAGGGCTGGTTTACTGACTATTTGCGATGTACGAACCTTGTCTGATAATTGCGGCGCCAAACAATCGACTCGGCCATTCGTCGACGATAGTTTCAACCAGCTTAAGCGGAGAAGATGGTTGATAGCTTCCACCCAGTACTGAGATGAGTACGCGTCTGCTCTTCCAAAGCCAGCGGCGTCTTGTAGGGGCTTCATCTTGGTCCGACATCCCTGCAAACACATGAAGACAACCAGCAAAGAGGGTAGAGGAAAAACATCCTTAAATATTAATTACTTAGAGATTAAGGTCCTACCTGGCGGCTAGTCCCACTATGCCTATTAACCCTTCTCAGGCGCTAACTACTTCCGCATCACTTGATGGGAGTGAAAAGGGCGAGAAGGGAGGCCTATCTGCTACGCACTGGTGCTAACAGCTCTGATCTGGTTTAAACTATGCTTGTTTCCGCACGTCGCCCACCAATTTTCCCAGCCCAACAGTCAATGAATAGCAGACTGCAGTTCAAAATCAATGATGCATGGGCATCTACATGAGGGAGGAATATATCCTTGGCAAATTTATATATATATATATATATATATATATATATATATATATATATATATATATATATATATATATATATATATATATATATATGTGTGTGTGTGTGTGTGTGTGTGTGTGTGTGTGTGTGCGTATATATATATATATATATATATATATATATATATATATATATATATATATATATATATATATATATATATATATATATATATATATATATATATATATATATATATATATATATATATATATATATATATATATATATATATATATATATATATATATATATATATATATATATATATATATATATATATATATATATATATATATATATATATATATATATATATATATATAAAACACCTCATTTCAGTTACTCTATACATACTCGTAACGATTTTTTCAGGTGTTATCAGCAACAAAGTCATTTTCCTCATTTCCTTTTTCTCTCCGTTATCCATACATAAATCACTCCAGAGTCAGATTCTAGCTGACAAAAATACACTCAAATACCGTTCAGACAACCTTCATTCCTCCCTGGATTTTGCAACATACCCGCTTAAACACATAATCATTTCCGTGCTGTAATAACGGTGACCGCCCTATAGTCCGAAGGCCCGATAGTCCGAAGGTCCGATAGTCCGAAAGTCAGCAGGCCCGATAGTCCGAAGGTCCGATAGTCCGAAAGTCAGAAGGTCCGATAGTCCGAAAGTCAGAAGGCCCGATAGTCCGACGGACTGTAATCAGCCCCCCACCCCTCCATAGCTAATACGGCAAAATTGTAACCAGTAAACACCCATAAAAATACCAACCTACGACTATCGGACCTTCGGACTATCGGGCCTTCGGACTATCGGGCCTTCGGACTAACGGACTGTAATCGTAATAACAAGGGGCGCTAATCATTTGCTCAAGTTGGTTTCATATTTTCCATCTTCTTTTGTCGCCTGTTTTATGTCACTGAGTTTCCTCATCAGTATACGTAATCCCTTCACATGTGATATTTATATATATATATATATATATATATATATATATATATATATATATATATATATATATATATATATATATATATATATATATATATATATATATATATATATATATTCATGATGTTGCCTTGTAATACGTATATCCTCCTATAATTTTGACATATTTACTCTTTTCATTTGTTATGTGTAATGATAATGGTTGTTGACGTGTCATATTTAGTTTGGCATCAGATCTCAAAAGGACTAATGATTGAATAATTTGATAGCGTAATTTAGAATTGTTAATACAATTTTAATAGTAATGTAGTTTAGAATAATATCTTTCTTGCTAAAAGCGTAGTATTTGAACACGTGTGTGTGTGTGTGTCCAGAAAGGGCTTGTTTCATTTCAATTGTCATCAGTTGAGATAAGAGGGAGCGCTTTGTTTTGGGTTAGTAATGACAGGTTTGGGATAACAAATGCGATTCGTCCCGTACGGGCTCAAAACGAGGAATTTCATGTTGTTACATGCATTGTTCGAGTCACGTACACCACTTTGAGAGAAAGAATACTTGTCTTGATCAGTTATGCCATGTTTTGTAAGATTGCGTTTAAAACGTTTTGATGGGATGACTTAACTTTCTTCTAGAAGCTTCTCCATTGTATCTCGCACCCAAAATGCTTTAATGACGTCACTTCCCTGATCCTAGAACTTTTGTATCTCGTACCCAAAATGCTTTAATGACATCATGTAATTGTTTCGTGTTTCTGGAATTCTAAAATTTGTTTCATTCTGATTTCTGAGACCAGTCGATTTGGTTCCCTCCCTCTCTCTCTCTCTCTCGTTCTTAGAAAGAGATTAACGTAGTGTTTTGTGGCCACATATTAGCATTAACTTTTGAGATATGAATTTAGTAAAGTTATTTAGTTCGTAACGGCGCCTGGTAAAAAAGTGTGCATTGTGGTAACGCAGCTGCAGCCAGTGATTTACAGAGGTTTTCACAAGTTTGTGTAAGGTAACGTGAATTTTACTTATTAATACCATGGTATGATAAGTTGGGAAATTTTTAACAAGTGAAATCATTATTGATAAATCTTATGTGTATTTTTGTGTGTTTTTCTTTTTACAATCTCTTTATATTTTCACATTTTTTATGTTTGTGATGTAACATTTATTTACATAGCATTTTAAATATTTCTTGGTAATTTAACATTGCATATGTAATTTAACATTGCATACTTGATTTCATTTATTAAGATTTTCTTTTTAAATCTTGAGTAATTCTTGATAGTTTAAATTTTGCTTGATTAATTTAAATTCCTGATAAAGTTTTTGTGAATTAGTTTTGTTTCATAATTTAATTCAAGAATTTATTGAGTGTTGTATTATTTTCAAGTAATAATACATTTTTCAGAGTGTGAATTCTAATTATAAACTTTGAATTTAAAAATAAATATTTGTATTTAACATTTTTAGAAAACAGTGTTTCATTCATTGATCACCAGTGAATAAGATTGATTGTGTGTGCATAAGGCAAAGTGATAAACATGTTTTGTTCATTTAGTTTTGCTAAAGTGAATTAAGACCAGGGAAACAGTTAGAGTTTTTTGATGGAGTGATGCCCTTTTACTCTAGAAGATTTCTAGTTTAATTTTTGATACCTCATACATATTCTGATGAACTTAGTTTGATTTTTCAAGTGATTGATAAATAAGTTTTTTCTGAAAGGATCACTGTTACCTTTAGAGTACTCAGTCGTAATAATTAATGTTATGAGAGTTCAGGTATCTGGCTGAAGTGAGGTATATTTTTGAATCTTTAGATTAGTTGTGTAATAACCAGGTGCTTGATACGCATCGTGACATTATATTGTTTGGTGCCCAGACACCCGTGGAACAAAAACAAAATATCACTCTTGTTTATGGTTTATACTGGTGGTGTTAGGGATATATTTTGATAGGAGAGTGACCACATAGTTATTTTTTGCTTTGTATTGTGAATTATTTAGTTGAGTAACTTAGAGAAAATGGCTCTGTTCAATGTTCAGAGGTTTTTAGCAACTCCTTCCATCCAAGAGTTATCTGAATCCAACCTGACTAAGGCATAGTGGATTGGTTTAGCAGTGGCATGTGGGGGTATTGTGTCTAGTGGTATGATTAAGGCACAAATCAAATATATTGCAATCGAAGCATTGACGGACTATGGTAAAGTAGATGAAGAGTTAGGAGAGGCACAAGAATTGTTGAATGCAGCTGAGGCAGAATTTACAGATAAGCATGAGCAAAAGAAAGAAAAAAAGTGATGCAGAAGAAGAACTAAGACGTATAGAAGCAGTAGAAAATTTGATTAAGCTGAGGATACAGGCTGAAAGAGAGAAAATGCAAGCAGAAAGAGAAAGAGAAGATAGAGAAAAAAGAGAAAGAAAGGAAAGAGAAGAAGAAAAAGCAGCAGAAGAAGAAAGAGATAGAGCAAAATAGGAAAGAGAAAGAGTAAGACATGAAAAGGAGATGGAGTTAATAAAAGCTCGATCCACATTACCTGTAACGCTGTCTAACCCAAGAAGCTCCAAATGAGTTTTTTGATCACTTTGAAAAGTAGCTTCAGGTATGGGATGGCCAGAGGATAAATGGTCGGTCTTGTTACAGAGTGTTCTCATTGGTAAAGGAAGAAGTGCCTATTTAGCCTTATCAGCTGATCAGTGTAAAGAGTACAAGGTACTTAAACATAATGTGCTCCAAGTTTACCAGATGACCCCTGAATATTATAATGAAAGATTCAGATCTTTGAGAAAGGATGACAAGATAACTTTCTTGGATTATGCTTACAATGTAAGAAGATGTTTTAAACGATGGTTGGAGGTTGCTAAAGTTAAATCTATGGACGAACTTGAAGAGTTAGTAGTCCTAGAACAATATCTTAGAGGAATTCCTGAACACATAAGAGCCTATTTAAGAGAGAGAGAGGTTAAAAAACTTAACAAAGCTGCTACATTAAGTGAAGACTTTAATATAATTTTTAGCAAAAGAAATTATAATGTCAAGTACTAGAACCAACAACGCACACGTTTCAGGTCTCATCCAAATTTCAGGAACATTACAACTGGAAATCCTTCTAGTGGCTATGCCAATACAAAGCCAAGTAACACCCCTCAGCAATTGAATGTTAAATCCTCATCATCCAGTCTGTTCTCAAGACAGATACAGAAGACTAATGTTGTCTGCTACAAGTGTGGAAGAGTAGGACACTACAGTCGGGATTGTTATCAGACACAACAGCAGACCAAACCAGTTGGTCAAGTGGTTAAAGGTAACCAGGTGAAGCAAACTACGAAGAGCAGTGTGGGAACGACTGAGACTAAACAAGCAGAGTGTTTAGCAACCAGTGGAAATGTAACTTCAAGCAGTGAGTGGCTGAGCAGCTTGGAGGCTTTTAAGCCATATATCTACGAATGTACGCTGACAACTCAAGGAGGAAGTGTGCAGGTACCAGTCAAAGTATTGCGTGATACGGGGAGTAACCATAGTGTGGTAGTTCGTGGTGCTCACCCACAGCTGGAGAAGAATCTCACCGGAGATTCAGTTATTTTGCAGGGTATAGGAGGAGAAGAGGTAACTCCTATATGCCGCTTGCATTTGTCCTATGAATTGGTGACAGGAAATTTTGATTTTGCTGTAAAGGACTCACTAGCTGTTGAAGGTGTACATGTTTTACTGGGTAATGAAGTTAGTGGTGTACCATTTATTCCTTGTCCTATAGTGACAGACAAACTGTTAAGGGTTAGTCCTACGGTAGATTTAGAGAAGAAAAACCCCCACCTGTTTCCAAGTTGCGTAACTACCAGGAGTATGAAGAGAACTATGTCTGCAAGTGAAGATACTGAGGATTTACCTGCACCAGAAGAATCAAGTGACGGATCTTTAAGATTAGTAGAGCTGTTCCAGGAAAGTGAAGTTTCCCCTAGTGGTAGTAATGAAGAGATTTCCCAAGAAGAAGAGGTTCCTGTTGTTATTGAAGAGACTCCGAGTAGTAAAAGTGTTCCTGAAGATAGTAGTGAAACTACAGAAGCAGAGTTAGCAGATATGGAGAATTCAGCCCTTGAAGTTGGTCAAGTGGCTAGAGAAAAGCTAATGAAACTGCAGAAGAGGGATACAACATTGGCTGATTTGTTCTTCAGAGTTGTTGATCAAGAAGAGATGCAACAAACCTCCACCTGTTATTATCTAAAGGAAGGATTGCTATTGAGGAAGCATCGACCTGCAGATATACCAAGAAATGCAGAATGGGGTGAATATCATCAAATTTTGATTCCATATCCATTGAGGAAACAAGTTGTAGCAGTAGCACACGAGTCTGGACATATGGGAATCAGGAAGACTGTTGAGAAGATTATGAAGTATTTTTTCTGGCCTGGACTTCACAAGGATGTTAGCAAATTTTGCAGAGTGTGTCACACATGGCAGATAGCTGGAAAACCGAATGAGACCATTCAGAAAGCACCCCTACAACCCATGGAAGTTAGAGGAGAACCCTTTAGCAAGGTAATTATAGATGTGGTTGGGCCACTTCCGAAAACAAAGAAAGGAAATGAATATCTATTAACATTAATGTGTCCAGTGACTAGGTATCCTGAGGCGATTCCTGTAAGAAGTATAAGTGCAAAGGTAATTGCTGAGAAGTTGGTGGAGTTTTTCTCCAAGTTTGGAATACCAGAAATTGTGCAAAGTGATAGAGGAACGAACTTTACTTCAAAATTATTCCAGGATGTGATGAACTTGTTAGGAGCAAAGCAATAGTTATCAACTGCTTATCACCCAGAGACTCAAGGAGCCTTGGAAAGGTTCCACTAGACATTAAAAAGTATGTTAACTAAGTATTGTAATGAATCAGGAAGAGAATGGGATGCTGGTTTACCTTTAATGTTATTTGAAGTTAGAAATGCTTATCAAGAAAGCATGGGATGTTCACCAAATGAAATGATTTTTGGTCGAGACATTAGAGGTCTATTGAAGATTCTTGCAGAGAATTGGGAAGAAAATCAAGAGGAAATCCAAGGAGAATATGAGAAAAACTTGAGGAAAAGGTTAAGTGAAATTAGAAATTTTTCTTTAGAAAATTTGAAAATAAGTCAAGAGAAAATGAAAATAAAATATGATGCTAAGACTAAGCTAAGAAATTTTAATATTGGACAGCAAGTTCTAGTGTTCTTACCAGTGAAAAGATTTTCCCTTACCAATAAGTTTCAAGGTCCTTATAGCATAATAGAGAAGTTAAGTGATCGAACTTATGTGATTGAAACACCAGGAAGAAGGAAACGACAGAGGAAGATACATGTGAATCTTTTGAAACCTTACTTCTCAGAGACTAAAACTGAAACAGTGTCAATAACACAGACAACTTCATCTACAGAGGATGATGATGGCTAAGAATTTGGAGCTGAAAACAAGATGAACAATTCTTCAATATTAGAAAATTTGGAAGATAAACTAAAACATCTGAGTGTTGAGCAAAGTAGTGAATTAAGTGAAGTGATTCAAAGTTTCCCTGAAATTTTTGCAGATGTACCTAGGCGTACCAATCTGACTAAGCATGGGATAAAGATCAGAGAAGATGGAAAACCTTGTAAAATGAGAGCTTATCGCTTATCACCGTTTCATCGAGATTTTTTGAAGAAAGAAGATGAATATTTGTTGCAGCATGGATTAGCAGAACCCAGTTCAAGTCATTATAGTTCTCCTTGTGTGTTAGTGAAGAAACCAGATGGCTCATTTAGGATGTGTACTGATTATAGGAAACTGAATTCCATCAGTGTGGCTGACAATTATCCCTTGCCTCTTATTGATCAATTACTTGATAATATTGGACAAGCCAAATTTGTTTCCAAGATAGACTTGTTGAAAGGATATTATCAAATTCCCTTAGATGAGAATGCTAAGTTGCAGTCAGCTTTCATTACTCCTTTTGGACTGTATCAATACACTGTTTTGCCGTTTGGTCTGATGAATGCACCTGCAACATTCCAGCGAGTGATGGATCAACTACTAGGATCAATAGAAGGAGTAGGTGTATACCTTGATGACATTGTGATTTATTCTAATACATGGGAAGAACATCTGAAGATATTAAGGAAAATGTTGAAGAAACTTCGGGAAGCAGGACTAACAATCAACTTACAAAAAACTGAGTTTGGAAAGGCAACTGTACAGTATCTAGGATTTGAAGTTGGAAAAGGCCTTCTCGCTCCTATTGATGCTAATGTAGAAGGTATCCGTAAGGCTACCCCTCCTGCTACAAGGAAACAGCTACAAAGATTTTTGGGCATGGCTGGATTTTATCGCCGATTCTGTCCAAATTTCTCGGCCGTAGTAGCTCCCTTAACTGACTTAACCAGTCCTAAAAGAAAGTTTGTTTGGACTCCAGAATGTCAAGAATCATTTGAGAAGGTCAAAGCCATATTAACTTCAAGACCAGTGCTTCAAGCTCCAGACTTCATAAAAAGGTCGTGATACAAGTTGATGCATCCGACTGTGGAATTGGAGCTGTTCTACTTCAAGAAGATGACAACAGAATCTTCCATCCAGTATGTTTTATGTCTTCAAAGTTGAAAAAGCACCAGAAAACTTACTCAACAATTGAAAAAGAAACATTAGCATTAATCACAGCATTGAAAAAGTTTGAAGTGTATGTGAACCGACCTAGGAATGAAGAAATTTTAGTATTGTCGGATCACAACCCAATCTCATTCATCAATAAGATGAAAAATTATAATATGAGACTGACCAGGTGGTCTTTATGCCTGCAACCGTATAATGTAAGTGTTAAACACATTTCAGGAAAAGATAATGTCATAGCAGATTATTTATCCCGTTGTGAATCATTGGATTCAAACCCGGGATAAGTAATCTTCTGGGGGGAGGAATTTCATGATGTTGCCTTGTAATACGTATATCCTCCTATAATTTCGACATATTTACTTTTTTCATGTGTTATGTGTAATGATAATGGTTGTTGAAGTGTCATATTTAGTTTGGCATCAGATCTCAAAAGGACTAATGATTAAGTAACTTACTAGCGTAATTTAGAATTGTTATTACAATTTTAATAGTAACGTAGAACGAATATCTTTCTTGATAAAAGCGTAGTATGTGAACACGTGTGTGTGTCCACCAGGGCTTGTTTCATTTCAATTGTCATCAGTTGAGATAAGAGGGAGCGCTTTGTTTTGGGTTAGTGATGACAGGTTTGGGATAACAAATGCGATTCATCCCGTACGGGCTCAAGACGAGGAATTTCATGTTGTTACATGCATTGTTCGAGTCACGTACGCCACTTTGAGAGAAAGAATACGTGTCTTGATCAGTTATGCCATGTTTTGTAAGATTGCGTTCAAAACGTTTTGCTGGGATGACGTAACTTTCTTCTAGAAGCTTCTCCATTGTATCTCGCACCCAAAATGCTTTAATGACGTCACTTCCCTGATCCTAGAACTTTTGTATCTCGTACCCAAAATGCTTTAATGACATCATGTAATTGTTTCGTGTTTCTGGAATTCTAAAATTTGTTTCATTCTGATTTCTGAGACCAGTCTATTTGGTTCCCTCTCTCTCTCTCGTTCTTAGAAAGAGATTAACGTAGTGTTTTGTGGTCCCATATTAGCATTAACTTTTGAGATCTGAATTTAGTAAAGTTATTTAGTTCATAACGGCGCCTGGTAAAAAAAGTGTGTATTGTGGTAACGCAGCTGCAGTAAGTGATTTACAGAGGTTTTCACAAGTTTGTGTAAGGTAACGTGAATTTTACTTATTAATACCATGGTATGATAAGTTAGGAAATTTTGAACAAGTGAAATCATTATTGATAAATCTTATGTGTATTTTTGTGTGTTTTTCTATATACAATCTTTATATTTTCACATTTTTTATGTTTGTGATGTAACATCTTTTTACATAGCATTTTATATATTTCTTGGTAATTTAACATTGCATATGTAATTTAACATTGCATACTTGATTTCGTTCTTTAAGATTTTCTTTTTAAATCTTGAGTAATTCTTGATAGTTTAAATTTTGCTTGATTAATTTAAATTCCTGATAAAGTTTTTGTGAATTAGTTTTGTTTAATAATTTAAATCAAGAATTTATTGAGTGTTGTATTATTTTCAAGTAGTAATAAATTTTTCAGATTGTGAATTCTAATTAATTGTGAATTCTAATTATAAACTTTGAATTTGAAAATAAATATTTGTATTTAACATTTTTAGAAAACAGTGTTTCATTTATTGATCACCAGTGAATAAGATTGACTGTGTGTGCATAAGGCAAAGTGATAAACATGTTTTGTTCTTTTAGTTTTGCTTAAGTGAATTAAGACCAGGGAAATAGTTAGAGTTTTTTGATGGAGTGATGCCCTTTTTCTCTAGAAGATTTCTAGTTTAATTTTTGATACCTCATACATATTCTGATGGACTTAGTTTGATTTTTCAAGTGGTTGATAAATAAGTTTTTTCTTAAAGGATCACTGTTACCTTTAGAGTACTCAGTCGTAATAATTAATGTTATGAGAGTTCAGGTATCTGGCTGAAGTGAGGTATATTTTTGCATCTTAAGATTAGTTTTGTAACAACTAGGTACTTGATACGCATCGTGGCATTATATATATATATATATATATATATATATATATATATATATATATATATATATATATATATATATATATATATATATATATATATATATATATATATATATATATATATATATATATATATATATATATATATATATATATATATATATATATATATATATATATATATATATATATATATATATATATATATATATATATATATATATATATATATATATATATATATATATATATATATATATATATATATATATATATATATATATATATATATATATATATATATATATATATATATATATATATATATATATATATATATATATATATATATATATATATATATATATATATATATATATATATATATATATATATATATATATATATATACATACATATATATAATCATATTTGTATATACAGAGAAAAGCGTATATTTGAATTTCTTTTAATCTGGAACTACTCTCCACTTTCCTCCCCCACCCCCTTCTTAATCGAAAGTCGTAATGTGCTCAAATAAACCATGTCAGCTCCTGACAGGTCTAAATTAGCTGAAAGGGGAAACATTAAGCGAGAAAAAATCTGACGATTTATGCTTCGCTTTTGATCAGTTTATTATATTCTTTTTTTTCGGCTATTTACGGATCATGGAAAAAACGAAGCTTAGAATTATCAAGAGCCGCAGCGAGTATTTTGAGTCTGTTAGATTGTAATTCATTTCCACTGGTGTCATTATTGCTAATATTATTCAAGTTTCAATTCCAACCCCATTACTGTAGATTGTAGACTTTGCATAGCTCTGCGTAGAAAACACTGAAACAATTACTTTGATTTGTGCAATTACTATACCACTTTTAAATGTATAAAATTAAGATTACGAAATTCTTCCTTTTGCTGTAAGGAAACTCTCTATATTTGAGTTTTAGTGCCAGAAGAAATTGAAGGAACATACTTTGAAATACAATTATAAATAGGGAGATGTAAAATTTCTGCATATTTAGTCAGCGATTTCTTATCATCACCACCTCTGATCAATAAATGCTCAGGAGTTCTTTTCACATTTAGACCCCAGCCGCCACTCTGAAGAAAGCAAGGCTCAACTGTAACAGCTAACAGACATGCCTGAAGTTTGAATACCATTGCCAGACAGTAAGTTTAAATCACTGTGCATGTCTTACTATACTGATGAATGCCAGTAATAGTGAACGAAAACACAATGATATACTTTGTCTCTAATGAGCATGTCACCGTTTATTATGCAATAAATTACACTGTGCATGTGAAATTTAGGTTAGAAATGTATTATGCTTTTTTTAAACCTCAGCGCCACTTAGCTGGACAGTGATCAGCTATTTCTGGCTGCCTGCTGATTTCTCTGTTACACTAACATACGTGGAGAATGAAAACTTGCCCGAATCAAGAAGGTATCAAGTTTGGCTACCTTTCCAGGTACGTGTAACCTTTATATAAGCCCCCTACGAAGATAAATATTCTTATTATTAATTTAATCTTTGGCATAAAAGGTATGCTTCCCTGCAGGCTGTTATGGTTATGTAAGATTTTAATATAATACAGGGAAGAAAATCTGTAGCTCAAAAAGGCACAAGAGCGCCAACGCTAAAAGCATATGCCGTAATAGTCGCGATTGGTACAAAAGGTTTTCATTCAGTCTAATACGGGTAAAATATTTTATCCTGATGTTCTATGCTTCTCACAAATACATACTATGGCAGGCGAAACAAAGCTCTTAATAGTTACGATAAGAACCCAGGAGTAAATCCAGCCAGTTCATGAAAATGAAGAACTTTGTTTATTTCAGTCAATGACGTAAAATTAAAAATTTTACGAAATGATGAAATGAAAAGTTTTTTTTTTTTGGCAAAATGACTGAAACTTCTAGTCATTACACGAAATAACTGTTGCACACTGACTGAAATATATTCTTTAATAAAATGTTATGGGAAGATTCTTTCATTAAATTTCCCAAGAAAATAAGATACTGACCTATAATGGAAGATCTATCTGCTACTCCAAGTTATCTCTTAATTACTGGAAAAATCTTAAGTTTTTGGTACGTAAAACCTATTCATTTATCTTTGAGATAATAGAATATATAACCGTTATTATATTTTAATAATCATATTTCAGACAATTAAATTGAAACGAAGCACAGGTGATCAGATTTGGGTATTATATGTAACCTTCATTTATATGAGTGTCTGAAGCAAACGGTTCTACGTAAGTGAGCCTTTGAAATAGGGTGGTATATGATTTTAATTTAATAAATGGCCAACTAATCATGCGTGTAATTACATTCGGTGATATGATTTGTGGTATCTTGCTCATTTTACAGCGTGAATGAGTTTTTGTTATAATTTCAAAATATACTGATTTTATGATGGGTGTGTTTTTCTGATGTAATGTAGCAAAATAAAACATACGAGCAGGAAGCACGATTACTTCTAATTAAAAGAAATAATGAAAGACTAGGTGATATTATGTTTGCATACAGCATAGGTTGTTAGCGGTATAAATGAATCCTTAAACTGTAGTTGCGGTAAAGGAACTGGGTTTTTATAATATCAATAATAATTATACGAAGTACAATGAAGAATAAAACAAGTAAAAAATGTGCCGAAGTTTCTACAGCGCAATCGAGTTTTCCGTATGAGCCGTGGCCCATGAAGCTTTCACCCACGGCCCGGTGGTGGCCTGTCCTAAAGCGTTGCCAGACGCACGATTATGGCTAACTTTAACCTTAAATAAAATTTAAAAATTTACTGTGGTTATAGGGTTGTAATTTGGTGTGTTTGATTACTGGAGGGTGGACAATTTGCAGCCCTCTTGCCCCGGTAGTTTTTAAGATCTGAGAGCTGACAGAAAAAGTGTGGACGGACAGACAAAACCGGCACAGTAGTTTCCTTTTACTGAAAACTAAAACAAAGGAAAATTACATAAAAAATATATATATATGTATGTATGTATGAATATATATATATATATATATATATATATATATATATATATATATATATATATATATATATATATATATATATATATATATATATATATATATATATATATATATATATATATATATATATATATATATATATATATATATATATATATATATATATATATATATATATATATATATATATATATATATATATATATATATATATATATATATATATATATATATATATATATATATATATATATATATATATATATATATATATATATATATATATATATATATATATATATATATATATATATATATATATATATATATATATATATATATATATATATATATATATATATATATATATATATATATATATATATATATATATATATATATATATATATATATATATATATATATATATACACATATATACACACAGTAGTAAGGTGATGCAGAAATATGATTTACATTGCAAATCAGTGAAGCACCTGCTAAGAGGTTATGGACCCCAAGGATAAAGGGCAAGTTCGATAAATGGTGAAGTTCCTTCTATTTTAGGTCAGTGATCATGACCCCATCCTCCGCACCAGCGTCATTACCTGCACGCTCACGGGGGTATCCAATTTTGCTGCCCTAATTTTTGTCTGTGTATATGATAAAATCTTTTATTCAGTGTTTTATGCAGGTTCATATTTCTGTCCCTTCGAACAGCATTAAAAGAAATGATGAACGAAGTAAATTTACTGCAATGCACTCGTGTCTATGATAATTTATTTCTTAGATTAATCTTATAATTTTCATCATATATACAATAAAATTACTCTCTGCTGTAATCACACGAGAAAATAAGGCAATAAAACTGTCGAGGATTGTCTGTTATGAAAGTAAATGAAGATACAACATGGCAATGCTCAAAGCATGGTGGCTGTGAACTGGTGACATGATAAAAACAGCTACACTTATTGTAAATTAAGATCGGCTTAAAACAATGTTAACTTATGTACTTAAACAATTAATACTTACTATGTTGCACTTGGATTATTCTATTCCAAGATCTTCAGGTCGTATACATATATAAAAAAATTAATCATAAGATCTTGAATAACTGTTTCCAATCCTACACTTAGGCATAGTCGTGATAGTATTGCACATTCATAATTTTCTACACATTTCCTGGTGCATTAATAATAAACCACGCAAATTTTATTACTTTAGTTTTTATGAAAAGACCAATATTTCGTTCAAATATTACTCGCTTAAGCAGTCTGCTGATGGGCAACTGTATTTTTATCATTTCCGAAAAAAAAAGTCCTTGAAAGGTGGTTTTCACAAGTTATTTTTCTCAGTCTGGGCACCACGCTGCTTGATATTTTATGATACACGCTGACTTAATGAAAGTTTCCTGATTATTCACCACTCGTCGTGGGAAATGGGTGAAAGTACCATATATGTTTTCTCTCTCTCTCTCTCTCTCTCTCTCTCTCTCTCTCTCTCTCTTAGCTTCCTTTACTTTTTTTATACGTATTCTATATCCAGCCTTTTGAAATTTTGTTGTTGTTGTTGCTGTTATTGGTGGTGGTACCGGCGGAGAGAAAACTTTCTCAAGACTACGATATCTAAACTATTTTTTTATATATATATCATTACTAAACCAATTTTAAAACTTATTCCTAATTTCCTGTTAATTTTCACTCTCATATAGGTTTGATATTTTTTATTTTCTTGCCATCAAACTTTAGTCTCTGCTTTATCCATTTACAATATTTTTGGTAATATAGTAGCTTTCTTTTGCCTATAATTTATTTTTCAAGTTGAAGTCTTACTGTCCTAGGTTGGCATTCATAATTAAGCCATAGAGTATTTTCTTGAATCTTGATTACTTTCATAATAATCAGAAAGTATTGGTTGCATTTGGAGCTAAATACTTCAGTAAAGAAAAACTTTAACCAATTTATTCATTAAATGGTGGTAACGTTATTATTCTGTTTGGGTTATTGCAAAAAAACAAGCTGTGTTTTGATCATTATGGAAATGAGGTATACTGTTGTTCATTAATTTATAAAAATGAAACACTCTACTTTGTACGTAGATACTTTTTAATATGAAATTTTGGGTCATTTATTTTGTGAAAATAAGAATAATAACAATGAAGTTGGTCACAGGTAATCCGTTTTTAACTATGAACATGAGCATAAAAGAAAGTAATCCAAAATGGCTTAAAATTAGCATCCATTAGTTGTTCAAAGGAACATGCAAAATAAATCTGAAATATATGTATACACACATACATATATATATATATATATATATATATATATATATATATATATATATATATATATATATATATATATATATATATATATATATATATATATATATATATATATACGTATATGTTGTTAGTATGGCTACCCCATTTATGAATATTCTGATCTAATGACTTGTTGTTTTGGCAGAAATTTGCACTTTTGTCCTTTGCTGTTTGTTTGTCCTTGTGCACATATCACGAGCGCATATGCTTGCAGCGTAATCTCGGCGAAATGAAGAAACCATTCAGGTAAAACTTATGATGTTTGTTCAGGTTGGTGAGACAGGAATGATGGCGCACAGGAATATTACGTGGTGAGCTGATATGATCTTTTTCGGCTTTGCTTTGCGTTTATTTTGAGAACAAACATGAAAGTTTCACTGGTTTGCATTTCCACCGCTGGATATTGAGCAAGTTCTAGTTCTCGTTGCAATCTTTTGTGAAATTTTGTATGCAGGATGGATTGAGGTGGATTATTCAAAGGGTATATATTCAGCAACACATCTGCAGGTTTCCAGACGTGCTAAATACTTTCTGTTGCGTACAGATAAATATCAAGCAGTAATGATGATAAAATTAATAAATTTTTTCTATCATTAAGCTCATTTTCTCCCAATTAAAGATATTCCTACTATCTAAAATATTTTTTTTTAATAATCAAACTAATTTTCTCCCAAGTAAAAATATTTTACTAATTGTATTATGAATCAATATAACAAAATTCGTTAGTATACAACATGCGAGTCACAAATACTTCTTGTGCAAAACGTTGCCATGTCTGCCCAACTTAGAAGTAAAATTTCATCCAGGTCATTCATTCCCTGTGCTGTCAAGACTATGTAGCCAACATATATTACCTTTTTTAATGGTTTTAGACTAACTGGTATTTTGGAATATGGCTCCATTTTATATTAATCATCATCTAAAAATGCTTCTCACGCAGCATATGCTACTACAGGTATCGTAATGTTAAGGTTAACTGACTAAAATCCCAAAGAAGTTTCTAAAATCAAACTTATTCCACGATAGTCAATCGAAGTGAAGATGATTTATTGTAAGGTTAACAGCCGACTTTCTGAACAGGGATAAGTTGAAAATTTGTGAATAATTTGTATGAGTACTTGTGGTGGAATTGATAACACTGTCTGACCATTTAAAATCTTTCAGATTCAGACCCATGAGCTTCAGACATTCACAACAAGAATACTCAGAACAGAAACACACACACACACACACACACACACACACACACACACACACACATATATATATATATATATATATATATATATATATATATATATATATATATATATATATATATATAGTGAGTGTGCGTGCATGTGTTTGTGTGTACCAGAGTAAAATACTTCTTTATTTTCCTTTCTTTCACACAGTTAATAATCTTCTGTTTAAGCTTCTAAGAAAGACAAAGTTCTATCCTTGGTATCTATTTACAAAGTATATAACTTTTAATAATTAATTTTCAAGTTCATTTCCAATAACTTTTCCTTATGTTGTTAAATTAACAGATCGCTAAGCAAAATAATACTTTTTGTTCAAGGAGAAAGAAGAATTGTTTGAAAACTTAATTAAAAGATTAGTTATTGATAACTGTTTCAGTAAAGGCATTTTATCAATATGGAGATATTCTCCTTCACTTTACAATCAAGGCAGTGGACGAAAAGCTGATTTTAAAACTTGCCTTTTTCATACAAACCATTTGGTAAAGGTGTTTTGGATAATTCTGCTGAAATTATATCAATCGATTTCCACCGAAGCCATTAATTGTTCCAGGTACAACCGGCAGTTTAATCTAATTTCAATAACTATTTTGATTCGGTTACCAGAAGTTCTTTAATTTTCAGACATAATAAAAATAGGATTTTACTTAACGAAACTAATTAAGTCACATGTTACAGCATTTCAACGCACACATACACGCACACACACATACACACACACACACGCACAGAAAGAGAGAGAGAGAGAGAGAGAGAGAGAGAGAGAGAGAGAGAGAGAGAGAGAGAGAGAGAGAGAGAGAGAGAGAGAGAGAGCTAACTTTAAAATTTTCTCAAACTACCCTTGAATGAAGCTGTTTAAGAGATAGAGCCAAAGAAAGAGAAAACTCTGAGTGGTTCTCTTTAATATATTCATAATCTCAGAACATTGGATTTCTATATCCTAGTTGTTAAAGTCCCCATTTTGGTATGTTTGCAACTTCAAATTAATGATATTAATATCAAATGACATATCTGCTTTCAAGAAAATATTTACATCGCACGTTTTAGTAAAGTCCTCCTTTCTTCCTTTATTAGACGACTCCAAGAAGATAACAGAGACACTCTTGAGTACTATATCTTATTATTTTTTTCATATTATGAATAATACAAGAGTAGTATAGTAGGTGTTATTTAACCAAAGCTTTATTATCAGTGTATATAACCACTCCATTTCCTAATTTCATTATTTTTACATCACTGTTATTAATCTTAGCTCTTGATCATACCTTTTTGTATTTTATGCACTCTTAATAATAATCAATTATGAATTTTGCACACATACCGTTAGCCTGCCTTGAAGAGGCATTACACTAAGGTAAACGTGGTCTTGGTTAGGTGTTTCCATGATACTTGAGCAACAGCTCAGTGCCATTCGGGCACTATAAGCACAAGGTCGTGAGTCTGTGACTCCAGATTTATTATAGAGATTCACAAAGAGAATAGATGACAGATTCAGAGATGACTATTAAATATGCCAAAATTACATTCCTTAGCCTATGGAAGACAGATAGGATTGTTTCTTAGCCCAAGATGATCAAAAAGGTAGGCAGAGGGCACGACCCCTCCAGCAGGATCATTTGCCAGCATCTACGATAATGGCACTGTGCCAAGTTGGCACTCATATAATAATAACTAATGGCAATGGTATATCTTATTTTAAATGCATCATACTGTGGTAGGCATGAAAGGGAAGTCATAGGACTTATACAGTTGGCATATCTGTCAATGGCACTCTGCATGGGCAGAAGGATTAACATAAAATGGGGGCCTTGGTAAGGCATAAAACAAATGTGAGCAATAATCAAAAGTAAGGAAGGGAAATGTTAAAAGGGAAGAATAAAGGATAGAGTTATAAGGAAAACAGAATAGTGAAGGACCCTGACATCCTCTTCTGGATAGAGGTGCCAAAGTCTTCGTAGGGAAATAGGGAAAAAGGATGGCATTGTGCCAGGTTGGTACGGGTGCCAGAAGAACTCAGGGCTCTCTGTAAGCTACCTGGAATTATCCTTGCCCATGGTATTTCCTCCTCAGGCCTCTTTTAATGTGATGGTTTGTCTCGGTAAGGGGAATTGGTGTAACCGAGCCCAGGGAGGATAATTGAGTGCCACCTGTGTTGGCTTCCTTGACAGCTGACGCAAGGATCCCTTTTGCAAGCTCTACCATGATCCAGTTCATCGGCTAATTGAGACATGGCAGAATCCTTATTCACTGTTGCGTTTTTGGTGGACTGAGACAGAGAGGAAGCAGTCATGGGGGGTGTGAGAAGCTCGCAGGCAAGAATGACCAGCTCAGGTATGGGTTGCGAGGACGCACCTTTGAGTGAGCTTCCGCTGTGGTCGGTAGGATCCGTCTCTCTTACCAACATTGGTAGCGTCACTAAGACGGGAGAGGAGAGGGGACCTGTACTGGGATCTCTGGAATGGAGATCAGGGGCATGCTCTGGCAATGGCACTAAGGCAGGGCCAGGCACTAATGATTGATTTGGAATTTGCTCATCATTCGGGACGGACAGAGCTTGGCACTGCTCAGTGCACCCAAGTGACACTGGCAGAGATTGTGAATCAAGAGTAGGATCTCCTGGAGGGAGATCTACTTGGGGTCCTGTCACTGGCACTGGTGCAGGGTCGGGGACTGGAATGGGATCAGGAATCAATCTTGGTGGAGGGACCACTGCACACTGCACTCAGGTGGCACTGGCAGTGGAACGAAATCAGGCGTTTGAGTTTTACTCGTGCCTAATAGATGATTTGGGGGATTTGGACCTCTGGATTGCTCCTGTCCCAGAAGGATGTCATAACCTCCCGAAATGTATCTGGCGACTGTAAGGTTGCAATTTCAGATCGATGAGGTCTTGTGATCCTCAACTTGATGGTAAGGAGTATCATTTTTAAGTGATTGATACCCTCAATCGTGATGAGTTTCTGTCTGTTAATGGTAACTCCACGGGGAACTTTGTCTTCCCTTATGAGGGACATTTGTGCACCAGAATCCTCAAATGCTTCGAGGTGGCTGGTGGGACACCTACATCGGGGAAGTGCTACATAAATGGGACCCTGGGCTGGAGGACCTAAAGATGTTGGAGTTGTGACTGCCAAGGCAAAGGCGGGCATACTTGATTTATTATTATTATTAGGGCATTTTGTCTATTGGGTAGAGTGGCTATAGACTTTGCAAGAGGGGCAATAAGTCCGGCTATAATCCTTACCTGGACCTGTCCCATAGAAGGGAACAGGCCCTTTACCGTTTGTCCATGACCCAGGTATGGCTAGGGGTGTTGTCTCATTTGAGGATGTAGAGGGGTTTTGTGGCTGATTCTCAGCCTTCAAGCGGCACTGTTCAGTGGGGTGCCCTGTTGTCTTACAGTACCCACACACGGGTTTCTTATGTGGGGTGCCCATTGTTGTGAGGTTGCTGGGAGTTGGTCGAAGCAGGTGAGGAGGGACGTAATTTCTGTCCATGGGAACTAAGATGGGGATGATGCGTATCCCATATGTCACTTGACCAATGTCTTGGGAGCCTTATCGCATAGATGAGTAACGAAAGCTGGCGGGGCAATAAGTAAGAAGTCTTTGAGCTGGAAAAGTTTTAGGACTTCCTCCACACTAGTGGCCTTCAGAGATTCTAGCTATCGTTTTAGGGTCTGGGTCTTTCTGAAGATCCACTCAGATCAAGTTTGGCCTGATTCTTTGGGCATATTTCTCCACCTTTTCCTCCAACTGTTGGGAGTTATTTCAGAAGCCTTTATAATGGCTTGGTGGACAAGGTCAAAATTTCCTTGATCCTCAGGGGGGAGAGCATTGAACGCAATGGCACCCTTTCCTTCAAGGTGTTGTCCCACGATCAGAGAAATTTCTTCAGTAGAGGGCTGATAGGTCGCCAGGACCTTTTCAATATGGTTGAGCCAGACCTCAGGCTCGGCTTCGTCCCATTTTCTTATGAGGGTGCCTACACTGCTGAGGGTTGAGTGAGGAGAGGGTGTTGATGTGTTGCACATGTAGTGAGCTGCCATTGCAAGCTGATGAGCTCTGTCCTTCTCCCTCTCCTGTCTTTCTGCTTCTTCTTGTTTCTCCTAGGATATTCTTTCTTTCTCCCTCTCCTGTCTTTCTGCCTCTTCTCGTTTCTCCTAACATGTTCTTTCCTTCTCCTTCTGTCTTTCTGCCACCTCTCGTTTCTCCTAGGCCATTCTTTCTGCCTCTCATTTCGCCTTGGCACCGTCTTGTCCGGATAGTCCCATGTCCTTTCCAGCGGACATGTAGAATTTTAAGTCCTCATTGTGCTGGGCTCTGGATGTCGTAGACATTTTGAAATAAAGCTTATATGGGCTTGACCCGTTAGAAAATCAAATATGTCTGAGAAGGCTTAGGGCTGTTCGGGGGAACAGGTTCATTATGTCTGATGAGACTCAATAGTGTTTGAAATGAACAGATTCAGGCTGTCTGAATGAACTAAAGGTGTCTGAAAAGACTCAGGTGTCTGAAAAGACTCAGGTGTCTGAAAAGACTTGGTTGCTCAGAGTGAACGTAAATGGATATGTCTGAATAAGACAAATCTCAGGGTATCTGAAAAGACTGTTAAAAATTAATGTCTGAATAAGACAAATTTCAGGATGTCTGAAAGAGACTGTTAATTCATATATCTGAATAATACAAATAATCAGTATGTCTGAAAAGACTTAGTTAAAATTTACTATGTCTGAGTAAAACAAATCTGAAACACCCTATTGTCTAGAATGAATGAAGATTAGTTTTTCTGAATAAGACAAATAAATAAGACGAACATGTGTGAACAAGACAACCTCAGGGTGTCTGAAAGTGTTAAAAATTAATATGCTATGAATAAGACAAATTTCAGTTAAAAATTAATATTCCTGAGCAAGACAAACTTCAGGGTGCCTCTTAATATGTCTGAATAGACTTAATGGTTCTTAATAAATGAAAATTTAGCCCAAGCTAACGTAAGCCTTCATGTATATTTTATTTTGCAGAGACGCTGCAGAACTAATAAAAAGAAAAGGCTTACGGGTAAAGGAAATTTTCCTTGCTCTGTTAAGTAATTTTAAAATGTGGCGTAATGAAAACAGTACATCGATCCTACCGAATATTAAAATCTCTAACACATGAAGGTAAGAAAAAAAAAATGCTTAATCTTATAACATACGTGGGGAGGGAAAGAAATGGTTATTCTCCGTTATCAACACAACTTAGCTCGCACGTGTATTCAAATGTTTACTTCTGGTCTCGTAACATCTGCCAACAAAAGAATGAGTCAGAAGGGTTGGGGGTGGGGGGGGGGGGAGGCGTTCGTCTTGACCACGTGTCTGGCCTTCTACCTGGGCCTACCCGCAGTAATGAATGAATAAGGGAATTCTCGATAAAGTTTATTGCTTTAAAAAATGCGTAAATGGGTAAAATTTAGCGAGCGAAAGAAAGGGATTTATATGTGTGCGCTGTGCGTGCAGTTTTATAACAATTAAATTTCTAATGGAACTCACAAATCAAAGATGGTGGACGGTCAGGGATGGTCCTGCATGGCCTGGAATTGAAGATTCCGTGTCGAAATTACTATTCTCTCGTCTTGAGAGCCGAAATTTGGATGCCTAAATACTTCCTAGCCTTTCCTATCGATTGATGAAGTGCGAGAGAGAGAGAGAGAGAGAGAGAGAGAGAGAGAGAGAGGAGAGAGAGAGAGAGAGAGAGAGAGAGAGAGGATAAACCCAGCGATGTGAAAATAGCTGGAGTTAAAGCCCTGGTGGTCGCCTACAATGTGCCTATCTGGTAATTCATGACTTTCAATTTGTCTTTAACATGTGGACAAAGGAATAGGGGCTTTATTCCTTTTATTAACTCTTCAACTGAGTTGTTCCCTAGCTTCCTATTCATAAAACATGCAGCTAACATGGAACAGCACAAAATCTCGTGGAATTGTTAATACGCTCTCTCTTCTCATGAACTAATTTGGCATGCACATGGTTTATCAATTACCTAACGCTGATTGCAGTCACTTTTCACAACTAGCATAAACCTAAACAAAATATTTCAACACGTACTTACGCTGTGGAACTAACTCTTCTTATGTGCTTAAAAATGAAGGGGGTTATGATATCAAGATCGTCTCTAAAATTATGCAGACCAGCTAGCAGTTGCTATTCTGTTGATAATAGCAAGGCAATCAAATCCTGGTGAGGTACGATTGTTGCTACGAATGTCCTGGGGATATTTACTTAACTCTGGGCGGCAACGGATAACGCAAGGAGTTCCTTTTATTTATTAAACATCTGACTCAAAATTAGGACAATTCGTAGACAAAACAAAGAACATCTACGGCTTAAGGCCTTCTTCATGTGAGGGAAATTACGTAAACTGAAGGGTTATCTTAATTAATTATATTTACATAACAAACACAGATCAGAAGAATGACGAATTACTGATCAAGTAATAACAAGGGCCTGCTAAAATAATGAATCCTACACAGTATAAATATTCTATGCTGACAATGTCTTCATAACAGGGAACATCGCAGTGGGAAGAGGGAACTGCACATGGATCGGCCGAGAGATTCCATAGTAGAGGCCTATCTGCAAATATATGCAAGATGGTTACTTGCAATAATAATAAGACGCTCAAAGGGAACTGAGGAATGCACAGATGGTGCCAGATAACTCAGTTCAACACTAATGTATAACTACGTTAACACTGAATGCCCTAACACAAATTACTGCAGGTGATTGCGCAATGGAAAAATAAATGAAACATTAGACAGAGAAACTAACCGGGATCGTGACTGGCTAAAAATACCTTATCCCTGCACATTACCTTCGTCAAGATGACGGGTCGTCGTTGATGAGGCACTGGCGATGAAGGAGGGAGTTATAATGCCACTACAAAATATACTGGTTTGAGCCACGGGGTTGAAACACATGGTTCAAAAGGACAGCCAAGATGAGGACATCTGTCCTCGTTCTTGTTGAGTGTCTATTTATAACCTTCGGGGATTACGCACCGTGTCTCTTCCAGGTGGCGCAAAGGTCAATCTTTGTCAGGTTTTCTATAATGTCGACCACATGGTGTCAGTTAACCCATGTGGAGGGCTCAGAAAGAGGAGGGGGTGCCAACTTTCGTTTTTTGTCTCCTCCCTTGCCTTGCTGGATGCAGGGGTACCTGGAATGAGGCCTAAAAGCAATCACTTTGAACAGAAGGAGGGGTTTAGGTTTATCCGTTTTGGGGAATGAAAGAGAGAGTTTTTGAAGGGGCGAATGGAAACCACAGTTCTAGTAATTAAGGATTTTTATATTCCTTTTTGAACTATGTTGCAAATGTAAAAATGGGTGGGGTTGCAGGAAAAGAGATCCCATTCGTTGCAATATATATATATATATATATATATATATATATATATATATATATATATATATATATATATATATATATATATATATATATATATATATATATATATATATATATATATATATATATATATATATATATATATATATGTGTGTGTGTGTGTGTGTGTGTGTGTGTGTGTGTGTGTGTGTGTGTGTGTGTACATGTATATATACGGTTTATTTGCCTAGGAATACAGGAAAATATATTTAAAAATAGAATTAAGATAATTTGATAAGATTAAAGATGCTGAGGGAAGAAGGATATGCCAAGGATACTCAGAATCAGAAGGCAGTATTGACAAGTAAAAGAGATAGAAAGAAAATAATCGCAACTTGTGAAATTAAATGGTTAGTGAAGGAGAACATAAAGATGCCTCAAGTGAATTTGGAGAGCAAAAATAATTGTGTCAGAATACATGAGGACCAAATCGATAGTCAGTAACAAAGTTATTGAGAAAAAGAACAATTTTTTTTTGGAAAATGGCTTGGATGACATATTGGAATGGTATGGTCTTAAAGTACAGTAAGCGAGTAGCGAAGATTATAATAAGGTGTATGGTATTGGTAGTGTATGTGCAGTACATAGGTGTCAAGTAGACTGATGCGCTGCTCTTTAGCCTTTTAGAGAGGTAAATGAAACAGCTATTGGTTTGGGTTTTTCAAATAAGAGGTTTATCCTAGATTCAGTATTCATAAAACGATTTTGGTACTGACTTTTGTCTTGTTTTTTTCTGTGAATTGACGTGAGCATATGCCCTAGAAAATTAGATTTTTTACTACTTTTCAAAATACTACAAAATATCCCAGCCATAAATATTCATATGTTGCCTAAAATAACTAGACATTTCTGCTTTTGTCTTTACGGATCAGAGTATAGTTAAGATAATTTGTCATTCATCAAATACCGTTGTCTAAATGAAACTGAATGGTACGAAATCTTTGAAACTACTGAACACCGAAGCCTTCTCTTTAAGTTTTTACACTATCTGGCAATTTTCTAAACTTTATTTTCTTTGTATAAAAAATCCAATTTATATCTTTTACAGTAAATTATATAAGTCCCTGCTATAACATATAAGGATCGATGAAAATTTTGAGGACATTATTATCAGTATTTTAAAAATTTTAATTAATTTCCTGGCTCTCTTCAAAAACATCTAAAGCTCGCAAGATAAAAAATTAATTACCAGAACATGCGACGAGAAACTGGTGTCATATCCAACGTCAAAAAAGAACGTTGTTTTATCAAATATCTTCAACATTTTATTTTGAGTTTGGGATGAATCTTTCTCATTTAAGCTATTGGGTGTAAATTATATTAAAGGCTTCCCACGGATAACAGGTGTTCTTTCTACCACAACCATTATATTCCATTTTTACCAACTATTTTGAACCAGTGACCCGATGCACGTTGCTTTTAATAAGAGTAACTAATTATATTAGGATTCCATTTAAAGAAATTAATTAAACCATATAGCGCACCAATTATACAAAGAGAGAGAGAGAGAGAGAGAGAGAGAGAGAGAGAGAGAGAGAGAGAGAGAGAGAGAGAGAGAGAGAGAGAGAGAAGATGGAACGATTTAATCAAGCTAGATCTAATTCTATTGATATCCTTGATTATCAGACATGTATAAACTTTCGTAAAAATGCAACTTTTTATTATAGTTCCTTATATGGTTGAGAAAACTTTATATTATTCATAATGAAATGTTTACTATGTTTCATATCCTTCCAATTGGTTGCAAAAGTTCTTTAGGTTACCTTAGAAATTCACATTTTAAATCGCACATTGTTGTTACAAATAAATGGTATGCAGACAATGACACTAGGATTAATGAGGTACGATTACTCTAAGTCTTGTTTTTAAGCTATTCAGAGTCACCCACTTTTGAATGCTGTGAAGGGTATGCAATAGTCTAGTATTTGATCTCTGAAACTGGAATTATCAGTTACTTGAGTTATGATGCGTTGCTACTTATTGCATCAGGTTGCTGTATACTCTTCGTATTTCAATATTGCACCTAAATTCTTCATAATCCTAGAGTACTCAATTCTCCATTAATCTTAATGCAGAACAATAATCCTAGAATTTTTACTGCCCTACTTTGGAATTTCTGCACTTTAGTGTAAAACCGAAATGCTAGACAAAATGATGGTATCTGTATAATTGTAGAACAACCGCAAATATACATAGTCCTTAAATGTACTTTACATGCATTACGTGGCCGGTTTGGGAGATCCAGATCTTAAACAGTAAAAAATATCAATCCTTTACTGATAGAAATCAAATCTTTCGAACACCGAAACTTCCAGATAAATTGTTTCTCAACCTGATATATAAGTTTTTTATATTTCTGAATACCCCTTTGAGAGATTGAATTTTAACTGTAGCCATGAGGTGGTGGAGTATATATGTATATATATATGTATATATATATATATATATATATATATATATATATATATATATATATATATATATATATATATATATATATATATATATATATATATATATATATATATATATATATATATATATATCTCATACAGCAAGAAGGAACACGTGCTTGAGAATATCACTAAGTCCACGTCGGAAGGTGAGTGAAAACCGGGACTTAGAACAAGCACTGTCGTAGTTTATTCTACATTTTCGAGTTCACACTGAATACAAAAGAAGTTGGCAGAGGTTTATATACCAAAACAGGAGGTGGGGGCGGGGTTACTGTTTATTAATCTGGGCACCATGTTCCTTAAACAAAAAAGGCAGGGACAAAGGATCAAGGGATAATCCAGGGTGGAGATGAACATTCCTGGTGGAAGTAGCTTCGATGACGACAGTTTCTAGCAGATTTTTGTTTCGATGGTCTTTGACCTCGTAGATGACCGTTGACTTATCCCAGTTCATCCCATGGCCTGTCTTAAGGCAATGATTCACAATGCCATTATTCGATAAGCTTCTTGAAATGGCATATTTGTGCTGGGAGCTTCTTACTTTTAATCCTTTTTGATGTGTGTTTCTCAAAATATTATATTTAAATACTAAGTTAATATCAATAGTTATTAAAAGGGCACTGCAGGAATGAAATTAGGATGAAATGGTAAACAGAGAATATTCTTAAGTTCGTTGTTAACACTGGTTGGATTATAATATGACTTTTTTGCTTTATTTTTACAAAGTTCTAAAAAATATGGACTTTGTAAAAATAAAGCAAAACAGTCATATTATAATCCAACCAGTGTTAACAACGAACTTAAGAATATTCTCTGTTTACCATTTCATCCTAATTTCATTCCTGCAGTGCCCATTTTAAAAACTATTGATATTAACTTAGTATTTAAATATAATATTTTGAGAAATAAACTAATTAAGAATAGCCCACCCAATTCAAACAATATTGTATACAGTATTCCTTGTACAGAATGTAATAAGATTTATATTGGTTAAACATCAAAAGGATTAAAAGTAAGAAGCTCCCAACACAAATATGCCATTTCATGAGGCTTACCGAATAATGGCATTGTGGATCATTGCCTTAAGACAGACCATGGGATGAACTGTGATAAGTCAACGGTCATCTACAAGGTCAACGACCATCGAAGAAGAAATCTGCTAGAAACAGTCTTCATCGAAGCTACTTCCACCAGGAATGTTAATCTCCACCCTGGATTATCCCTTGATCCTTTGTCCCTGTCGTTTTTGTTTAAAGAACATGCTGCCTAGATTAACAAACTGTAACACCGACCCCATCTTCTGTTTTTGTATACAAACCTCTGCCAACTTCTTTTGTATTCAGTGTGAACTCGAAAATGTAGAATAAACTACGAAAGTACTTGTTCAAAGTCCCAGTTTTCACTCACCTTCCGACGTGGACTTAGTGATATATATATATATATATATATATATATATATATATATATATATATATATATATATATATATATATATATATATATATATATATATATATATATATGTGTGTGTGTGTGTGTGTGTGTGTGTGTGTGTGTGTGTGTGTGTGTGTGTTTGTGTGTGTGTGTGCCTACACACAAGCACACGAGGACTACCTAAGGAAAGTAATGCAATAGTCCCTGCTAAATTCATGCTTTACCTGTTAAATCGTTAAAGGACATCCTGTGCAGGTTACATACATAATATTATTCTGTTCACAAATCCAAGCAGAGGGCTTGTCAGCAACAAGGTGGACCGCCTAAAATATAGCGCCATTCACCTCAGTCTTACAGGTAAATTCTCTCAGTTCCTGGCTGGTGAAACATTTCTTACCCATACCATTTTTACGCCAGTTATCATAATTATACTTTTTAGGTTTCCCGCTTCTCCTTCAAAACACTCTGACCCGGTTTTATCACTTCCGCATATATCCTCGTTTCTCAACTTTCATATTTCTTGTGCCACAACTTCCGCCGTCTTTCTTTGGTTCACAATTTTTAATGGCGTCTTTCTTCCATAAAGGAGAGTTGCTTTAACAAAACCATCGTTTGTTCATTTTTTTTTTTTTTATTCCACATGACGGCCATTTTCCTTCCCAGTCTTTTGCACACATCTTGTCATCTTCTGCGCTTCTCCAATTCTTTGAGTTGCCTCTTCTCTTATCTTATCATATTACACATATCTACTCATAACTACTTTTACAAAACTCCTGGCTCTATTCTTCCACCGACCAAAAGGAGATTTTTTGTTCAAACTTCCTGCTTTCTATTTGTTGTGTTGTCATAAAGTTGCTCTTGCTAACACTTGCTCACATCTTCTTTTCTTGCAATTCAGTTTATGATGTTTTCTATTCTCTGCAGTTTTTCTTTAATAACCAGTCTTTCCCTTTTTCGAATTAAATAAAAATCCCCTATATCACGAAAGCGGTTATCTCCTTATATGAACTCTCTGGGATTCATTCTTTTTATAATCATCATCAGCTTTTAAAGCCAATACCTTTCTGCCGCTTATATAACTTAAAGTAAAGCAGATTTTATCACTTTAACATGACGATGCATCCCTTAAGTTTTATCTTTAATGGGTCTGTTAAGATTAGCCATTACTCGTGCTCCTGCAACAATCATTTCTAAGCAAGGATTAAAGCATTTCTCTAATTCGAAAAAGAAAAAGTATTTTGTCAACGATACTGATTACCACTCTACTTTGAGGATCGTAATTTTAAATACGATCTTTTACTCGTTTTAAGACATTATTATAGATAAATCCCAAACCTAACTTACTTAAAAGAGAGATACTTGAGTGCTCAGCAATAATGATATACAATGAGACTGAATACAATGATGCGCTGAGCAACAACAGACAACAAGAGGACTCTCGAAAAAGAGATAAAAGTTAATCCGAACAAAAGCGGAACGCGAATCCCTTGTCATGGCCACAAAAGATTTAATGCAATCACCCTTAGCGGAAAAGGCATCATCGCAAGACCTCATTACAATGTCTAATCCTTTCATCGTTTTACCGTCTTTTATGTTCAAAGCCACTTTAGCATTATGCTATTAAGCGCTTATGACGAGCTAAAGCAAAGGATTTTCCGCCATGTCATCGTGAAAAATTGTCGGCTCTAAACGGCTCTTGCATTAAAGTGCCGAGAACTGGATCCAGGATCGGAGTTACTTAAGCAAATGAGTTCTCGAAAATTTTCTCTTCCCGTTTTGCAAAAGTGCATGGAAACATGAGGTCAAATTGCAGATAAAGAATGGAGTACAAAAGGAAATGTGAAATAGGTCAGAGATTTCCTGGAACCTGTAAAAGGAGAAATGAATACAGAGAGCCCCATTATTTTGTTCTCTCTCTCTCTCTCTCTCTCTCTCTCTCTCTCTCTCTCTCTCTCTCTCTCTCTCTCTCTCTCTCTCTCCATTTGTCTTTCTACAAAATATAATTGAATATAATTCGCCTGTATGACTTTGATAGCCTCTTATTCTGATAACACATTTTCCTTTTAAAAAAGTTTGAGAATCTTTTGCAAGTTTCTTCCTTGTTCCCTTTACTATGTCTGTGCGTTTATCAATAAAGGAACTATCATCTGAAACGGAAAAAAACTATTATACTCGATATTGTAAACATCTAGTTATCAACAATGCAAAAATTAAACGATATAATTCATTAATTACGTTGTTGAAAATTCCTCGATTTGTATCTCCGAAAAGTACTATATTTTTGTCGAAATTCCTCGTTGACAATGATTTTTTCTTACCTACTAAACCTTTATTGTTTCGAGAAGAAGAATCACACCATTACTGCAGATTAAATCCAGGAGTAATTCGTACTTAACAAATAAGAAACAGAGGATGTTAT
>JANJGK010000008.1:59011092-59028592 GCA_039081455.1 Macrobrachium rosenbergii
ATATATATATATATATATATATATATATATATATATATATATATATATATATATATATATATATATATATTATATATATACATATACTATATATATATATATATATATATATATATATATATATATATATATATATATATATATATATATATATATATATATATATATATATATATATATATATATATATATATATATATATATATATATATATATATATATATATATATATATATATATATATATATATAATATATATATATATACTATATATATATATATATATATATATATATATATATATATATATATATATATATATATATATATATATATATATATATATATATATATATATATATATATATATATATATGTTAAATATATTTATGGAGGTATTCGTAACATACCAACGCTTGCTGTATTCAGTGACCTTGCAAGTGGGGGTATGTGTTTGTTAATTCAGCGCTCAACGTTCATTCACCTGTAGAGATTCCGTCCACATGATCGGCAATTGATCGATTGATGACCTTAACATGGTTCAGAATGCAGCGTCACGTGTCAGTGATAGAAATTTCCATCATTATTCATGGAACTTTTGGGTCTGGTTATAATCGGATTCATAGGTGTGTAAAACGCAAATATTCGTGCATACGATGGTTACAACATCGCCAAGGTGCGAGGGCTCTGGCGGAGAGCTATTCATTCTTTTGCACAAAACGAAAGTGCCTGTAATTGTTTTGGGACACACTAGGGAATTGAAATTCCTTCAGCGGAAAGTAAGTGTTGAACTTTAAATTTACTAACTTTTACAAGTGTTACCACTATTATTTAGTGATTTAACTTGGATGCCTTGGTTTATCAGTATTTTTCGCATTTTTGAAATGCTTGATTTTATCCCATTTTCTTATTTTATTGTTAATATTGGATATTAGTTCTTTAACAGGAATGCTTTTAAAGGACCCATGATTAATTGGGGAAGATATCCTCCTGTTAAACGAGCATTCAAAATGGTCGATGGGGGAAGTGGTAGTTTAAAATGGAACCATTGACAGAAATGACTTTGCAAGCTATGTGTAACAGACTTCAGTGAACTGAGGGGTTATTTCAGAGACTCGGTGGGGACAGGAAATAGTCCCCACGTATCATATCTGGCATACAAATACGTACTTTCCATTGGGATAATATTTAATGGGTTTAATATTTACCTTCCATAATTTCATTTTACCTGATTTGTTGTTAAAATTCCTTAATAAATTTTAATTTTGTAATTTTAGGATTTGATTTACACACCTGAGACAGAATAGTAAATGAGAGAGAGAGAGAGAGAGAGAGAGAGAGGAGAGAGAGAGAGAGAGAGAGAGAGAGAGAGAGAGAAGGAACTTCTCGGCTGCCGGCTACAGATACTAACAAAACTCAGGTAAGGCCAAAGGTCCTTTGTCAAGGTTCGACATAGCCCTTTAACAGTAATGGGCAGCTTTGAAGACACTTTAACAGTGCCACGAATTCACGCCGAAAAAGGAATGTGTGTAGGTGTTTGTTTTTTTGCAATTAGGTAGACAGTTAAGAAACATATTTCATGAGGAGTTACCTGGAAATGTTGGTATTCGTGGTTACTAAGGCTTGCAAAGTTGTGAAGGGGCGATAACGGAGTTCTCAGCTTGACACAGTCTTTTTCAGCAAGTGGTTTAAGAGGGAGTGATTAAAGAGTGTATTAGGAGAGTGCCAATAAGGAGTGTCGGGTTTTACTGCCGTCTTCGATGCGATTATGTATTTATATATTTTTAAGTAAAGAGCAGTTGTATCTTAGCGCGCGTTGGGATGATCGTGGTCCCGTGGCAATGCTGGGATATGAGCGGGAAAAAGAAAGTATTTGTTATAATTTTTGTTATATCCACTTTGAGATTCTCTTTTTCTCTCCTTTTTCTTTTTTTCTTCTCTCATTGAATCGTTGTGGGGTTGAATTGTGTGGGTATCTGTAATGTTTTATTTTTTATGTGGGTGTGTTTAATGGATGATTTTTGCATTTAACTAAATCACCTGTGCCTCTGTTTAGAGACAGAGTGCAGCACCTTGTTTGCAATCTCAGCACTTGCGCTCGCAGCCGGCGAGGTGTGGCTCTCTTTGCATGGTAATTCGGCTTTTGTCTTCGGGTGCCAAAGCAGCATCTATCTCCTTGGAGATAGGCGTCCGTGCCGAGTCTGCAACTTCAGCATCTGTCGCTTCCTAGCGGCTAGGGGGGAATTAGAGGGGGAGTTTTACCCAGGGGAATTTCCTTCATTTTAATTCCTCCTCTTTCTTTCCTTCCTTGGGGGACCTTGTATTTGGCCTTGACTGACATATATGGCCTTGCGTTTTGCTGTTTAACTGGGTTATGGGCACGCATATGGGAGAGAGGATTTACTCCCGTTGTGTTTTTGAATATTTATGTATTGAGGGGATAATAATGTTTAGATTTTTTTTCTTTGTGTATTTTTGCTTCTTTTGCTGTTTTAGACCATATTATATGAGGTTTTGATATTATATGTATCTGAAATCAAGCCGGGTTTATTGGATGACGAAAGAAATTGCGCAAGAAGTGGAAAAAGCTATGCCTTCGAGAGGGGGCAAATCTTTATTAGACGTGGATGTTAGTTTCAATTTAGGTTTAGCTAAGAAGGAAGAAGTCGGGGAAATGGCAGCGGGGACGTCAGGAGCTACATCGTTGGCCCATAAAATCCCGACTGTTGCTTCGTCAATTCAGCCTTTTGCGGAAAGGTTTAATGAAGCTAAAAGTTTTCTGGCTTTGGATGTGGGGGATATTGGCTGACTCTGTCGTAGTTTTCAGTTTCAAAAATTTCACACTTGGGAAGACCTCAAAGGGTTTCTTAGAACTGCCTACGGGGCAGTTGAGTGTGGGGATTCAGTACGGGATATAAGGGCATTCTATAAGATTAGGAAAGGGCCGAGCTCTATAGTAGATTTTAGCTCACAATTGTTTGATGCTGCAGGAGATTTCGTGGAGAAATTGAAAGGTTCGAGTTGGGTATCTGGTAATTATATTTCGTTAGAAACTTTCAGAAGGTGTTGTATTTTTCCTAGCTTTTGAATGACGTCCCTGACACAGTAGTGAGTAGTTTTGAGAGCCAAGTAAAGCGTATGTCTGATGAGGCATTGACCTTTGCCCAGATTAGAAAGCACATGTCCAAATGTCCAACGATAGATAGCATCTTTTTTCAATGGCACGCCGAAAGCCTCGATGGTAGGCCAGAGGGTCTTCCGGCATAGAGAATCTAATTTTACCGCCAGTGGTTTTTGTGGTAAAGTGGAGAATGATAGAAGATCTAATTTTGTTTCTAGTAGTTTTTGTACCAAAGTGGAAAGTATTAGGAGATCCATGGATCAAACCCCACAGTTTCGTTGTTTTAATTGCAATAGGGTGTGCCATACCAAGAAGTTTTACCAGGTTAAATACTGTGCTAGTTGTCAGAGTGCAGAGCATTCTTGGAAGTTTTGTCCATCATTCAAAAAAAAAAAAAAAAAACAATGTTAAGCCAGTGCCTCAAAATTTTAGTGGTAGCTATAAGAAAGATCCTTAGGAGGGAGATCAAAGAAAGTCTAGATATAGACAGGATTTTTGGAGGGCCAAACAGCAAAATGGAAAAAGGTAAACTGTTCATGTCATATAGCCCTTTTGGGAGATATACGAGAACTGAAGCCTGCGGTGAAGGGAGCCATAACTGGGTCTAGTATTTTGATTTTTGTAGATACAAATGCTACAGCCAGTTTGGTGGAGTATGATTTTTATTAGTTGATGTTTTCCCAGTATCAGTTAAGGCTTCAGAGGAGAAAGAGTTTGATGTACAGGCTCATAAACATTTTGTTGTAGGTGAGGAGGACATCTGTTTTTTGCTGGGGAACCAGTTAGGAAGGGAACCAGTTTTGGTAGTAAGAGGTGTTAATTTTGGGAATATGCTTTTATTGGGCCATCCTGCATGTAATAGAATAAGTATTTCTATATACCCTAGTAAAGGTGGTATAACAGTTATGCAAGGGAGTATGGCTGATGTAGGAGAGGAAATTGTGGGAGACACTATTCACTGGGAGATATTGAGTCTAATGATGAGGGGGGGAGAGTGTAGAAAGGTGTCACGTTGGAGGATATTATTTTAGAACTAAGTATGGTTGCTATGGTGAAAGTGAAGGTGGGAGATATAAAGATGAACACACAGGTGTGTGTGTGTGTGTGTGTGTGTGTGTGTGTGGTGGAAGATAGTGAGAAGCTTAAAGGTGTGGTGAGTACAATTTCGGTCAATAAAGTGTCAAATAATGGTGTTACATGGGTGGAATTGTTCAACTGCAATAATTCAGTTATCAGGGGAATACATATCTTGTGGATTTGGAGGAATGGGGTGATGATATTGAATCAGTAGCATTAGTGAAGGAGCACAATGGATTTTCAGAGGCTGAAATGGGGGTTAGAAGGGAGATTTATAGGAATCTTTCATGTGAAGCAGATTATACAGAATATACAGAGGGGTTAAGTGAGATGTTAGCTGAATATGCAGATGTTATTGCATTAAAGGGGGATAAAATGGGGATAACAGATGTGTTAGAGCATCAGGTGCAGGTGGAGGAAGGGACTAAACCCCTATTTGTCCTGTTGTATGGGATACCTTTTAAGATTAGGGAGCAGGTTGAGCAAGGGGTTAACAAGTGGGAAGAAGAAGGTATAATTAGGCCTAGCTTGTCACCATTTAATTTCCCATTGTTGGCGGTACCCAAGAAGGATGGTTCAATCTGTGAATGTGTAGGTTTTAGGATGTTAAATGAGAAGACCATTCCTGATAGGTATCTGATGGCTTGTCAGGTAGTCCTATGAAATTTACGAGGCTAGTGAATACAGTCTTGCATGAGTTGATGAGGAAAAAGGTATTTGTCTACATGGACAATGTCTTGATTGCTACAGAATCCATAGAGGAACACTTAGAAGTGCTTAGGAAAGTCCTTAGGAGATTTAGAATGGCAGGTCTGAAAGTTAAACTAGCCAAGTGTGATTTTTTGAAGAGACAGATCGTATATTTAAGACATGCAATTTCGAAAGAAGTCGTTCGAGTGAATGGTGAAAAAGTCAGGGCTATCGCAGATTTTCTTACACCCAAGACTAAGAAGCAGATCAGATCATTCACGGGGATGGCGGGATTTTTTCATCAGTTTGCGATGGGGTTTTCTACGTTGTCAGCACCTTTGACAGATGTACTAAGAGATGATGCACAGTTTTCATGGGGTGAAGGCTTAGCAGGCAGTCTTTCAGAAACTCAAAGAAGCTTCGAATAGTCCTCCAGTTTTGAGGTTTGTTGAGTTTTCTTTACCTTTCAAATTAGTGACTGATGCCAGTCAAGAGGGGGTAGATGCTTGCTTAATACATAAATTTGAGGGTAAACTGCATCCAATTGCTTTTTATAGCAGAAAGTTCAAAACATGGAGGAGTAATGAAAGATTAATGGCTACAGTGGATAAGGGAGCATATGCTATGGTGTCTAGCTTGGCTCGTTTTAAGATGTTCGTGGAGAATTAGCCAGATCTTTCTCCTAAGAGGGCTAGGTGGTTTTTGACAATTAGCGATTTTGATTCTAAGCTTAGGTGTATTGAAGGCAATCATAATGTGGTAGCAGATGCCCTTAGTAGGAATTTTGTGGACAAGGAGGGTGGCCATTTGTGTACTGTAACTGGCGAGTGTGTACATTGGGATTCAGTTTAGTTGTGAAGAAACAATACGAAGGTGAGGTTTTAGCAGACGCAAAGGTATTTCTTAGAGGGGAATTAGTGAGAAAGGGCTACAAGTTTCCTTATGCAGGTCTGGAGTTAGAGGGTAATTGTTAGTGAGGAGAATTAAGTAAAAGTTAAGGAGTAGTGAGGATAAAGGTGATATAGCACAGATTGTGGTGCCAAAGGAATTGACTCCAGTGGTTTTGGATATTATGTACTGTAAGTTTGGTAGTCCACATTTGGGGATTCAGAAAACATACCAGAATGTACGTAATAAATTGTTTTGGAGAAATATGTTTTCTTCAGTGGAGAATTTTGTATAGGGCGTGTGATTTGTGTAAACCGGAGAGGGTTACGTCGTGTAAATTGTGGTCTTTTCCTATCCCTAGTAGACCATTTCAGAGCGTTCACATTGACTTTTTGACCAACTTTTGAGAGTTAATCTGTGGCTATAGGCATGTGTTGGCAATTATAGATGAATTAACGAGGTTTGCAGAATTTTTTCCTTTAAAGAATGTGACGGCGAATGAGGTTGCAGTGAAATTTGTCAATGGGTATATTTGTAGATATGGGGTTCCTGAGGTTCTTATTACCGATAATGGAAGAGAAATTTTGAATAGAATGCTAGAGTGTCTTGCGTGAGTCATGGGGATACACTAAGTAAATATTCTTCCGTATAGGCCACTTCCTCGTTGGACTGGTCGGTACCTTTCTCGGATAGCACTCTGCTGGGCCCGCGTTCGAGTCTCCGGCCGGCCAGTAAAGAATTAGAGGAATTTATTTCTGGTGATAGAAATTCATTTCTCGGTATAATGTGGTTCGGATTCCACAATAAACTGTAGGTCCCGTTGCTAGGTAACCAATTGGTTCTTAGCCACGTAAAATAAGTCTAATCCTTCGGGCCAGCCCTAGGAGAGTTGCTTATCAGTTCAGTGGTCTGGTTAAACTAAGGTATACTTAACTTTTTTCCGTACAGGCCTGAAGCTAATGGGTTGTGTGAGCTAGCTAATAAAGGTGCTCGAAGCCCTTACAGTTACAGTGGGTGGTAATGATACTAAATGGGATCGATAGCATAAATAAAATGGTTAGTGATACCATTGGTATGTCTAAAGCATTGCTTGGTTATCCAGTTCAGGGTGCATTGGATTTGTTGTCCATGCCTTCTTACTGTGATGATACAAGTAGATCATTAATTGCTTCAGCTAAGGAGAGACAACGACGTCTTAGAAGTAATCTTGAGTTGAAGACGTAAGAAATGTTTGAGATAAGTATTACAAAGTCAGTCAGAACAAAAATTGTGGTTGGGGAAGGTATTTTTGAAAATTAATTTAAGAAATGAATTATTTTATAAATTAGGTCCCAAATTTGAAAGCCCATTTCGGGTTATAGAAGAGAAATGAGCAAATATATTTGTTTTTCTACATGAAGATATGGGGATGACTATATTAAAACATAAATATATCTTAGATCAAAAGAGTAACTTAACAATGGGAGTTTTTTTTTTTTTTTTAGGAGGCATTTAGTATGTTTTTTTCTCGGTTTTGTTTCGTTGAGGTTAAAATAATTATGTATGTTTTTTCTCACTTTCCTATGCTTGCAGATACAGGGATTTAGCATAATGTGTCATATTTTATTGTTTTTTTTTTTACAGAAATTGTGTATCATTCGGGTCATTTGCATTAATTTGGGTTGGTATTGATGGAAGTTAAATGTTATGTGCTAGTACCATAGAGTTCCGTGTGCTTTTTGATGGTTTGCGGAAAACTTTCAATGTGCTTCAGGTTTCTGTTCGGGAAGTTCAGGCTGACCTAGATTTGGCAGTTGCTTTCTTTATAGTACACACTATAATTTCACATATTGGGAAAGCGACCAGTTCTTCCTATGTTAGATGAGATTAGGTGGCTTTACAGGGGCGTTTTTTTTTTTTTTTTTGTGGTGATGTTTTTCTTTGGGGGTGTTGGAATTAGTTTTAATGAAGGGACTTATAAATGGGAGTCCAATACAGTTCTCATTAGTAATAATTTATATAGGTATTTTGGATGATGAAAAAAATATTTGTCTGACACAGAGTTAATTATATGGATTCCGACAAGTGACAAGGAATTATTTCGCAGTTATATCATACGACCTTTTCCTAGTACGTAAAACAGTACTGTAGCGATGTTAGAGGGACTAGACACTATGTATCTAATAGGGGATAAGTTTCAGGTGGTAGCTATTGATTATAGGTACAGGTGAACATTAGTCCATTATAGATATGTCTGAGATAACTGAGCATTCGTTATGAGGAATATAGTTTCAAGGGTTAAGAGTTTTAATTGACCCATGACGTGACTCTGACAAACTGTTCCTGTAGACCATTCTCCAAACTTTACATGGGGGTGCCATTAGAAAGTGTTCAGCAGCTGTGGTCAAGAAGACTCCGTCCACATGAGATTGAAGTAAATTCAGCAATTGATCAATCAATGACCTGAACATGGTTCAGAGGGCGCTCGAATGCAGTGTCACGTGTCAGTGATAGAATTCCCATCATTATTCCATGGAACGTTTTGGTCTGGTTATACAATAATGGGATTCATGGGTGTATAAAACGGAAATATACGTGCATACGATGGTTACAACATCGCCAAGGTGCGAGGGCTCTGGTGGAGAGCTATTCATTCTTTTGCACAAAACGAAAGTGCCTGTAAGTGTTTTGGGACCCACTAGGGAATTGAAATTCCCTCTGTGAAAAGTAAGTGTTGAACTTACTTTAAAGTTACTATCTTTTATAAGTGCTGCCATTATTATTTTGTGATTTAACTTGGATGCCTTTGTTTATTAGTATTTTTCTTATTTTTTAAATGTGATTTTGTTCCATTTTATTTTATTTTATTATTAATATTGGATATTTGTTCTTTAAATGGAATGTTTTAATGGACCCAAGATTAATTGGGGAAGATATGCTCCTGTTAAACGAGCATTTAAAATGGTCGATGGGGGAAGTGGTCGTTTACAACGGAACCACTGACAGAAATGACTTTGAAAGTTGTGTAACAGACTTCAGTGAAATGGGAGGTTATTTCAGGGACTCGATGAGGGACAGGAAAAAATCCCCATATATCATACCTGACATACAAATATGTACTTTGCTTCGGGGTAATGCTTAATGGGTTTAATATCTATCGTCCATAATTTCATTTTACGTGATTCGTTGTTAAACTTCCTTAATAAATTTTGGTTTTGTAATTTTAAGATTTGATTTACACACCTTAGAGAGAATAGGTAAATGAGAGAGAGAGAGAGAGAGAGAGAGAGAGAGAGAGAGAGAGAGAGAGAGAGAGAGAAGGAACTTCTCGGCTGCCGGCTACAAGATACCAACTGAACTCAGGTAAGGGCAAAGGTCCTTTGACAAGGTTCGACAAGGCCGTTTAACATATATATAAACTAATTTTGCATAGGACCATTTATTCTTTCAAATATTAAACAACGAACAACCATTGATATCGAATTCTCTTTACATTGATAAATCTTAAACCCAAAATGAATTATATACAAGTAGACAGGCTCTGGCCAAACCTCGGAATTATTTTATTGAAAGATACAAGTAGAGTTTAGGCTTTATAAACCGACCTTCTAATATATATATATATATATATATATATATATATATATATATATATATATATATATATATATATATATATATATATATATATATATATATATATATATATATATATATTTGTGTGTGTGTGTGTGTGTGTGTGTGTATGTTTGTCACAACGAAACACATTATCGGGTTGGTGGTTTTAATGAATATTTTACAGACGTAAGTTCTCTTACATTCGAAAAGTCTAGGAAAATTAGTGTAACTTTTAGTGTTGCTCTTTTCTAGTAAAACATTCTTGTTGAGTTTTTTTTTATAGTTTATTTTGCTATTAAATGTAGCGTGGCAAAGGTAATTAATGACTTAGGTAAAGTTTATCAAACAACACTGAGAATCTAGTTATTCATTCGTTTTTTAAAGTTTTATGAATAAAACAAACAATACTCAGTAGATGGTTCGTAAATGAAAATAATTTCTTCATATTAAAATCATGAAAAGAATTTTTTTCTTATAAATTAACAAAAAGAGAATATATCTTTCAAGAAAAATGTACGTGTTGATGATATATGTCTTAAAATCGAGTTTTGGAGGTTAAAAATCTATCTTCCACATTCAGTTCGAACAGCCATTGTTCAGTTGAATCTTTTATTCTGAGATAAGTTTGTTCATTAACGTTTCTTTTTGCCCAAAAGAATTCACAAAGAAGCAGTATCTTTTGTCTCTAAATTATCAGTTCACATTAACCTACGTCTTCGTCGATAAAACTTTTCATATTACTGTTTTTTCCACATATCTGGACATGAGCGTCTCTTCTGCCATGCATTATAGCATTCATTTTCTTTTGTTCAGTGGATCTATCACTTTAATATCCTTTTAGGTATAAAATTATCTTGTTAACAAATTCTTTTATTCGTTCCCGGAGCCTTCCTTTTATAGGTCTTCCTCTTTAAATCAGCTCAAATTGCATTTCTGGGCATGCTAGGTATTCACCTTCTCCCGGTGCCGCCTCAACTTCCATCCTTTTTCTCGTTAAAGAAATGAACATCACTCTTTTACTTTGATGTAGACTATTCTATATATATTAAACAAATCAAAGATTTAGTAACTTATATTTTTGCTACTTTATGTAACTTGCTTAACACAATAACAATCCTTAGTAAATGGCCTCGCGAGTCTTAGGCTGCGTTTACACCAAGCGAGTCGAGTCGTGTCAAGTGAAGACGAGTCATATGACTCGAGTTATTTTTAATCAGCTCCGTTCCCACTGACGGAGTCAGAAAGCCAGGATCAAGCTCAACAGGGACTAGGATGGACTCAAACGCTCTCGCTGAAATATCGGTGTTACTGAAGGAGTAGGCGTAGGCGTCAAAGATTATGGATTCATGAGATTAATGCTAAAAGGCCAGAGTTTGGAAGCTTTGGACATCTGTTCCCAGACTTGAAAAGCAATCCGGAGAAGTTTTATGACTTCTTCAGAATGACAAATGAACAATTTAAAATGTTAGTGGAGTTGACTACACCCTACATAAGAAAGCAAAACACCAATTAGCGACGAGCACTTTTAGTTGAGGAAAGAATGGTCATTTTCCGAATATAAGAGGTGGATTATTAAAAATATAGTCTGTAAGAAGGCAGATATAGTGTTTCATGCAGTGCTAAATCAAACAAAAAGATAGATAAACATCCTTTATTACTGGGTGTGAATACAGTAAAAAAATAAATAGACATCCTCTACTTCTGGCGGCTCTGAATACAGTACCAGATAAATAAACTTATATTTCTGAATGAGAAGACGGTAAAACATAGACATTATTTTTGGTTGTAAATACAGCAAAACAAATAAATGCTCTAATTATTCCTCGATGTATATATTGTAAAAGAAAGTCATGTTCTTCTGCTTTAGGGCTAGCTCTCACAGGTAAGTGCACTCAGAATGATTAGCGCTAGCAGGAGATGGTGATGGTGTTGGAGTTGTGGGTTGCTCAGACCAGTAACGGTAGTGGGTGTTGGTGTTGTTGAAGAGCTTACTTCGAGAGGCTTCGTGTATATCCATTTTGATGTCAAGACTGTCAGCTGGCGATAATTGTTTCATTAGGGGAAGAAGACTCAACAGGAGCTGGCGATCTGGATCATTTTCATCTCTATATGCTGCCTGTTCACGAAGCTTCTGCAACCCCCCCCCCCCACCAGGATCTGCATATCAAATTCATTTGTAAAGTCGCAGCGAGGTCTTTTGTTAGCGCGAGGTTTCTTTGGTGTAGAGTTAGGTAGGTTGAAAGCAGGTCTGCTCCTCCCTTCACGGAAATCTGCATTGTTTGTTATTTCTTGAAAACAGCATTATCAGGTGCATCCGGGACAGCAGAGGATGATTCGTCAGGTGTAACATCTGCAAAACTTTGGTTCTCATCAGGCGGTGTTGGTACATTAGATGATGTTGCTCGTGGCGTTACATAAGGATGAGGAATTCCAGAGCACCATAAAATACCAATTTCTTTGTTGTGCTGTGGGCTGGTCCAGATGGCTTGATACTAGTCCTCCTCCCTTCTCTCATGAAATTGCTCCGTGGGTGATGCCATTTTTCCTTGCATTCAGTTTCTGCGAAAAAAATAATAATAAAAGAATGCTGTTTGTATACGATTTCCGCTGGCTCCCATTCGCCCCTGTATGACCTCTCTCTCTCTCTCTCTCTCTCTCTCTCTCTCTCTCTCTCTCTCTCTCTCTCTCTCTCTCACACACACACACCAGAAAATGCAAGTAGTTAATGTCTGTTATATAACATTTTTTTTCCAGACATGTTGCTACCAGGGAGTCCTTTGCTTCCCTTGGATTCCAGTTTCGCACTGGGAAGACTACAGTGCATAAGATCATCAAAGAAACAAACAATACTATATGGGAAGTACTGCAACCACAGTATATTGCAGTACCTGATGATCATTGCTGGAGAGAGATAGCAAGGACGTTTTATGAGAAATGCAATGTTCCTAACAGTATTGGAAGTGTCGACGGCAAGCACTACCGGCTGAAATGCCCACTTGCTGGAGGCTCACTTTTCCATAATTATAAAGGGTATCACTCTTTTGTACTAGCGGCTGTTGTTAATGCCAAGTGTTGTTTTACAATGATTAATGTAGAGGCATGTGGGCGAAATAGTGATAGTTCAGTTTTCTGTGTTTCAAATATGGGTAGGTCATTACTCTCTGGACATCTAGGTGTTCCACAGCCCTGGTAATATACCGAACACTGAAATCACAGCACCATCTGCCTCAAAGGAGATGAGGCTTTTCTTTTAAAGCCCAATATAATGAGACCTTACCCTCGAAAGGACCTAGACTACTCTAGGAAACTGTTCAACTACAGAATGAGAAGAGCTAGGAGGACAGTAGAATGTGCTTTCGCCATGTTAGCTCAGAAATTTGGTGTACTTATAACAACAATGGAGACAAGCACTGAGGTATCGGAAGCAATAGTTAAAAGTATCTGTGTGCTTCATAATTTCATTCACCATGCAGACAATATCAACTTTCTTGGTGCTAATGATGATGTAATTGATGGTCACCGTCAAAACATAAGAAGATTGTCACCAACAAGAAGTACACGGCCTACAGCAGAAGCCATGTCAGTTTGCGACACTCTGAGAGAGTACTTTGTCTCACCAGGTGGAGCTGTCGAGTGGCAGGGCAGAATCTTCCACTGACAGGCTACAGACAGTCAGCACACAAGAAGTGGTCGCACATCACGTCTACTCTTTATTAAGCATTTAAAGTACTGTATAAGGAAGGATGATTGGTAATTGAGTTTATTTTGTTTAGTGATGCTACAGCTTTATCATTTCATCATTAGTATTTGTCACACTACCCTTTACTTTTGCAACGGTATATCTTTATTAAGCACTTAAAGTATAGTGAAGGTTTATTTGTTAAGTGAGCTTATTTTATTTGTTGATGCTATTGCTTTATCATTATATTGTTACTAAAGATTAGTATTGTTATAAGGTCTTTTACTTTTGAAACGGCATTTACACCATTTAGCATAATATCAGTGAACGATATCAAAGGTGTACAGGAATTTGACAAGAAATACAGTACTTCCTGTCAAATTGGAGGACTCCCAGACTGCTTGACGCCTGGCGGAGCGGCCGTTACTAGCATATCTCGCATTTTAAACCTGGGCGAGTTACCAAATGCAGCCATTTCTTCTTTTGAATAATGTAGTGAATAGAAACTTAGCTCACCTGTGCATTTAATTAATGCAGCAATATCCCTCCATAAATCAGCTATGGCATCCCTATTCCGATGCATGGGATTACACGGATCATATATAACACTTCACTCTTGCGCTAAATTTACCAGGACCTCAGGATTCATAGTGCTCACCTCTCAACGGACTCGCCGTGACTGATGAAAAAATGGTTCCGCCCGAGTCACTGACTCGAATCACCTTGACTCTCCTCGACTCGGCATGACTTGGCTCACTTGGTGTAAACTCTCCCATTTGAATTAATGTGGTGATTCAAGAAGAGTCATGAATCGTCTTGACTTGACTCGACTCGACTCACTTGGCATAAACACAGCTTTATTTGTTTCCACTAAGCAATCTTGTGACCTTACGCGCAAAAATGGAGAGGCTATACGGTCATTGTGGCTACAGTATATATATATATATATATATATATATATATATATATATATATATATATATATATATATATATATATATATATATATATATGTGTGTGTGTGTGTGTGTGTGTGTGTGTGTGTGTGTGTGTGTGTGTATAAGTGTGTGTGTGTGTGTATCTGTCTTCGTGTTTGTGTGTATATGTTTCTATGCATATGGGTATATATAAGGGTGTTTCAAATCCGATGTGTTCTTATTTGATTCCAGGTTTAGAACTAACCTATATAAACTGATATAGGCAACATGGGGTGCGAAGAATATAAACAGATTGACAGCATTGCATAGGAACATGGATGAGGAACTTTGTTTTTTTTTTCTAAAGGCTATATTGTGCTTCCGGCGAGAACCGGATTCTTCGCCGCGAGCTAATGTAACGTTGCTAGTGCAAATAGGATAAAAAAAAATATATATAGTTAGCTTGAAAAACTGTGATGATAAAAAAACAAAGGTAAACTATAATATTAAGAAACAAATACTTTTCTTCTGGATGATGTATGTATTGCAAGGTAGATCATTGAAAGTAAAATAAAATTTTCTCTTAAGTTCGGCAGACGTGCTAGGATAGGCAGTTACAATCATCCTAGTTCCTCATTGGACGGGTGGGTACCGTTCTCAGCTAGCACTCTGCTGGCTCCGCGTTCGATTCTCCGACCGGCCAATGTGGTTCGGATTCCACAATAAACTCTAGGTCCCGTTGCTAGGTAATCAATTGGTTCTTAGCCACGTAAAATAAATCTAATACTTCGGGCCAGCCCTAGGAGAGCTGTTAATCAACTTATTGGTCTGGTTAAACTAAGGTATACTTACCTTACAATCATCCTTTTGTGGGGGGTAAAGTATGATATCCCCAGCGCTAATATAGCTGGCAGTAAAGTTGTATACTATATCAGAATCTAAAGAAAACTAATAAAACATTGGCCGAAGTTTCTTCGGCGCAATCGAGTTTTCTGCATAGCATATAATGCTGAATGAAACTCCCAGGCACGTCCCATGAAACTCTCAGCAGCAGCTCATGAAACTTTCAGCTACTGCCAGGTGGTGGCCTGTGTTGTTGGCACCTACAGCGGTGCCAGACGCACGACCATGGTTAACTGTAACCTTAAATAAAATAAACACTACTGAGACTAGGGAGTTGCAATTTGGTATGTTTGATGATTGGAGGGTGACATACCAATTTACAGCCCTCTAGCCTCAGTAGTTTTTAAGATCTGAGGGAGGACAAAGAAAGCACGGACAAATGGCCATTTCAATAACTTTCTTTTACAGAAAACTAAAATGTGAAAATGAAACATTAAATGGTAGTCCTCAGAGTGAGTTTTGGACTTATTACAACATTGCTGCATTAAATCCTAATGAAAATATATTACAACTCTGCAATCATGTTCGTTATAAACGGCCCAAAATATCCCATCATCCCTAGTCAGAATAAATAAAAAAAATATTTAAACTACTCTAATTAGTCTGTTGGTAGATTTAAAACCCGCCCCACGCAATATTTGAGCTCTCAAGTGGGAAATGCTTGGGTCTATGGTGCTTAGAGACATTCACGGATCTTCTGGGGAGAGTTTCAGTAGGATCTGATTCGTAGATAGCAAAGAAGAGGGTTAGCAAAGATGAATTTTCTAAAATAATAAAACCAACAGAAATTACAGGAAACCCGGAAATGCGTAAACAAACCTAATTGAAACTTAATACCGATCGTGCCTTTCGAAACTGAGTATCTTTCTGAGTATAAGGTAATAAAAAAGTATTAATTCTCTGCGGATGTTCTCCTTCTTTCTTTTCAGATTTCCCTAATTCTATCTACATGGGGCTGTTTCCATCACCCTTCTGCACCTTCCTCTACCCAACGCATCCTGACTTCTTTGTACCTTCTTCTGCATATTATTTGCTATTTTCACCTTCTATCTAAACTTTGAGCTTCCTCTTCTTCTCCTTCGCTTCACCTGTATACTCATGACCCTTTTACACATATGATCTTCTTCTCTCCGCATAACATGACCAAACCGCTGTTGCCTTCCTTCCTGGGCCTTCTTCGATACTTCCCCTACCATAACTGTTCCTCTAATAAACTCCTTTAAGATCCTGCCTCTTCTTATGACTCCAGACATCCGTCTGAATATCTCATTTCTGCCACATCCATTCTGCCTTCTTGAGCCTTCTTCATCGGCCATGCCTCGGCTCCCTAAACCATCGCTGGTCTGCCTGCACTTTTCAAAAACTTTCTGTAACATTTGGACTAATCCTCCTGTTTATCTAAACACATGAATTTTCTGCGAACATTGGTTCCTGATAAATTTCAGTACTAAGACAAATTTCCATACTGGTGATTACTGTTTTATAAACGTATATATTTAGAAATTTTCAATGGATAAAGTAAGGGCTTTCGATATCTTAAAATAATATAGTCTTGAAGGTAGTAGGATATTACAAGAAAATATTCTATTTAAATAGCCATTCTCTTACAAAGAAATAACTCCCTTATCTGGTGGAACTTCTGCCATCCAGATATTACATTCTCGTATAGTTGAACCTTAAAGCATTCACTATTACCATTACTCCGCAGGGTGCATCCTCTTTAACTTCCTCATATTCTTCCTTACCACAGTCGTTATCACCAGCATTAAATCTATTGGTATTGCTGTTACTTATGCTATGTATGAACATAAAAATTAACCTGATTTTACTGGCGGGGACGGGCGGGTAGGTGTGGGATTTACATGAATTTGTCAACCCAATAACATGATAATTATGAAAGCATTTGCGATTCGAAATCCTCATAAATTATTTAAATTTCTGTAAACCTTATAAATATTCGATTTATTTCAAACCTCTTTTACCATTCTTCCTAATGCATGTTGTTACAACTATATCCTTAAACATCCTCATTCCATTAGGAATCCAAAAATTGCCATTCCTTCCCAGTTTTGAATGATTTGGAAGAGTTTTCGGCTGATTTGAACTGTTTTTTGAGAAAGTTTGGGCGACTTTGAGGGAAATTCGGCTCAATTTCGGGCGGCACTTGAAAAACTGAGGTTGATTTTTTCGTGGTACGGATTCCACAATAAACTCTAGGTCCCGTTGCTAGGTAATCAATTGGTTCTTAGCCACGTAAAATAAATCTAATACTTTGGGCCAGCCCTAGGAGAGCTGTTAATCAACTTATTGGTCTGGTTAAACTAAGGTATACTTAACTTACAATCATCCTTTTGGGGGGGGGGGTTAAAGTATGATATCCCCAGCGCTAATATAGCTGGCAGTAAAGTTGTATAATATATCAGAATCTAAAGAAAACTAATAAAACATTGGCCGAAGTTTCTTCGGCGCAATCGAGTTTTCTGCATAGCATATAATGCTGAATGAAACTCTCAGGCACGTCCCATGAAACTCTCAGCAGCGGCTCATGAAACTTTCAGCTACTGCCAGGTGGTGGCCTGTGTTGTTGGCACCTACAGCGGTGCCAGACGCACGACCATGGTTAACTGT
>JANJGK010000008.1:59033592-59050719 GCA_039081455.1 Macrobrachium rosenbergii
TCTTGGCTTATCATATCTGTTATTACACTGAGCAATGTTTGGCAATACTTGTTTCTTTTATTTCAGACTTTCCGAATTATTATTATTTTTTTTTGTCTCCAAACAGTTTATTTCACTGATTAGTCGACCGCGTACCTCTATGATTAATTTTTGCATGCGTAATCTATTAATTAATTCTTTTGAAAATGAAACATTATTTAACCTTGAGGGATACATTGAACTTTTCAATCCCTTCTTCACAGAACTCTCCGTCCAAACTTTTGTATATATAAAGATTATGACACGGATGCCACAATATTCGAGAAGTTTCGTATATCACTACTGAAATATTTTTCTCTACCCTCAATGTCAGAGGCATTTTGGGAGATGTATACTTACGTTAGTTCGGTGAATCAGTTCTTTTGATTTTCTTAAGACAATAGCAAAATTATCTAAATAGTAATTTCTTGATACTCCTTTATTAAATGTTCTCGGAAAGCCGGCTTAAATTGTCTGGTGAAGTAGATTTAACTGGTCTCATGTCAACACTGGATCTTGTCCTCTAAGGTGCCAAAAAACAGCGGTCAGAAGACATTGAAACCTTTTAGCGATTTTTAGTTTTCCGTAAAAGAAAACTATTGAGATGGCTTTGTGTGTCCGTCTGCATTTTGTTAGTCCACACTTTTTCTGTCCGCCCTCAGATCTTAAAAACTACTGAGGCTAGAGGGCTGTAAATTGGTAAGTTGATCATCCACCATCCTGTCATCAAACATACCAAATTGCAGTCCTATAGCCTCATTAGCTTTTATTTTATTTAAGGTTAAAGTTAGCCATAATCGTGCGTCTGGCAACGCAAAAACACAGCCACCACGGCCTGCTGGGAATTTCATGGGTCGTGGCTGAGAGTTTCATACAGCATTATACGTTGTACAGAAAACTCGATTGCGCCGAAGAAACTTCGGCACGTTTTCATTTTTTTTTTTTTATGAGAGTTTTATCCTATGTAAGCCTTCCTAATTTTTTACTAACTTTTTTGGCTTGCTAAGTGTACGAAATCATCATGATTATCATCACCACATGACTGACTAATAGACAAAAGGCAAATGCTCTCATAATAACAGTATTATTACCAGAGAGAGAGAGAGAGAGAGAGAGAGAGAGAGAGAGAGAAAGCAGGCTGAAAATATTTTCTTAATAATACTAACTCAGAGTATGTTTGCTCTTTTACTCTTTATCTTGCAGAGGAGATGTGAACAAAAGAAAATATAACTAAAAATAATTGCATATTTACAAACCTAGACAATATTCTTTATTCGTATCTGAATATGTTAAAGGTAAAAATTATATAACATCTGCCAGCGAAAAAACTTAAGCAATTATATAACCGGACAGTCGCTGTACCTAAAAATGACAGAAGATTCTGAGTAGAAACAATTATTGCTTTTCTGAAAGGATTGAAGTTAAACATCCATGCTATAGACAGAAAAATAAGAACGAGGCGACGAAAGATTCATAAATACAGAGAGAGAGAGAGAGAGAGAGAGAGAGAGAGAGAGAGAGAGAGAGAGAGAGAGAGAGAGAGAGAGAGAGAGAGGTTTTAGTTTGAAAGTTAAGCAGCTCTGGAAAGGGGAACTCTATAATTGAGTTGAGTGGCATTGGGAAGTTACACTCAATTCTATTACTTGATTCAGACAGGGTCGATTTTTTTCAGTGCCAAACTTATTTTTGCCTCTGTGGAGAACGAGGGGACATTTTATTGAGTTGCGAGTAATTCGCAATTAGGTAAATTTGAGTTTACTTGACAGGGAACTTTGGCTGAATACCAATTCTGGGACACCAACTTCGGTCCTTCCAGTGCCCCGCCAATTTTCGTAGTTTCGACACGTCTCCGATTTCACTTTATGTATGAAATTATGCTTGTTATTAACTAACTTTTGCCTAATCTTCAGTGAATGAGTATTCTCCCATGCAGAAATCTAAGTCAGCATAAAAGGGTATGTGCGTGCTCCTATATATGTGTATCTATGTATGTATGTTACCATGAAATTATACTTGAAGTTTAAGACATACTTTTAAAATTAGAGAAAAAAATCACTTCATTTTATTAGAATTCGTATTACGCAAATTTCATTGCTTGCCGTTCAGGAGTCTTATTTAACCGGCAAAGTAATTCCGTCATAATTAAGATTTCTTTCACGCTTGTTAAACACACGAAAGTTCGGACGGAGAGTACGATTACATATGCAGTTTAATTCTGTGAAGAATGGATTGAGAAGTTCAAGGTATCCCTCAAGGTTAAAGAATGCTTTATTTTCAAAATAATTAATGTCATATTTTTACATTAATACGATTTGCAAAATGAATCAATGAAATCCTATTTTCATAATTCTTCAACTTCTGACGACCATTCATAGCAATGTTGTCTTTATTTAAAAATCTTTGAGAGAGAGAGAGAGAGAGAGAGAGAGAGAGAGAGAGAGAGAGAGAGAGAGAGAGAGAGAGAGAGAAAGAATATATATATATATATATATATATATATATATATATATATATATATATATATATATATATATATATATATATATATATATATATATATATATATATATATATATATATATATATATATATATATATATATATATATATATATATAAAGACAAAATCCACGAAGGAAAGAGAAATATATTACCAAGCTCTTTTCCCCGTTACTTGGAACTATCTCCGATTCTCACATATATAATTCTCTAGATTTAGGTGGTAAATTAAACAAAATCACTTTTTTGTCCCACTGGTAGTTTCGTTAGTTTTGATGTTTTTTCTCTTTTTTTTTTAAGTCTCCATAGATTCCATTTTAGAGTATCTTAGTAATGAACTAATCCATCATGAATTACCTCCACCTATAAGTCATATTATTTCACTCACTATGTTGTGCATTTGTGATTGTAAGTTTATATTCAATGGTGAATTTTACCAACAAATATTTGATATGGCAATGGGCAACCCTTTATCCCCACTCCTTTCAAACTTATATATGGAATTCTTTGAAAAACGATATTTACCTAATATCATTTATACTCCTTTAAAGTAGTATAGATATCTTGACGATATTTTACCTGTTTTGCCTGCTGGTATTAAAGAAAATGATTTACTCTCTAACTTGAATAACAAGGTAGCATCCATTAAGTTTACTTTAGAATTAGAAAAAAAGACAATTGCCTCCCTTTCTTAAATGTTTTAATACACAGAGAACCATTTGAATGCAAATTTAGTATTTATAGGAAACCAACCAACAACTTATGGTCATTTTTATTCAGGCCATCACCTTATATCAAAATATCCAGTTTTTCTTCTGTTTTTAAGAGCATTGCGTATTATCAGCCCCCAGTATTTGGATCAAGAAATCAAATACTTAAGAAAAATAGGGACAGATATATGCTATCCTTCACATATGCTACCTATGTGTTATAATAAAGCCAACAAAATTTTGTATAGTGAAAGTAACATGGAGAAAGAGCTCCCTAAGAACATTCTTAGCTTGCCTTATTTTAGTGGCTTTGAAAACATAAAATCATTGTTAAAATCTTTTAATGTCAACTTTGTTTCTTCCTATAATAACACACTAAAAGGAATGTTAATATAAAATAGCCCTAGGGAAAACAGCAACATATAATAACGGCCAGTCTAGCAAGGATTTAGAAGTACAGATTAAACAGCATACGTATTCTGTCAAAACTGGGCAAACATCTAATGCTATATTCATTCATTTAAGTGCAAACTCTCACAGGATAAACTGGACTGAAAGTTCAGTGACTGCCAGATCGAAAGATTTCTCTTCATGAAATCTTTTATAATCTGCTATTATACAGCTCACTTCCAGTTATAATTTTAACCTTAGCCCTGGCATGTATCATTTGGACCCCTGTATTAGTGAAATGTTCAAGAATGACCTAAAAGATAAAATCACTGGCTTAATTAGAAATTAGTTACCTTATATATGTTTTTTTAATGTATTCGTATGTTTAACATTTTTAGGTGGGGCAAAAATGTTCACCTTGTAAAAATTGTTAATGATTAAAATTTTTGCAAGGTGAACATTTACCAAAAGGAGTATTATAAAGTTGGACTTTTATAACATTAGTTGGTAGTCAGTCACCTTCCTTGTATAGCCTTTTAATTGTCCTGTCCCTGCTTTTGAGCTGTTAGACCTAATCCTTTGTAAAACCTCTTAAATATTTAACCCTGTTTTGGCAGGTCTACTAATTCTTCAATTGTGTTGGATTCCAGGCACATATTTATATGAGCTTTCTTCATAAACTTGTTTTTATATTTCTTCAGTCTGCTAAGTAAAGGACAAGAAATCGGAAGGCCTTGCAGTACTCCATTGTTTCTCTTTCCTTTGTGGATTTTGTCTTTATGTACATATTTATCACGTTCCATATTTTCGTGATTTAGATATATATATATATATATATATATATATATATATATATATATATATATATATATATATATATATATATATATATATATATATATATATATATATATATATATATATATATATATATCACCTCAGGCTTAAAACGAGAGACCGATTCCAGCTTTATTTCCAAGTCATTGACAGAGGACTGATACATGTATCAGTCCTTGATCAGTGCCTTGGAAATAAAGCTGACCCTGGCTTTTCACTTGTGGTGATGTGTGATAAACGATTCAGGTGCCAAAGGGATTCTAATCCTACATACATACTTACATACATATATATATATATATATATATATATATATATATATATATATATATATATATATATATATATATATATATATATATATATATATATATATATATATAATATATATATATATATATATATATATATATATATATATATATATATATATATATATATATATATATATATATATATATATATATATATATATATATATATATATATATATATATATATATATATATATATATATATATATATATATATATATATATATATATATATATATATATATATATATATATATATATATATATAATATATATATATATATATATATATATATATATATATATATATATATATATATATATATATATATATATATATATATATATATATATATATATATATATATATATATATATATATATATATATATATATATATATATATATATATATATATATATATATAAATGCCAGTCATATTCACAATCTATATTAAATCTGATTAGTGTGACTTGTTTCATCTATTCAGCTGGATGAATTTTTACCTTACATCTACTTTATTACCTTTGGGGAGCAGATAATAATCAATTGTAAAGCAAAATGACGTAAAAAATATACTCTAAGTGCATAGGCTATTACACTCGTACTTTAGCAGAATGATTTCTTACGAGATTCTTTGATCCAGACTGAAATTCTTTCGTAAGGCCAATGAGTTGAAAAATTTTAGTGTTGGTTTGTTACAATAATATCATAAAATACAAAGAAGATCGAACAATGAGACAGTAGTAAGGTTATGTTAATATTATAATTAACTTCGAAATTTTTTATGCTTGTTGAGAAGACTATAAACCTAAACAAAATAAGGCGAACCAACCTGGTTGTTAAAGTTAATTCTTCTTATGCCACCCGAGTAAGGATGATAATTCAATTATCAGTTAATGTAAAAAATATTAACGGCATTGGAAAACACGAACTCTTTATATCGAATCGTAATAAGATTTTTCGAGTGATTAATTGCAGCAGGTTCTCAATGAACACCTATTAAAATTTTTCTTAATTTATTTCCATGATAGCACTTAATCTTTGGACACATTAGTCTTAACCAGAACACTTACCATTAGTTTCTAGGAAATTTAATGTAAAATTACGTTTTTCGTTGTACAAAAGAGGAACAAAGAGTGTTACCTGCTCTGATTGAATTCCAGATTAGATTGAATTCCAGATTACCAAAATATCAGTATGGAAGATTCAATTTGCAGAATACAAAAAAGAGCACAATTCTTTTTCTTTTAAACATTTTTCTTTAGTACACATTGATGCATTATAGAGGCTTCCTGCTCGGTCTCATCAATTTAATTTTGTTTTCATTTCCTACATTTCCTAATAAACGAAGGATTTCAAGGCCATTTTCTCTTCCCGTTTTTTATTGAGAAAGTTTCTCTTAATGTATTCACGTTTCTAAAGAAACTTCTTTTTTATCATTTCATAAGAAACCTTAACAAATGAATCAGATTTAGATATTTTCTTTACTAGTATTTTGCTGCCAAAAGCTAATGAAAGAAATGCTGACAAAACGCTGATAACTAAAAGCCTATCATATGATAAAATTTTTTAAGAGTTCCTAAAGCTACTCGAAGAAGAAAATAATTCTTCTTCTCTTTTAGTGATGCAAGGAGGCTGCCCAGAACGACAAGGGAAGAAAGACATTAGTCTGAATGGAAGCGGGGAAGAAGGAAGATTAATGGCGGACAACTTTTTGACTTAAGTACATCCTTGCTTGACAAAGTGGAGCAGAAACTCACAAATACAAAAATGTTTGTAACACCTGAGGACTCTCACGGCGCGAGGAAGTCTTTTAGCTTTTTCCCTAACGAAAGATGAAAGAAAAAACGTTGGATGTCTTTATGATGATACTGTTTCTCCAACGATAAAAATCAACATAATTACAATGATGCATTCATTTTATATTGCTTTGTATGCTTGATATCATCCAATATCCTATTTAATCATTTACTTATTAACATTGTCAATTAGGTTATGTTTTGGGTCAGCCATGTTTAACTATATGTTTGCAGAATCACACAAAATATTTGTTAGCCTGTTGTTACGAAAATTTTACCTGCAGTTTGCCTCAAAAATGGCATATAATTTTAGATTTATGTTTGCTTTTTGGTAACTTACTGGGAGTTTACATGACTTTAGAAAATCATAACCGTTTTCTAAAATGCCCCGTTTGTCAAGAATTGATATAATGTACATTAGTGAATGAGATAAACGAATGTCAGTGTAGCACAAAGATTAGTATGTCAGTGTAGCACAAAGATTAGTACACCAAAGATTGATCTTACACGGAGAGAACAGTTTTATTCTCTGTAGATCTTGCCAGAGCTAAGTTCATTAGGTAGACCTTGCTAATGAAGAGAAGATTCGCACCCTTTTGTATGGCACTAACAGAAAAGAGTTAAAGCTGAAAAAGAGACTTATCTTGGGTCTATAGTCAAAGTGAAAATTAATTATCAGCGAAAGATAAAGGAAGTTATTAATACTGATACAGAACGTTTTACTGCAAAAGCTAATGAAAATCTTGGTTCAAATGAAAGAAACACAGGATGAAAGGCGTAGGCTCTGAGGAATGGTAACTTTTGATATGTCTTTGAAATAAGAAATTAAAAGAGCCACAGAAAGTGAAGTGGATTGATCATAGAATAAATGAGTCGGGCGTTCTATGAATAGGAAAGGGAAGTCTATAGAAAGGAACTGAATCTGAAAGGAAGAAAAGATCTTCGATTGGTCACGTCTTTCTAAAGAAATTACCTTTATGGATAGTATTTACGTGAAAATTCTTTTGGAAGAAATAGACTGGAAACGTTAATGAAATGATTATTGGCGAGGGAGTAAATGTTACCAATGAAAAGAAAAGTTAATGTAAAATGAAGTAAAATAACAAACAAAACTAATTATTACCTGGTGATGTACCGCAAGGCATAAAGCCCCGAGTAAAAGACTTGAAAACTATGCCTGTGTTATACTTACGTCAATTTTGACCCACCAAATTGGGTAACCGGAGAAGTAATTGTAACTTTAACCTTACGTCATCAGTGAAATTGATAAACAGCCCCACAACGAAGATCTGACTGATATTGGTATATTTACTAACTCGGAGTGGTACAACAAGCCCCATGCTAACAATGGCGCTGGTATTAAACTGGTTACCTCATGCAATCGCCTTCAGAATCATCGTAATTCAGGAACTATTTTCAGGCATGATCTGATCAGCATGGTGAATATCAATTCACGGAATCTCTCGCCAAGAAAGAGGGAGACGATATATTAAAATTAAAGTAATGATAGATAACGCATTGACATGCACCAGGCACCAGAGATTCCCACTGACAAACTTATAAATTATGGTAAATTGTGAAATAATGTTAGAAAGACTAATTATATTGTATTCGAAGGCAATAGCGCCTTGAAGACACTTCCCAGGAGAGAAAATAGTACATTCCCATGATAAGATATATACATCTCTACGGCTGTGCCTTACCTTACAAATAGTTCATTCACCTTTGTCATTATCTTTTCTTATGGCTGGCATCATTGCTGTTATTCACCTCTCACTACCGTTGAGAAAATACATGTTAAAATAGGATAATCTTCAATTTCTTCAGTAAGTTCAGCTTCAGACTACTCAAGTTCTCTTTGTCACCTGCCATTCCTATAAAAGTATATATTATTAATTCAGTTCCCAAAATTGATCTGTCATAGTTTTGACGTGTTGTCAGCATATGTCAGTCTACAAATTACATGGAGAACTCTAGAGGGCAGTGCTATCGGAGCCTGCAACCAAGCATTTAATTTTGAACAAAATAAAATATTAAAAGAAATGTAAAGCCTTAGCAATGAAATAACAATGCGCTTACCCTATTGAGAGACTGTAAAGAAATGTCGGGCTCCGTCAAAATTAGTGACTAGTGAGTAAGAGTATTGAAGCACCCACCTGATTACGAAATCTAGTTACTCAGAAGTTCTTATGGTAACTATTTCTGAATCCATTCACTCTAAGGGCATAGGAACATACAGACACACGTGAACACACGTTGGTGTATATCTCATATACAGTATATATGTGAATGTAACTATACTTGTATGTATGTAAACTTGTGCTCTATAAAAATCCCAACCTCTTTACCGATCTAGACGAAATTTTACACGAGGCCCTCATTTGACCCAAGGAAGGTTTTCACGTAGGTTTCAAACCCGTCCCCACGTCCTCCGGGGTACTTTATTTACTGCGGGTCTTGGCAAAGACCCAGCCGTGGGAAGGCATTTTGGATTGGTGTGAAACGTGGAGTGTCGGGAAGTAGGTTTGGACACTTTCTCGCCCATTGTCGGGGCAAGTAAAGTGACTGGAATTGCAGCTACGCTTAGAAAATTTTCTTGAATCTCCTCTGAATTCTTTTGTCGTGTAAAGTAGGTATACTTTTCTTTCTTGTGATTAATAATTCTGCCTAGAATTCATTGCTATAAATAAGCACGTTAATCAAAACGACACCACGTGCTACTTACTTTCTAATGTAAATGATCGACAGTCATTCAGGTGTCCCGGTAGTGCCGGGTTGGTCAGTTAGTATCTATGTATATATATAAATGTGAATGTAACTAAACTTGTTAACTAGTACGTATGTAAACTTGTGCTCTATAGAAATCTGAACTGCTTGACCGATCTGGACAAAATTTTGCACACGGTCCTCATTTGACCAGAGGAAGGTTTTTGTGTATGTTTCAAACCTGTATCCCCGCCTCAGGGGTACCTTATTTACTTAGTGTCGGGCTATGTAGCGCGACTTGAAAAATTTTCCTGCATCGCCTTTGAATTTTTTTTTCATGTAAAATATGTGCACTATCTTTGAAAATTCTTTTTCTTCCTGTTATTAATAGTTCTCTCTAGAATTAATTGCTTTAAATAAACATGTTAATCAAAACCAAACCACTTGTTACTTCCTTTCTAAGGTAAATGATCGACTGTCATTCAGAGTTTTCCCTTCAGCACTGGGTTGGTCAGCTAGTGTGTATGTATATATACATATATATATATATATATATATATATATATATATATATATATATATATATATATATATATATATATATATATATATATATATATATATATATATATATATATATATATATATATATATATATATATATATATATATATATATATATATATATATACATACTGACAATCAACAGTTTTTATTGTGGCCGACGGCGTTTCGCAATAATCCATTGCATTTTCAAGGCTGCAATGACACAATTTTGTTTAATAAAAAGGGACGTCAAAAAAAATACATACATTTCTTAAAATATCTTAAAACTAACCTACCCAGTACATAGCTAAAAAGTGACTAAACAGAAAAGGTAAAACTACTCGAAAACAAAAAGAACAGAAGAGAAATTACAAAATAAACAAAGGTGTTGAGGACGTCTGGGCTTTTAACGAGGGAACGAGTGCTTTGATGAAAATTGACTCTAAAGCCGTAAGCTCATCCTCGTGTTGGGCTGAGGCTATTATTTCGAAGTTTTTGATATCAATTTGCGTTTTACAGATTGCAGAGTGATTTCTTATATTTGATCATTCAGGCCTGGACAAGCTGCATCCCATCCTATAACTGACGCCCTGATGACTACAGACACGTACTTTCAGTAGCCGTCTCGTACATCCAACGTAGGTTTCCAACTCGCACTTGGGACAAGTATATTTGTAAATGATGTTGGATGCTAGAGACGGGCACAGTCTATCCTTAGATCTGAAAAGAGACCCGAGCGTTAAAGGGTTTTTTGGAATAAGTTTAATATTTACAAACGGGAATTCTTTGCTAATGATGTTTATAACTTTTTTTGCGAAACTCATCGTTGAACAGGAAGGGAAATTTAGCGTAGATATCAAGTTTGGGAACATCATAAATGACACGTGGCTCGCTAAAATTCAAATATAACAACTTTCTCAAAATTCTGTAAAAGTGTTTTAGAGGAAAACAATTATTTCTAAAAAAAAACTGTCAGGAACTCATTTTCGCTGTGGAAGCCTTGCCAAGACGATGTCAGAGTAAGGGTCCTGTGGAGGAGTGTAAAAATAGCATTTAATTTAAAATTAAAATGACAAGCACTGTAAAAATTAGTACTGGTATGGAAACCCTCCGAGTCCCTTGAAATACGTAGGTCCAGGAAAGGGAGCGATTTGCATATTTCCTTCTCCATAGTAAACTTAACTTTATATAGTGTCGTCCCTTTTTATTAAACAAAATTGTGTCATTGCAGCCTTGAAAATGCAATGGATTATTGCGAAAAGACGTCGGCCATAATAAAAACCGTCTATATATATATATATATATATATATATATATATATATATATATATATATATATATATATATATATATATATATATATATATAATATATATATATATATATATATATATATATATATATATATATATATATATATATATATATATATATATATATATATATATATATATATATATATATATATATATAATATATATATATATATATATATATATATATATATATATATATATATATATATATATATATATATATATATATATAATATATATATATATATATATATATATATATATATATATATATATACTATATATATATATATATAATATATTTCTGACTCACGTCGGGATCGAACCCAGGGTCTCTCAGGTGGAAAGCAAGGGCGTTACCCACTGGGCCATACAAGTCTAAAAGAAGTTGGAACCTGAGAGCAACTGCACCCAAGGAATTACCTGGGCAAGCTAACTGCTTGCATACCAGCGAGTTTTCCCCAACTTCCCGACTCAGCAATGACCCAATAGACAAACATTTCATTCGAATTATCCCTTCTGAGTGAATAAGATAGAAATCATCAACACACAATCACGTGTGGAACAGAAATAAATTTCTGACTCACGTCGGGATCGAACCCAGGTCTCTCAGGTGGAAAGCAAGGGCGTTACCCCACTGGGCCATACAAGTCTAAAAGAAGTTGGAACCTGAGAGCAACTGCACCAAAGGAATTACCTGGGCAAGCTAACTGCTTGCACACCAGCGAGTTTTCCCAAACTTCCCGACTCAGCAATGACCCAATAGACAACATTTCATTCGAATTATCCCTTCTGAGTGAATAAGATAGAAATCATCAACACACAATCACGTGTGGAACAGAAATAAATTTCTGACTCACGTCGGGATCGAACCCAGGTCTCTCAGGTGGAAAGCAAGGGGCGTTACCCACTGGGCCATACAAGTCTAAAAGAAGTTGGAACCTGAGAGCAACTGCACCCAAGGAATTACCAGGGCAAGCTAACTGCTTGCATACCAGCGAGTTTTCCCCAACTTCCCGACTCAGCAATGACCCAATAGACAACATTTCATTCGAATTATCCCTTCTGAGTGAATAAGATAGAAATCATCAACACACAATCACGTGTGGAACAGAAATAAATTTCTGACTCACGTCGGGATCGAACCCAGGTCTCTCAGGTGGAAAGCAAGGGCGTTACCCACTGGGCCATACAAGTCTAAAAGAAGTTGGAACCTGAGAGCAACTGCACCCAAGGAATTACCTGGGCAAGCTAACTGCTTGCACACCAGCGAGTTTTCCCCAACTTCCCGACTCAGCAATGACCCAATAGACAACATTTCATTCGAATTATCCCTTCTGAGTGAATAAGATAGAAATCATCAACACACAATCACGTGTGGAACAGAAATAAATTTCTGACTCACGTCGGGATCGAACCCAGGTCTCTCAGGTGGAAAGCAAGGGCGTTACCCACTGGGCCATACAAGTCTAAAAGAAGTTGGAACCTGAGAGCAACTGCACCCAAGGAATTACCTGGGCAAGCTAACTGCTTGCATACCAGCGAGTTTTCCCCAACTTCCCGACTCAGCAATGACCCAATAGACAACATTTCATTCGAATTATCCCTTCTGAGTGAATAAGATAGAAATCATCAACACACAATCACGTGTGGAACAGAAATAAATTTCTGACTCACGTCGGGATCGAACCCAGGTTTCTCAGGTGGAAAGCAAGGGCGTTACCCACTGGGCCATACAAGTCTAAAAGAAGTTGGAACCTGAGAGCAACTGCACCCAAGGAATTACCTGGGCAAGCTAACTGCTTGCATACCAGCGAGTTTTCCCCAACTTCCCGACTCAGCAATGACCCAATAGACAACATTTCATTCGAATTATCCCTTCTGAGTGAATAAGATAGAAATCATCAACACACAATCACGTGTGGAACAGAAATAAATTTCTGACTCACGTCGGGATCGAACCCAGGTCTCTCAGGTGGAAAGCAAGGGCGTTACCCACTGGGCCATACAAGTCTAAAAGAAGTTGGAACCTGAGAGCAACTGCACCCAAGGAATTACCTGGGCAAGCTAACTGCTTGCATACCAGCGAGTTTTCCCCAACTTCCCGACTCAGCAATGACCCAATAGACAACATTTCATTCGAATTATCCCTTCTGAGTGAATAAGATAGAAATCATCAACACACAATCACGTGTGGAACAGAAATAAATTTCTGACTCACGTCGGGATCGAACCCAGGTCTCTCAGGTGGAAAGCAAGGGCGTTACCCACTGGGCCATACAAGTCTAAAAGAAGTTGGAACCTGAGAGCAACTGCACCCAAGGAATTACCTGGGCAAGCTAACTGCTTGCATACCAGCGAGTTTTCCCCAACTTCCCGACTCAGCAATGACCCAATAGACAACATTTCATTCGAATTATCCCTTTTGAGTGAATAAGATAGAAATCATCAACACACAATCACGTGTGGAACAGAAATAAATTTCTGACTCACGTCGGGATCGAACCCAGGTCTCTCATTGGGGAAAACTCGCTGGTATGCAAGCAGTTAGCTTGCCCAGGTAATTCCTTGGGTGCAGTTGCTCTCAGGTTCCAACTTCTTTTAGACTTGTATGGCCCAGTGGTTAACGCCCTTGCTTTCCACTTGAGAGACCTGGGTTCGATCCCGACGTGAGTCAGAAATTTATTTCTGTTCCACACGTGATTGTGTGTTGATGATTTCTATCTTATTCACTCAGAAGGGATAATTCGAATGAAATGTTGTCTATTGGGTCATTGCTGAGTCGGGAAGTTGGGGAAAACTCGCTGGTATGCAAGCAGTTAGCTTGCCCAGGTAATTCCTTGGGTGCAGTTGCTCTCAGGTTCCAACTTCTTTTAGACTTGTATGGCCCAGTGGTTAACGCCCTTGCTTTCCACTTGAGAGACCTGGGTCGATCCCGACGTGAGTCAGAAATTTATTTCTGTTCCACACGTGATTGTGTGTTGATGATTTCTATCTTATTCACTCAGAAGGGATAATTCGAATGAAATGTTGTCTATTGGGTCATTGCTGAGTCGGGAAGTTGGGGAAAACTCGCTGGTATGCAAGCAGTTAGCTTGCCCAGGTAATTCCTTGGGTGCAGTTGCTCTCAGGTTCCAACTTCTTTTAGACTTGTATGGCCCAGTGGTTAACGCCCTTGCTTTCCACTTGAGAGACCTGGGTTCGATCCCGACGTGAGTCAGAAATTTATTTCTGGTCCACACGTGATTGTGTGTTGATGATTTCTATCTTATTCACTCAGAAGGGATAATTCGAATGAAATGTTGTCTATTGGGTCATTGCTGAGTCGGGAAGTTGGGGAAAACTCGCTGGTATGCAAGCAGTTAGCTTGGCCCAGGTAATTCCTTGGGTGCAGTTGCTCTCAGGTTCCAACTTCTTTTAGACTTGTATGGCCCAGTGGTTAACGCCCTTGCTTTCCACTTGAGAGACCTGGGTTCGATCCCGACGTGAGTCAGAAATTTATTTCTGTTCCACACGTGATTGTGTGTTGATGATTTCTATCTTATTCACTCAGAAGGGATAATTCGAATGAAATGTTGTCTATTGGGTCATTGCTGAGTCGGGAAGTTGGGGAAAACTCGCTGGTATGCAAGCAGTTAGCTTGCCCAGGTAATTCCTTGGGTGCAGTTGCTCTCAGGTTCCAACTTCTTTTAGACTTGTATGGCCCAGTGGTTAACGCCCTTGCTTTCCACTTGAGAGACCTGGGTTCGATCCCGACGTGAGTCAGAAATTTATTTCTGTTCCACACGTGATTGTGTGTTGATGATTTCTATCTTATTCACTCAGAAGGGATAATTCGAATGAAATGTTGTCTATTGGGTCATTGCTGAGTCGGGAAGTTGGGGAAAACTCGCTGGTATGCAAGCAGTTAGCTTGCCCAGGTAATTCCTTGGGTGCAGTTGCTCTCAGGTTCCAACTTCTTTTAGACTTGTATGGCCCAGTGGTTAACGCCCTTGCTTTCCACTTGAGAGACCTGGGTTCGATCCCGACGTGAGTCAGAAATTTATTTCTGTTCCACACGTGATTGTGTGTTGATGATTTCTATCTTATTCACTCAGAAGGGATAATTCGAATGAAATGTTGTCTATTGGGTCATTGCTGAGTCGGGAAGTTGGGGAAAACTCGCTGGTATGCAAGCAGTTAGCTTGCCCAGGTAATTCCTTGGGTGCAGTTGCTCTCAGGTTCCAACTTCTTTTAGACTTGTATGGCCCAGTGGTTAACGCCCTTGCTTTCCACTTGAGAGACCTGGGTTCGATCCCGACGTGAGTCAGAAATTTATTTCTGTTCCACACGTGATTGTGTGTTGATGATTTCTATCTTATTCACTCAGAAGGGATAATTCGAATGAAATGTTGTCTATTGGGTCATTGCTGAGTCGGGAAGTTGGGGAAAACTCGCTGGTATGCAAGCAGTTAGCTTGCCCAGGTAATTCCTTGGGTGCAGTTGCTCTCAGGTTCCAACTTCTTTTAGACTTGTATGGCCCAGTGGTTAACGCCCTTGCTTTCCACTTGAGAGACCTGGGTTCGATCCCGACGTGAGTCAGAAATTTATTTCTGTTCCACACGTGATTGTGTGTTGATGATTTCTATCTTATTCACTCAGAAGGGATAATTCGAATGAAATGTTGTCTATTGGGTCATTGCTGAGTCGGGAAGTTGGGGAAAACTCGCTGGTATGCAAGCAGTTAGCTTGCCCAGGTAATTCCTTGGGTGCAGTTGCTCTCAGGTTCCAACTTCTTTTAGACTTGTATGGCCCAGTGGTTAACGCCCTTGCTTTCCACTTGAGAGACCTGGGTTCGATCCCGACGTGAGTCAGAAATTTATTTCTGTTCCACACGTGATTGTGTGTTGATGATTTCTATCTTATTCACTCAGAAGGGATAATTCGAATGAAATGTTGTCTATTGGGTCATTGCTGAGTCGGGAAGTTGGGGAAAACTCGCTGGTATGCAAGCAGTTAGCTTGCCCAGGTAATTCCTTGGGTGCAGTTGCTCTCAGGTTCCAACTTCTTTTAGACTTGTATGGCCCAGTGGTTAACGCCCTTGCTTTCCACTTGAGAGACCTGGGTTCGATCCCGACGTGAGTCAGAAATTTATATATATATATATATATATATATATATATATATATATATATATATATATATATATAATCAGTAAGCCACAAACGTCCTTTAATATCCAATTCGCTCTACCTCGGAAATAATATATTTTCATATATGTTAACGAAGGGGAATTTTTTAGTTGATAACAAGTTCGTCGTCCCGTGGGCTCGAACCAGCGAAGGACAAGAACTCAGGACTAGTCCTGAGTTCTTGTCCTTCGCTGGTTCGAGCCCACGGGACGACGAACTTATTATTAACTAAAAAATTCCCCTTCGGTAACATATATGAAAATATATTATTTCCGAGGTAGAGCGAATTGGATATTAAAGGACGTTTGTAGCTTACTGATTGTATATGAATGACGGTGATGTGATAAAAAGTCATATATATATATATATATATATATATATATATATATATATATATATATATATATATATATATATATATATATATATATATATATATATATATATATATATATATGTATATTCCCAGTGCCGCTGGCCTAAAATGCAACATAATGAATATTCCTATCTGGTTCAAGTACGGTCTTCCATATAAACATTTCCCGTAAGAACGTATCAAGCGAACAATTTCTTGAGAATCTATTAAAGCTTTGCTACCGACACAGGAATCAAAATAAGCAAATGAGCTACTGTTTTTATGTGATGCTGATGTACATTTCTGTGTTCTCGGTCGGGAAATGCAAGGGACGTCTTTCATTATATTTCCTCCTATAAATCTCTTCCTTGAATTCCTTTCAGAGAACCAAGCCGTCAAGGCGATAAACATGAACGACTTGGGATTTTGCACCCAATATTAATAACTCTCAGCGGATTTGGGCG
>JANJGK010000008.1:59050819-59077699 GCA_039081455.1 Macrobrachium rosenbergii
TTGGTTCTTAGCTACGTAAAATAAATCTAATCCTTCGGGCCAGCCTAGGATAGCTGTTAATCAGCTCAGTGGTTTGGTTAAACTAAGGTATGCGTAACTTTCTTTTACTGGTTTCTTTATCAGATGCAGATGAGCTTTCAGTATGTAAAATATATTTTTCTTCCTCGTCGCCAGGTATCCCTCGGAATCTGAGGATGATATTGCAGTCGTCAATGTTAGAATTCCTATGCCCAAAAGCGAGCCATTTGAGGACATATTATTCACTGTATTTAACCTCAGCAGCGACTAAATGACTAATTATGATATACTCGATAATGAGTCACGAAATATGTGTAGATTGCCAAGTCACAATAACCAACAGAACTCCCCATACAGACCAGCGGTTAAAATGACCGTTGTTCGGCCGTCGAAGGTGTAAAAGGCCATATCTCGTATAGCAGAAAGATAATTTCAGTTTCCTTTTAGTGCAATATACATCCTGGTAAATTAGAAAAAGTCATGGAGAAGCATAATTATTCCGGAAAAATTACGGAACATAAATACATTTGAAAGTAAAATTCCGGCCAAAATGACCGCTCGGTCGTTCTAGTGTTAAAACAGCAGAATGGCACTTCAATATTTAACAGAAGCTATAATCAAAGTAATACCTAACAACAGAAATCTGATGTAATCGTTAGGGAAAGAGCTCGCTCTGTCTGTCTACCTGTGTCTCAAGACACCGACCCTACACACAAGTGGTTTACTTCCCCTTCATTAGTTAAACTGGATTGCATTTTTGCCTTCATTTCCCGCGGACTACTAAACACACCTTTACTTCACTGAAGTTTAGTTTACAAGAACGATACGGTGCCATAAGGGCAACAAATAAATTACTTGTCACTAAGTCATCATTTACTTCTTCAGTGTTAGTAATTTTCCTCATTTCCCCAACTTCAAAGAACTTCTGTATTATACAGAAGAACAATTTTATCGACATTGCCTTCGCATGTGACATATGGCACGAACGTAGCATAAGTCTGATGACATTGAAGTATATAAGTATATTTTTAACTTACTACTGTTCTTCACAATCTTTGGCTTATAGTTTGAAAGTGTTCTCCATTTGGGAGACGTTCCCTAAGGAACCTCCACCAATTTTGTGGTATTCAAAAATTAGTATATATCTAAAGATCTCATTCAAATGTTGGACTAATTTTGCTAATTTCATACTATTATTGACGTCGTCAGTGTTATCTAGTTAAGCGAAGTAGTTCAGCAAAGAAGGAAAATATAAAGGAACATTATTGGTAAAAATATGTCAATATTTCCGAAGGCTGATTTACGTGATTGACAATGGTATACAGTCAAATCTCGGAGGATGATAACAGTAAATAGACTGTGGATAATATGATACCAGTGAAGTAAAAAAAAAAAAAACACAACAACTAAAAACAATTCTGGAAAATATATGCCCTCTGTTCATTATTCTTTCAGTGTGTACTTATCTTGTTTTAAGATACCTGCAACAGATAAAATGTTAAGAGATTCATCGACATTTCACTTGCACGCTATATCGGACATATATACTCTTGGCATCTTTTTCTAGAACCTTGTGATCACAATAATTCAATTATATATATATATATATATATATATATATATATATATATATATATATATATATATATATATATATATATATATATATATATATATATATATATATTATATATATATATATATATATATATATATATATATATATATATATATATATATATATATATATATATATATATACACACACACACACACACACACACATATATATATATATATAATATATATATATATATATATATATATATATATATATATATATATATATATATATAAGAATGAATTAAAAAGAACGCAAGGTAGAAATAATACAAACAACTAGTCTAACGGATAAGGACTCCTGTATTTCTCACTGTTCCTCTCTCGAGCAAGTGTGCTTCAGCATCCTTGCTGCTCAAGTCTTGGGATGTCTTGGCCTGTGCTGTTTGATCATTGGCTGGAGAAGATAACGAGGCTTCAACCTGCGTTTGCTCGGTGGTGTGGGTTCTTGCGTTTGCTCCGGCTAAGTTAAAAAACAACTTCTTTAGTGATTCGAATAATTCGTGTTTGTTGGTGTTATGTGAACTGTAAATGCAGAAAGTGACTTCGTAGAAGGTAAATTAAATATTTTATTATTTGTGGGTATTATTATTATTATTATTATTATTATTATTATTATTATTATTATTATTATTATTATTATTATTATTATTAATGGTGCCCGTAACTGTTCTTGTGTGATTTCTCATTTTGCTCATATCCGTAAATCGAAAGGCTACTTTACCTTGTACTCAAAATGCCCAGTTCTTGTATTCTGAACCTACTTGCATTACATAAGCTTCGTAAATTGAGTAATTTTAAGATCTTTTTGTTTTGAACTGTACAGAAAAGGTGTATGGCTCAGATCTGGTGAGGTAATATGGGAAATTTAAAAGTTAATTTTTAAAGCGTGTATATGTAGAGTACTGTTGAGATAATGAGAAATTACGAAGATAATTTGAGAAGGGTGAATATAGTGCAGTGCAAGTGAGATACTCTGATTAATTAGAAAGATATTTTGAAAATCGTGTATATACTGCAGTACAGGTGAGATCATCTGATAATTTTATAAAGATAATGTGAGATACTTACAATACTGGGCTGGTACTAAACTTAGTCGAGATAAGATTTTCTGTAAAATTACCTAAAATTGTATCCGGAATTTTTGTCTAATTTAATCTTTACAGGAACTCCTTGAGGCCAATCTTCAGTTTTAACTGCTTTGGTCCATCCACTTTACTGGAATTCAGCCTTCGATTACAGATGTTAAAGATGATGGGAGTAAATGGTAAGTTTTCAGTTCTCTCCACTCTACCAACTTTTTTTTTATCCTCCACCCTTTTAGGGGGCGGTGCCCCTGGAGGAGTGGAGGAGGTCTCATTTAACTTCTTATGGTGGGTCGGAAGACATGCCATAAAATGTTCTAGGGAACAGAAAGTAAAACCAAACAAATAATCCATTTTTTTGGTGATTTGATACTTTTAGAGAAGTTTCAAGAAATAAATTAAATTGAAAGTTAGTTTCAAGAATTAAGTTAAATTGAATATTAGTTTCAATAAACGGAGTTGAATTAAATGTTAGTTTCAAGAAACGGAGATGAATTGAATGTTAGTTTCAAGAAACGGAGTTGAATTGAATGTTAGTTTCAATAAACGAGTTAAAATGAATGTTAGTTTCAAGAAAGGAGTTGAATTGAATGTTTGTTTCAAGAAATGAGTAGAATTGAATGTTAGTTTCAAGAAATGAGACGAAATGAGTGTTAGTTTCAAGAAATGAGTTGAATTGAATGTTTGTTTCAAGAAATGAGTTGAATTCAATGTTAGTTTCAAGAAATCAAGTTGAATTGAATGATAGTGTCAAGAAACTGAATTGAATTGAATGCTAGTTTTAAGAAACAGAGTTGAACTGAATGTTAGTTTCAAGAAACGGAGTTGAATTGAATGTCAGTTGCAAGAAATTAGTTGAATTGGGTGTTAGTTTCAAGAAATGAATTGAATTCAATGATTGTTTCAAGAAATGAGTTGAATTGAACGTTCGTTTCAAGAGATGACTTTAATTGAATGTTTCTTTCAAGAAATGGAGTTAAACTTAATGTTAGTTTCAAGAACGGAGTGAATTGAATGTTAGTTTCAATAAACGAGTTGAAATTAATGTTAGTTTCAAGAAATTAGTTGAATTGAATGTTTGTTTCAAGAAATGAGTAGATTGAATGTTAGTTTCAAGAAATGAGACGAAATGATTGTTAGTTTCAAGAAATGAGTTGAATTGAATGTTTGTTTCAAGAAATGAGTTGAATTCAATGTTAGTTTCAAGAATCAAGTCGAATTGAATGATAGTGTCAAGAAACTGAATTGAATTGAATGCTAGTTTTAACAAACAGAGTTGAACTGAATGTTAGTTTCAAGAAACGGAGTTGAATTGAATGTCAGTTGCAAGAAATTAGTTGAATTGGGTGTTAGTTTCAAGAAATGAATTGAATTCAATGATTGTTTCAAGAAATGAGTTGAATTGAACGTTCGTTTCAAGAAATGACTTTAATTGAATGTTTCTTTCAAGAAATGGAGTTAAACTTAATGTTAGTTTCAAGAAACGGAGTTGAATTGAATGTTAGTTTCAATAAACGAGTTGAAATTAATGTTAGTTTCAAGAAATTAGTTGAATTGAATGTTTGTTTCAAGAAATGAGTAGAATTGAATGTTAGTTTCAAGAAATGAGACGAAATGATTGTTAGTTTCAAGAAATGAGTTGAATTGAATGTTTGTTTCAAGAAATGAGTTGAATTCAATGTTAGTTTCAAGAAATCAAGTCGAATTGAATGATAGTGTCAAGAAACTGAATTGAATTGAATGCTAGTTTTAAGAAACAGAGTTGAACTGAATGTTAGTTTCAAGAAACGGAGTTGAATTGAATGTCAGTTTCAAGAAATTAGTTGAATTGAGTGTTAGTTTCAAGAAATGAATTGAATTCAATGATTGTTTCAAGAAATGAGTTGAATTGAATGTTCGTTTCAAGAAATGACTTTAATTGAATGTTTCTTTCAAGAAATGGAGTTAAACTTAATGTTAGTTTCAAGAAACAGAGTTAAATTGAATGTTAGTTTAGAGAAATTAGTTAAATTGAATGTTAGTTTCAAGATATGAGTTGAATTGAATGTTAGTTTCAAGACATGAGTTGAATTGAATGTTAGTTTAAAGATATGATTTGAATTGAATGTTAGTTTCAAGAAATGAGTTGAAATGAATGTTAGCTTTAAGAAATTGAGTTGAACTGAATGTTAGTTTCAAGAAACCGAGTTGAAATGAATGTTAGCTTCAAGAAATTGAGTTGAACTGAATGTTAGTTTCAAGAAATGAAGTTGTATTGAAAGTTAGTTTCAAGAAATGAGTAGAATTGAATGCTACTTTCAACAAAATGAGTCGAATTGAATGTTTCTTTCAAGAAATGGGTTGAATTGAATGTTTGTTTCAAGAAATCAGTTGAATTGAATGTTTGTTTCAAGAAATGAGTTAAAATGAATGTTTGTTTCAAGGAACGGGGTTGAAATGAATGTTAGTTGCAAGAAACGGAGTTGAATTGAATATTAGTTTCAAGAAATGAGTTGAATTGAATGTTAGTTTCTAGAAATGAGTTGAACTGTATGTTAGTTTAAAGAAATGAGTTGAATTAAATGTTAGTTTAAAGAAATCGAGTTGAACCGAATGTAAGTTTCAAGAAATCGAGTTGAATTGAATGTCAGTTTCAAGAAATCAAGTTGAATGGAATGTTAGTTTCAAAAAACGGAGTTGTATTGAATGTTAGTTTCAAGAGATGGTGTTGAATTGAATATTAGTTTAAGAAACGGAGTTGAATTGAATGTTAGTTTAAGAAACAGAGTTGAATTGAATGTTAGTTTAAGAAACAGAGTTGAATTGAATGTTAGTTTAAGAAACGGAGGTGAATTGAATGTTAGTTTTAAGAAATAGTTTAAATTGAAACTTCAAGAAATGAGTTTAATTGAAAGTTTAAAGAAATAAGGTTATAAGTATTTTGAGTTGGTTTGTTACCTGTTAATTGTTTGCTAAGATTTTGTTCATAATTTATAATTTACTCCCAGGTTTGTGGAAACTGTTCAGGTAACGTCTAGTTGGGTAGGGACAGACTTTTGTCAATATAAGCTGCTGCCACTGGACGTTTATTTGCAGGTGATACCATACAAGACATTGGATTCAAGTTTTTCGGTTTTCGGGAAAATATTTCGTAGGAGGTGCAATAGTCAGGGTAGAATACATTGCCTTGAGTGGAGTTTTAAGGACTCAGTTAATTGAAGCAGATACTCGAGAACTTTTAACAAGAATACATAGGTGCTTGTTCATTTTATTTTTTTTATATTGTTAAGTTTTTGTTGTAGCTTTCTGTTAGTAGCTTTATACATAGTTTGAAGATTTCATCCCAACTATGTTTTCAGTGTTGTCAATATTTGTTCGATTTATTCTCGTGTGACCAGTTACGTATCTTTATTAGAACTTTACTGTTTCTGCCTAGGTATCTTAGTGGTAATTTGACTCACTAAACTGTAAAATTGACTGAAAAAATAAAACTTACCTTCAGAGCAAACTTCTATGTTGTATATTACGGAATCTCAATGACATTAGTAGATTGCCCAGAAGCGATTACTATGAAAAATGTATCACGGTAGCATGAATAACGTAGATATAAATACATGACTAAATGTAAACTAACGAAACCGCACAAATATCCCAAAAGTAAAACGTACCTGAGACAGAGTGGGATTTACCTTAAGAGCTGATTCCTAGATGGAAACTTGACTTAAAGAACCATTGTCAGGCGAGTCTGTATATAAACTCCGTAAAAGAATGGTAGAACTGTAATTCCAGGAATTATTATACAATGGTCATTAACCAGCTTCTCGGACTGCTTGAGTGTCCGTGAGGGGGACGTTAAGTGTAAGAAAAAGTAACGTGTAAAGAAAGCCAGCACTGCAAAGGCATTAATTTACCCAAGTTAGGTGCTTGCTTATCTGAATTAGATTTAAGTTGACATTTATTGATTCAATGCTGTCGAGAAGATTCAGAAACTAATTTGAATAAGTACTTAGAGATTAACCACTCTTGCCAAGTTAGAAGCAACCTTCTGGAGAAGTTGAGAAGTGGTAGCTTTATAAAGGGTAAAGGTTAAGAATACAGAGGTATGACTCTAGGTACTTTTTGATGACTGTTGAGTAAATTGTAATCAGTTCTGGTTGAGTGTGTCCATTAGAGATAGTTGAAATTACGGCGTCATCCTAGCAATCTAAAAGTTAAGTTGTGTTAACTACTCGAAATCGTGACCACTAATTCATTGTTAATTTAACTAGTTTTTAAAGTCACCTGGGTCGTTAAGGATCGTGGTGAATAGGTTGGCAGCAAGAGGCTATTCAAAGCTATAGTTTAGACTCGAAAGAAATGGTTTACTCTTTAAGACGTATTTCATCGCTTTTTCTAGCTTTGTGATTTTATCAAAAAGTTCATTGCGATTGAACCTGATTAGAGAAATAAATTGAAAGTATCATTAACTAACCAAGTAAAGGAGGGATGAAACTTTATTGTTGGGGAGACCTAGGCGAAACCAGTCCCCATGCTTGGTCCTAAAGAGAGGGGTCCAAAACTAGAATAAATGAAGTTTTAAGCCAGGAGTTCGCAGGGAGAGGAAAAGCGAATTGAATTAAGTGAAGTTTGGGTTACCGCTTGAACAGTCGTAAGAAAGGTTTTGTTAAAGAGGAGAATGCCACACTGGCGATATCATGATTAATTCTACACTTTGTAGGTATTGTAGAAGCTTAACAACAGGCTAACAAGACATAAACTTCAATATCTTTCGATTATATTTCTCGTATCGGGAGCAGAATTACTGTTAACATCAATCTGAGGTAGTTATGGTAATACTGGTAAAAACCTCTCCGGTAGAAGTATAATTAAGTGTGTGTATGATACATCACCCTGCATCGAAGAACTGCCGTTTATAAATGTTAAAGGGGAATTCTAGTTTCAAATTTAGAATGTCTTTAGTAAAATCGGTGACTGAAGGTTCTGAGAAAGTTGAAAACGCAAATATAATTTTGTTCATGATAGTTTTGCGGTTCATTAGACTTCTGAAGTGAAAGCAGATCCGTCATGCCATAAGGAGAGAAGTACTTTTATTATCATCAAAATATGCTTTCGCTTTATTGAGACAAGTCTAAGGCTTATTCACTTGATAAGTTAATGTCCAAAAAGGAGAATGAATGTATGAGACATAAGACACTTGAGTAGAAGATAAAGTTGTTAAGGATTTAATTATCGATACCGTCTTTCTTTGTAGTCTTTTAGATAGACCATCTAGCCGTATTGGTTTGCAATATATATATATATATATATATATATATATATATATATATATATATATATATATATATATATATATATATATATATATATATATATATATATATATATATATATATATATATATAAAATGTATATTCTGGATTATTGGTGGTAAACCATCTTATTTTTCACTTTTACTGCATTCCGTTAAGCAAAAGTAATGCAAAAGTATTATCTGATAATATAGTCCTTTCTTTTATTTATATTGAAATAAAATATTTCCACACATTTTTTCCGCTAGAGCAAATTACAGTAGTTGTTGCACTAAGGCTATATTTTCAACCCAATTTCACCAGTTCAAAGTTTTAAAAGTTATTCTACCAGAAAAAAAAAATTGAAACTTTCATAACAGGTGAATTTCAAATTCGTATTTCACAAAATCAGTTTTGAATCGCCTTTTCGCTAAAGCAAATTTTATAGGTAGCTTCTTGACGGGAGGGGTAGTCCAAACAGGACCAGCTCATCTCCCGATAATGAGCAGAAAATATACAGCAGAGGAGGTTACAAACATTACACCTGAACAATTCCCTCTCTTCACATGGGCGTTTAAGTAAAACTAGACTTTGACACTTATACTCGGCAGTATCAACGCTCAGATTTCTGGCTAAACCACCGGACAGTACATACATTACAATCCTCGTAAGGGGGTAGTGCCGTCAGTGCACCTCACTCGGTGCACCGTAAGCATTACTTAAAGTTATCTGCAATGTCCCTTCGACCCCTAGCTGCAACCCCTTTCATGCCTTTTACTTTACCTCCGTTCATAATAACTTTCTTCCATCTTTCTTTCCACCCTCTCCTAACAACAGTTTCATAGTGCAGCTGCGAGGTTTTTCTCCTGTCCCCCCTTTCAAAGCTTTTATTGTCAGTTTCAGTGTCAGCGCTGAATGACCTCACAGGTCTCAGCGCTTGGCCTTTTGGATTAAATCCTATATTCTATTCTATTCATCACAATAAAAATAGTGTTGTTGTTCTTGCTGTTATTAGAAATACACACAAAAAAAAAATTCTTTACCGTAATTCGTCGGGAACGAGCTTAATATCTTCGCGAAACATTTGTTTTGATTTTGAGGTCTTCTCTGTCATTTTTTAGAAATGCTGACAAGAATGAAAATTTATTCATTGCATTTACCTCCAGAGGCCTGCGTTAACCCGAGATTTTTCACCTCTTAAATTGCTTCATATTTCTTTACAGCGAAAACGACACCAGTAATGAATTTCACTTTAGAGCTGCCATTTTCGAGTCATGCCTGGATAGAATACCTCCCCATGTCAGTTAATGTTGGAATGCAATAGTACGCAGAGTGGCATGCACACACGCACACGCGCACGCATATAACGTCCCAGGACAACTGATACCAGGACAACTCATTCACGGAAAACTTATATCGGACAACTCATACCTGGACAATTGATATCTAGGACAACTGATATATAGGACAACTCATAACAGGTAAAAAGTGATAACGATTTAATTTGTAAAGAAAAATCAAGCAAGAATAAAACAACAAATATTAGAAGAAAAACTTTATTTTTGGAGGGACAATGAAAGCTAAAAACATTAAAGACTGTCATTATAAAAAGAATTTACCAAAACTGAAACTTAGTGCAGATTATATGCCACAGCTTTCAAGAGACTTTCTGGCAAGGATCATACTCTTCTAGTAAAGTTATCAGTAACTTGTAGCACTCTTTGTAAACCTGTTTTGAAGTTTTTGCACTTCCCGTTCCAAATCAATTTACTTTTTCTGCGCCAAAATCGCCTCCAACTTTAGGATATTTATTAATTTCCAAATGTTCTTAGGTTGGTATGAAACTGAATTTTGTAAGGCATTATGTAAACCTACAAGGTTTTTATTACTTACAGTCATGCCAGTTGAAGTCCTCTCTGATATACTCCATATTTCAAGTGGAAATATTGGAACCAGGCGACGTCTTCTAACGCCTCTTCCTCTTTCGGGTCGTATGTAAATCATTTCAAAATAAACACAAATTATTATGGCAAACTACTGTCGTCAGACATTTCGTATGCAACAATAACATTAGTCACTGGTAAAAAAAAAAGCAAATGCTGTAAAGCACTTTATCTTTAGACGAAATACTTCATCTATATTATATTGGACTTTATGACATAGCTCGACAAGTTTTCGGTAGAGGTCTTGAGAAAAATTAAATAAACAACCAGTTACCTCTGTCAGGAATTCTTGAAATAAGGCTATTTATAGGGGCTTTTTCCAAGTTATACTTTTTAGGCTGAATATCCGGGCGAAGAGTAAGCAACTGAGAAAACAACCGAACATAATTTGCTTGCCGCTTGATGGGTAACAATGCGAAAACACGAGGTACATCCAAATTACCAATTTGAGTGCTGCTTGTATGTAACTGGTAATATGTAGATGGAGAAACTTTAGATGTGCCATCGCCAGCCCAATCACTAATTTTAACAAGATGATCCAGCCCTATTGATGAGGCGAAAATTTGCATTCTTTCCTCATCTTCTACGCCAATGTCATATTGTAAAGCTAGTTCCCTTGATTCAAATTTTGCAGTACAATAGCGGAATATCAAAACCATAACTTTCTGATGGAATTGGGGGATCACTCCTATTCTGCTGTCGCCACCGACGAATATTCCGTGACAAACTTGATGTTGCTAGAAGTCCAGCCAACGCCTCATCTTATAGAGAAGAACATTCGGTCGCAATCACAATTCTTGCAGTCTCTTGTGATGACAAGGCTTTGGCTTTTATAAAAACCGAGGACAATTCTCGATTTCACTTCATTCACATCAGTGCTGTGAAAGTGTTCCCCTGTTGAAGATACCATTTCTAATGGGTCCTCCTCAGCCATTGTCTGAACGCGCTCTCTGCACATCTTTACTTCACATAGTCATACTTCTCTTGATTTATCCGCATTCTGTCTGTGAAAATTGTATACGTAGTAGCTATGATCCACGAGCTTATTAGCCCATTGTTCAGATTATATATAATATGGCACTGTAAGGGCTAAAGAAAATTTTCAAGCATTTGAAAAGTTGACAAGTACAAAACCAACTGACTTAGAAAGTACAAAATATAAAAATAAAACAATTTCTTTGAAAATTCATGACGACCGTTTGTGAGTTGTTTGCTGGACGAACAGAAACTAGCATGAACTATGGAATTTAAAGGATACTATTCAATAATTAAAGAGTTGAATGATCACTCTTACGCCTATAAACTAAAAACATGCCTATTTACTTTATCAATAACTATTTTTAAGTGGGTTATTTTTTTAAGTGAAAACATTCATGCTTGTTGTGAGTTGTCCTATATATCAGTTGCCCTAGATATCAATTGCCCAGGTATGAGTTGTCCGCTATGAGTTTCCCGGTAATGAGTTGTCCTATTAACAGTTGCCCTAGAAACCGCATATAATATATATATATATATATATATATATATATATATATATATATATATATATATATATATATATATATATATATATATATATATATATATTATATGCGTGTGTGTGTGTGTGAGTGTGTACGTGCTGTGATCGCTTGCAACCCAACAAAAATACATTTCTGGAAATATAGAATGACAGAGGTCCCAATGGTATTAAATAGTGTATACTTTTATATCATTTACCTTACATGGTACACATTAGTTAATGAATAATAATATTAAACGTACTATTTCTTTTTCATGTGTTATTGTATGTGCTTGGCTATTTTCCTTTGAAGTAAGTTATTCCATTTTATTTACTGGTTTTGCACAAGGCACCGGGCTGCACTCGTACTCTTCTGTCCACAAATTGTCGCTTCAAAAACTTTATCGCCTCCATATTTTTAGAACACATCTGTTTTATGGAACAAGTATGGAGGCGTCATTCGACATGCTAGAAGCTACTTTTCCTAACGAAACAGGCCGTCTATTTATACTGTAGATCAAAATGTGCCACGAATACAGGTAAGGTAAGTGATTTTGATAAGAAAGTAACGAGAGGTATCACAGAAGGAGAGGTGAAATGAGAAGTGAATTCATACCTGCACAGACGACCGATGAGTTTGTTGTGAGAATAAAAAGTACAAGGATGGTGTCACTGGGGACAGACAAACTAGCAGAAGAAATATGAATATAAGCGCTAAAGATATGTTAAGGTGAAAGTGAGCACAATCTTTTGGCAGAATATTTGGTCGAGAGGAAACAAACAAAGAAAACGATAATGTGTAATTGAGCCTTTCAATAAAAGAGGAAAATAGAGAGATGCTGACTGAAAAGAACGCAGTAGCGTAGTTGGAATGAGCGTTTTGAAGGACCGTTTTACACAAGAAACGGGAGAATTTAAGCAAAAAATCATTTTTCAGTAGCAGATGGGGTTTATGTAAATTTGAAAATGCTTGTGGAGGTTATTGTCGAGACTGCATGGAGGGGGGAAAAAACTGAAGACTAGAAAGGCGTTAGACGTTAAAGCAATAAGAAACTCAGTAGGCGCTATTACTTAATTAGTTAGTGAACTGCGGTAGCGCTTATCATATCTCTTAAACCACAATTCATATGATTCCCTCAATTATACAATGTTTTTTAAATGTCTGTTGGCAAAACCACAGAATACCTATATTGTTGGTAATCATCTTTTCTTCAATTTGAAGTTTGTAGAAATGTCATTAGAGTTTGGTCATGAATATCGGATGTCTGGTCATGAATTCATATTTTCTTTCTGTCAGTCATGAGTTTCTTAACAAACAGAATCAGGTAGGCCATTTCATGGCAGTATTATTATTAGTATTAGTATTAAACAATTAATTAATGAGAACAGTTACTGCTGGGTACTATACTGACTACAAGAAAATAATCTTTGCTGTAACTTATGCACCCTCGCTTTACATATAAGAACAATATGTTGGTTAACAATGAAAACAAGTGTATTGCTTATGAAGATGGTGTTTCTACCCTTGCATTAATGAGTCATCCATGGACATGTTCTTGTATTGGTAGACTACTTATTTTGAGAGGGTCTTGTAAAAGAGGGGCAGAGTCATATCTCATGATTAAACCTTTTGTTCTGTTATCTTGGTAACAGATTACCAATTCCACTTTCTCCTGATCGCTGGTCAAGGATACATTCGGTTAGTACTCTCATCCTCTAGGCTTTTGCCATGTATTCAGCCTTTATAGGGGAAGCTGATGTTGGCCGTCCTGTATACTGCTTGGTGTTGCTCTATTATACGAGTGGTTTAGTATTATTCTAGTCTCTTTAACCTCCTTTTTTGAATAGTCATTATTGATGAAGATTTGAAAGATCCAGTCCTGTACTTTATGGGTTTCTTACTGTGAAAAAAGCAAAGAGGACTCTATGGAGATAGTTTTCAATTATGGCCTTTTCATCTCTTGTAGGACTCTCACTTTGGCCACTTAAGCAGAACTCAAAGTTGGCTGAATCCTTGATCTGCTTGAGTAACTAAGAATTATAGGAAGGAGAGGTACCAATCGCTAAATTCAACAGGGTAACGTAGGTTGCCGTGTTTCTTCTTGAATTTGCAGTGAACTTGCTTCACTTCATGATAGTTGTTGGCCATAACAAACCATCATCACTGTACATCAGTGATATAGGGGAGTCCTGGATATAGGAAAAATTATATTTGCTGATCATACCCTTATAAGAAAGATTCCCAAGAGCACAGCCAGGGGTGATCTTATGGGTACATCATCTTTGTGGCCATGCGAATGGTGAACGGGGCTTCCTTGGCAGAGATAAAACACTCCAGAGTCTTTGTAAATAAGGTCCATCATCCTGTTAATGATTCTACAGGAACGTTATTGAAGAAATATTCCACATGACTGAAGCAACGATAACCTCATTGCACAAGCAAGGAACTTGGTGGATGAAGATAGACTGTAGCAGTCTGGAACATGTTATATAAGAAATTCATTTATCTGTCTGTCGTGTTGATATGTCATGGCGTGGGTGTGGCTGACTATTGGATGCAGAGGATTCTCACCTTTCAGTTTCTTCATCTTCCATTACATATAGCCTAACCTGAAGTCCCTAGCAATAGTGGGGATATGGTTTCACCTACAGGAACCTTAGCAAAGTGAGATTTCACAACCAACGAAGTGATGATACCTTCAGTTGGTGGAACTTGAATGGCTTTTAGAAACTTGGTAGATGAAGATAGGCTATATCGGCCTGGGACACATGGCAAACAGATTCGTGGACTTATTTAGCCAGATGATAGGTCGGGGCAGGGGTCTGTCTGATTATGGGGTGCAGAAGATTACCATCTTATCATTTCTCCACTTTACCACACTTATAGCCTAACCTGAAGTCACTGGCAAAAGAAGGAAACAATAGTAATGAGAGAATCCGCTTACAATGAAGCGATATGTTAATTGGATAAACCATTCATGGCTTCAAGGGAAAGGTCAGATGAAGATTGTCTGTCGTCTGTACCTTACGGTGTAAGAAGTCTAGTGACCTACTGTATTTGGCAAGTTGATCTGTTTGAGCAGGAATTTGGCCAAAAATGGGGCGCAGAGGATTATCAACTTTGTGTATCCTAAAGTCCCTGAAAATGTGGGGGAGGTGGTTTCGCCTATAAAAAAACAGTAAAGAGAAGTTTAATATCTATTAAAGTAACGATACCTTCTTTCGGCAAATCTTTGATTGCCACATGGCAGACAAAAATAGGTTGTATTGATATAGTTCACAGAGGATTACCAACTTTGTATATTTTCATGTTGTCTTACACCTAGTTTATCTTGGAGTTGCTAGAAATAGTAGGAAGGTAGTTTTACATGCAAGAACATTAGTAAAGAGAAGTTCCACATCTATCAAAGCAATGATACCCGCATTGTCCAAACCTCTTAGTTTTACACGCAAGAAAGTTAGTAAAGAGAATTTCCACATCTATCAAAGCAATGATACCCTCATTGGCCAAACCTCTGATTGCCTCTTGGAACTCAGTGGCCAAAGATAGGCTACATTATGCTGAAGCATATGGTATAAGAAGTTCGTTGATCCATTTTGACAAGGGATATTTCTGGGCAGGGGTTTGGCTGACGATGTCAGGTATTTACACTAGGTATAATGGAAAGAATTCAATCCAGTTTTGAATATTCCATCTCTTCTTAATTAAGAATAAGAACCTTATACTGTCTGCCTTATGAACATTCATGTCTTTCTGCTGGTTTTTGCTCCTTCATGCCTTCTTTTAGCTGGTGGCAACCGCTCAATATGTAGCTTTATTTCCAAATATTTAACTTTGTAGATATGATGATAGTTCAAGCGGAGTCTGAGTAGGAAATGTTGATCGTGGATAGGTTCGTAGTCAGTAAGATTTACGTATTTGTTGCTGTTGGCGATTACATATTAACCTCCACTGCTGGCAACGAGCTGACTAATGATGGTCGTCAGACGTCTACGCTTAGTCCTTTTCTCTTGGGTGGCGAAGGTTCTCAGTGATGCTCTCGATGTATTATAAAAGGCGGAGGCGGGATGGGGGATGGCGCGGGGTTGGGGGGGGGGGGGCATTCATGTTGAGTTCATCGCCCTTTTGCACCTCCATGCTTATTATTTCTCAAAAAGTTCTGATCATAATTTTTACAACAACAGGAATATTGGTATATATCAGCACTGAGGGTATAGAATTAAAATGAGCCGATATATTTTATGTGTGAGATTACTTTGGAAATGATTTATCCTTTTCATAGAAGCTAAAAAGCTGAAATATTTTCGTAAACAGCTACCATTTGCCTAGGAAATAAGATATTGCTGATATGCATGACCTTTAACTCAAAATGCCCAATTAATTTCTTTGCTTAGTTTCATTATATTTCGTAAATTATACGAGAAGTTGGTAATTACCCTTCTTAGTTTCAATCATACACTGAAAAGTAAATACACTCACAAACAGTGGTCTTATTAAGTGGAAATCATATATAATCATGTACGTGTATTTTTGCTGTTAAACTGAAATCAATGTAACATTTTACTTTTAAAACTAGATATTATACAAGGGGTATATTTAACTTACAATTATCACTGCAAAAGAGTTAATAACCTTCGGCAATAATGGATGGATTCAGGAGTCATTGATAATATATCATAAGTCTCTATAATTAGAGAATATTAGAGAGGATGACTGCTGAAAGGGAAAATACATATATATGAAAACTTCGAGTAAACCATACAACCAGTTTGATGAGCAGGTATTATCTTGGGTCTAATAAAAAATATAGAAGGAAACACATCTGGAGATCCAAATCCATACTGGAAGTCAAGAATTCCGGTTATTTGGGAGGTGGAATGAAATTATGAAGTATTGCGTGTTTAAAAGCACACACATATGTGTCTGCAGATATATATATATATATATATATATATATATATATATATATATATATATATATATATATATATATATATATATATATATATATATATATATATATATATATATATATATATATATATATATATATATATATATATATATATATATATATATATATTATAATCCATGTTGAATCCTTGAACCTTTGAAAATATATTTACATTTACTACTACCCTTGACAATATAGGCTAAAATGTGATTAGTTTTGTATTGCTCCTTTGCTTCAGGTGACACATTTTTATAATGCATTGTCATGTAGTTTGTTTTTAAGATGACCACATTATCATTTTAATGGAAATCACAAAAAAATAATATCCTACACCAATGTAGCCATGCAATTACACTGACAGCTAAATACCAGCATCAAAGTGGTTCAGTTTCTAAAATGTAGTTTTGTCCATTTATTATTATTATTATTATTATTATTATTATTATTATTATTATTATTATTATTATTATTATTATTATTATTGAATAGACTGGCCGTCTGCATGCCATTAAGTTTGTACTGCAATTTTCAATCTATCGGATGGGTTTCTTTGTAGCAGCAGGTAAATTATGTTGCAGCTATCCAAAGTTCATTTATACTTTGACGTTTTAGTTTGTCTTTCTACCGTTTTTCAAAAGGTGAATGAAGACATGGCTACAACTATGCCACGTTTATAGCCACAATCCGGCTTACAGAAATTTTTGGCATTTTTTATTGGTTATCAGAGCTAGTGAGTGACTCCTCCTATTGGCTGAGAGCAAAATGACTCATCCAGGTATGTCTGGCTGACCGCCATAGGCAATGATTGGCTGGCGTCATGTCCCGTGAGTTCTGTGGGGAGAAGAAGGGTCTCTTTGGTTTCGTTCACTGACAGTTTTCATTGGAGGATGGAGAGAGCTTCCTTATTTTGGAGGCAGCTAAGGTCATTGTTACTGTACAGGATTTTTCCACTCCTTACAATCTGCTGGCACGGGGCGACTCTGCCGTGTTCCTTCACGTTGTGCTGATATACCACCCCTTCATGTAGGTGAATGGTGATACTCTTGAAGGGTCAGGTTGTACTCATACCATTTTATGAATGGTAATATATATTCTCTCAGAATGATATTTAGTAAATCTCTCCTCTCCTCTTCGTGGGATCGTTGCTACTGACAGGACTTTCCCTAATGAGGTCTTCCAATCCTTGTAGTAGAACGTAAGATTGACTTTTATTGTCTGCGCCAGTGGGTTTTGCATGAGTGACAATGATATTCTATCAGGGTTGCCTTATCTTTCTTATATTTGGTGTTCAGATAGTCCCTATAGAACGGTCTAATGGTCCTCTCACTCTCGGGGGAGTGTGGTTCTCCTGACGATACTACCTATCAGTGGCACTTCTCGTAACCCTGGTGTCCCAGTGGTAAGAATATCCACTATCCACAAGGGTTCAGCAATGTGTTTAAGCTCTTCATAAGTGGTATTCCAAGATCAGTGTGAGAAGGTATAATTAACGCAGTTATTCATGACTGAGGAATTAATTTTTCTCTTGGTATTTAGTACTGCCATTGAGGTAGAGCCTGATGTTGGTTGGCTTACAGTGGACCCTTGAGTGAAAGCTTTGGAGAGTGCTGGCAACATGGACATCCAAAAAGGTAATGGTGCTATCCACATTTCTCTCATTCTTGAAGCCGAGAATCAATTCCTCCTCAAAGTTGCTCCTGAGTGTCTCCAGTTCATTTTTGTTGCCGATGTTGACAAAGATGCCTCAATGCACAAAATGTATACAGCTTGTCTAGGGATCATAATAAGGACATGCTGCTCAACCATCTCCATATAAAAGTTATTGAACAGCACACCAAGAAGAGAGCCCATGGCTACTCTGTCGTACTGTGTCCACATTTGCACTCACTGATCAATGAATGGGGCCTCCTTAGTGCAGGTCTTGAGTAGACATTACATGGATACCTCTGGTATGTTCAGTGTTGGGGTAGAGTCGTATCTGTGGACCCTGTCAAGGACCATTATGATGCGGCAAAACTTGGAGGATCTCCATGTATGTAATCAAGTTTCTGAAGGTACTCCTCTCAGCAAGTCAGGTGAAGGTGGGTGTCTTATCTGCTCAATGGATTACAACGTCCTCCCTTTTATGGAGTTCTTTTATGACATTCTTCATTTACCTCATCATCAAGAGGCTACACTAGGATTCCCACTTCATCAGAGCCTCCACCAGCAGGAGAGGCTGAAGACCATCAGTGGTCCTACTGAGGCCACGGTCTTCCAGGGAGAAGATAGAATCTCAGAGAACCTCAATTTCAACATGTCTAGCCCAGGCTTAGCCCTCTCTAATACGTGGCAGTTCAGCCCCATTTGGAGAAAGGAATGCTTGGCAATGGAGGGCTGGTAATGGATAATGGATATTCTTACAGCTGGGCCCCAAGGGGGTCGAGAAATGCTGTTAACTGGTGTATGATCAGGAGAACCACAAACCTCGTGAGAGTGAGAGGGAAATTAGACTTTTCTACAGGAGCTACATGAACACTGAATATAAGGAATACAGGCCAGCCCTGGGGAACATTATTGGCACCCATGTAAAACCCACTGCTGCCAAAAAAAAAAAAAAAAAAAACAGTTGACCTTACGGTCTACTACAAGGATCGGAAGACTGCCCAGTACCTCATGAGGAACAGCCCTATCACTAGCAATAATCCCATGGTGAGGATAGGAGTGATTTACCAAATATTGTGCCCTGAGAATACATGCTGTCATTTGTACATTGGTATGACTACAACTTACCTCTTCAAGTGGATTGCTGTTCACCTACATAAAGGGGCGGTATAGCAGGGAACATGGCAGTGGCTCCCAACACCAGCAAATTGTAAGGAGTAAAAAATCCTGAACAGTGACAATGAGCATTGATACCTCTGGTGTAAGGAGGCCATTGCCATACTCCGATGGAAACCATAGCTGAACATAACCCAAGAGACCTTTATTTTCCCTACCATCATCAGTAGAACGGCAAGGGGCACCCCTGGGATAACAATTTAGGTACCCGGTACTTCGGCAAGCGCACCCTATGACCAGAACTCACAGGATTTGGCACCGGCCAATCAGCACCTACGTCGGTCAGCCAGACTCTTCCAGATGAGTCTTTCTGCTCCTGGCCAATATGGGGGAGCCCTCCCTCCCCCCCAGCTCTGATAACCAATTAAAATTCACCAAAAATTTCTGTTAGCACCTTAAGGGTATAAATATGGCATTGTTGTACCCTTGGCTTCATTCGCCTTTTGAAAAATGGTAGAAACACCTACCGAAACGCCAAGGAATAAATGAACTTTGGACAGCTGCTGTATATTTTACCTGCTGCTAGAAACTCATTTGAGAGTTTCAGAAACTGCAATACAAACCAAACAGCATTCAGACGATCATTCAGTTCAATGAAGTTTGTTTGATAGAGGGTCTTGTTCCGAGATATTATTATTATTATTATTATTATTATTATTATTATTATTATTATTATTATTATTATTATTATTATTATTATTATTATTATTATTATTATTATTTGAAGGGAGTAGACCCTCTTTTAAACAGGTCTTATTAAAAAGGATGGCTGTATTATGCGAATTTATCTTATATAGTGTCTTTTCTATCATCCTTATGATTCGCTTTTCAGGCTCAGCGATGTTAGTCAGCAACTGGCCGATATTCATGTTGGAAAAGGATAGTGTGCGGAATATGGGAAGTCTTTTATTAAAATATCCAATCAGAAATCGTTCGTCTGGATTCAGGTTCTATTTTAGGTACCGTCGACATGTTTCGACCAGCTCGTTGGTCATCCTCTGGACGTGATTGCAGAAGGTCTGAAGAAACGGGGTGCTCGGGTTGGTATTTATAGGGAGGGGGGCGTCTTGAGACCTGCAACCACGTCCAGAGGATGACCAACGAACTGGTCGAAACATGTCGACGGTACCTAAAATAGAACCTGAATCCAGACGAACGATTTCTGATTGGATATTTTAATAAAAGACTTCCCATATTCCGCACACTATCCTTTTCCAACATGAATATCGGCCAGTTGCTGACTAACATCGCTGAGCCTGAAAAGCGAATCATAAGGAAGATAGAAAAGACACTATATAAGATAAATTCTCATAATACAGCCATCCTTTTTTATTAAGACCTATTATTATTATTATTATTATTATTATTATTATTATTATTATTATTATTATTATTATTATTATTATTATTATTATTATTATTATTATTATTATTATTATATTAAGGTTCACATAGTTTTCCATGTCGTTTTAACCATAAACTGATAAAAAAATAGTTCTTTCATAAAGTTTTTTCTACTACATACAATCATCACAAACACTATTATTATTATTATTATTATTATTATTATTATTATTATTATTATTATTATTATTATTATTATTATTATTATTATTATTATTATTATTGTCGTATAAAAATATGATTTTTGAGCTCTGTTCCCATTAAATACTAAAAAGAATAGTTCTGTTATAAAATCTTTATAAAAAAGTTATATATTCTATCCGCGTCATAGGCGGTTCATCAGCAAAACAAATATCATAACGACATCATTGGTCTTTTAAAACTTTTGTTTCTCTTTAGTGAGTATTGGAAATCATCTCTTATCAATCACTTTGTCAAACAGTCATTAACAGACATCCACGTCTATCTTTACTTGTGAAATTTTTCTTTTCGACAAACAAGATCATGAATCATAAATCGCAAAAATTTTTCAGATCAAACTTGGAAATGTGTATCCTCAGGGAAACATCCTCGTCATCTGCATAATGGTGGTAATTATCAAACTTTGGTAGGAGTGACACGAAGTGATTAACTCATGTTTACCTGATTATCGTGAACAACTTGAATTAAATTAACAATCTGTCACGTCAGAACGGGATCTTATAATTGAAAGGAACACTGCTGTGATCTCCATTGGTTAAGGAAAATGAAATAGACATACATCACTTACAGTCTAAATACGTATGATAACATTAAAATCATTCATTAGCGAACGCTCTGTATGAATGAGAACAAAAGTGATCAAAATCATTAGGTAGTAGTTTATGTACAGTATAAAAGTTATCTCAGTATTTCAAAGAAGAAAAAAGTTATTCTAGGAAGAGATGCATAAGAATTTAGCAGCAAATAAGACATTTAGATTCTGGTTTTCAGAGGTATATTTTTTAATTAGGTTATATGTAAAAGTTACAGGTTTCTGAAAACAAAATAAAGATTGAGATATTTGATGCTTCAGCCTCTTATATTATCTAAATGAAAGAAACAGCAATATTTGAGAGTCGTTAGATTTTAATGGGGCAATGAGGTTTTGTCTTAATACTCCGAAAGAGTCTGTTGATGAGTTATGAAAAATATCGTTCAAACTAATAAAGTAAGGTGACCTGTTTTACCTTCAAGAAAGCATGAATAATGTACTGTACATCTTATGAAGAGGCAATTTAAAGAGAATTGCGTTAATTTAGATAGGTAAAAAAAAGTACCAACTTTCAAAGACAACCATGAAAAAAACATACATCTCTCTACGCAAAAAAATAAAAACATATTTCTGTCACAAATATAAAGGGAAAAATTTTAATGCTTACAGAAGTTGGGTAGAATTAAGAGGTGATATCCGCTGTATGATCGTTTCTAGAGCTTCACAAATTTGATTAGGCTGTTATGATATTATAAAGATTTACTATGATTATTTCTGGACCTTTTCCTTCATTAGTTTTATGGAGATGAGAGACGTTTAGTTTTTATTCTTGCATAGAATAAGTTTACATGGGCCGATTTACATCCTGACCCGTCAAAGTTTCTATTGCCTGTTATTTGGCATAACTGATCGTAATAAAAGATTTTGGAGTACATAATTACAGAAATGATTACCACTTGCAATGTATATCTATATATTCTACTACAGCTAATGCGCATTATAATATGTTCTCTGTATGTGATTTATTTGTTAAGCTTTTGGTTACATATTACCTTTAAAAGTTTAGGTCAAAGAATTTGTATCAAAATAATTCATGTAACTCTTCTCTGGCTGAAATTAATACCAGAAATATGAAAATATTATATTTTTATAACAGCTTGATTAATCATGCCAAAATTTAGCCCTGATCTCTTCAGAGATAATACCCCGATAAAGACTTTTTTTATATATAATAGTTTCTTAAAACAATGTTCATGTTAATTTCTTAATCCTCAGTTTCGTTTTTTGTGCCGGGCTTCTTCCTATACTTTGGACGTTAGGGGCTACAACATTCTGCTCTTCCAACAAGTGAAAAGAAGGAATTATCCCCAGGTATACCTGAATACTACTGAATTAAAGGAAAAATTAACACACTTCATTGGTTACTGACAACCGAGGAAAATATTAATGATATTTCCTAAACACTCTATAATAATTAAACTTTTAACTTTATAAATATATAAGCATAATGTATTGCCTTTATTTTCCCTTTTTCTTCTTATAATACCAGTATTACCAGGAGAAAATTTACCTCATCAGAAACAATTGGCGCAGCTAGATACTGTTGTCATTTATCAGTCCGTTATTATTATTTGTTCAATGCTAAATATGCGACTAGCAGTGCGGATTATTTTTGGATAAAAAATCCTTTGTAATTTAATTTACAGTATGATCCATGACTGCTAAAGCATCGTTTGATGTTCACTAGGATGACTGGCAGCCTTTTAGTCCCCATTAACATTTCATAATTGGTATGAATTTTGATAAAATATATACTCGTATGTGGAATATGATGGCTTTATGCCTATAAACGTTTTAGTATACTTAAACTATGCTCATTTCTATATACAACTAATTTTAATATCACGATCATCTCAAATCAGTGATTCATAACCTGAAGTAGACATATACGCCGACACGAAGGAATCAATTTTCCTTTAAGTCTTCTTCGGAGTAGCTTATTGAGCACTGTGTCATTTGGAAAATTATTTGAATTGTTTTTTTCCGTGCTTATAATTTACCTTTAAATTATCACGCTCTTTGATTTTGTGGAAATAAACAGTATAACTTAACAGCCACCGTAATTACCAGACCGTATGGAAATATCGATATTTTACTTGCCAGACACGGCCTTGGCAACGGAAGGCTAAAAAATGGATGACAGTAAAAAAAAAAAAAAAAGATAAGAAGAATGAAAAGACAGGGAATACTAACCTTGATTTCGCCCTTCGTCAAGGAATCTGCTAATATACAGCTTACTTGCAGCTGTAATTTTAACCTTAGCCCTGGCATGTATTATTTGGACCCCTGTATTAGAAAAAATTTCCAAGAATGACCTAAAAGATAAAACCACTGACTTAATTACAAATTAGTTACCTTATATATATTTTCTATGTATTCGAATATTTAATATGATATTTTATTTGTAAAAAGTCCTTCTTGGAAAAATTATTAGTTTACAAAAAAAGAGAATGATTGAGTTGTAGTTTTATAATTTATGCATACTTACAGAAATACATATATATATATATATATATATATATATATATATATATATATATATATATATATATATATATATGTATATATATATATATATATATATATATATATAATATATATATATATATATATATATATATATATATATATATATATATATATATATATATATATATATATATATATATATATATATATATATATATATATATATATATATATATATATATATATATATATATATATATATATATATATATATATATATATATATATATATGTGTATACATATATATATATATATATATATATATATATATATATATATATATATATATATATATATATATATATATATATATATATATATATATATATATATATATATATATATATATATATATATATATATATATATATATATATATATATATATATATATATATATATATATATATATATATATATATGTATATATATATATATATGTATATTATATATATATATATATATATATATATATATATATATATATATATATATATATATATATATATATATATATATATACTGTATATATATATATATATATATATATATATATATATATATATATATATATATATATATATATATATATATATATATATATATATATATATATATATATATATATATATATATATATATATATATATATATATATATATATATATATATATATATATATATATATATATATATATATATACTGTATATATATATATATATATATATATATATATATATATATATATATATATATATATATATATATATATATATATATATATATATATATATATATACATATATATATATATATATATACATACATATATACATATATATATATATATATATATATATATATATATATATATATATATTATATATATATATATATATATATATATATATATGAGGACCTTTATTCCTCAAACCGAGGGACTGTGGAGCAGTCTCCCTGAGGATCCTGTGCTCTTTGAACCTCAAAATTTCAAGCGAAGATGCAATGCATTTCCGCCCTAAAACAATTCTCCTTGTACGTTAATAATTTACCTATACTTTAATCGGTTTATTTATTAATTTGTTGATTTATTATTTCTCCCTAATAACTGACTTTTTCTTTCTGTATTTCCTGTTACTTGCTTTACTTCCTTCAAATGACATATTCTCTGGAAGCTTGAACTTTAAGTCGAGGAAACTTGTTGACTTGTTCCATATGAATAGTGTTCATCTTCTGAATAATAATAATAATAATAATAATAATAATAATAATAATAATAATAATAATAATAATAATAATAATAATAATAATAATAATAATACCTAACAAAGTCCTCTGAATCATCAATGATCCTAACTTTGCAGAGTGCCATCTTCCAACCATCATGTATACAAAGGGTCTCAGTAGCCTTAGCAGATCAGTGTGCACGCTTTTTTTGGCATAATCATGCTCAGTAGAGCCTGCACGAAAAAAACTACTTCTCCGAGGAACACTTCAATGAATCACAAAACCCCAGAAGCTACTGTATATGCCTTATTTCGATACCGGCCCAAGACTTCCTCGTGGAATCTGAACAAATTTGGTGTTTTAGAGTCTTCTTAGTAAAAGAGTTTCTTTCAGCATTTCTTTTTCTCTCGAAATTTAGAATATTAAAAATATACAGGAAATTAACTGGAGACATGCAATAACGGAGTAACAACAATTGCAAGAAATATATATGGACAAGACTTAATAATAATAATAATAATAATAATAATAATAATAATAATAATAATAATAATAATAATAATAATAATAATAAAAAGTCAAGAAGAAAGTATCACTCATTGATGTCGCAATAACATGGAACACCAGAGTAAATGAGAAAGAAAGAGAAAAAACTGATAAGAATCAAGACCTGAAAATCGAAATGAGAAGGATATGGACTTTGCCAGTGGAAATTGTACCTATAATCATAGGAACACTAGGCACGATCCCAAGATACGAAGTAGCTCTAGGACTAATGCAGAAAAGTGTGCTGCTAGAAACAGCGCACAGTGTGAGAAAAGTCATGGACCACTGAGGAGGCAGGATGCAACCCGAAACCCAACACTATAAAAAACCACCCAGTCGAACAGGATTACTGTGATACACCAAAAATATATACATTATATATATTAATAATAATAATAGTAGCAATAATAATGACAATTATTATTATTATTATTATTATTATTATTATTATTATTATTATTATTATTATTATTATTATTATTATTATTATTATTATGCCCCAAAATAATTGAAATAATTTCTATTTTCACCGATAGAAATATATTGGTAAAATGGAATTATGCCGTAACATCTTCGTGAAAATAAAAGAGACACAAGAGGTTCATCACCAGAATAAATATCGCAATGGAATGCTCCGTATTCTTAAACTTCGTTTCTCATTTGCAATGCACTGAAATCATCGCTTATCACTCACCTTGACAAACACTCATCAAGGGGCTTCCTGAACGAACATCTTGACTTGCGAAATTTACTTTTGGAGAAGAACATTCATGAAAAAATGAATCGCAGAGGTTTTGAAATCATACTTTGCGATACGTACCCTTTTTTGGGACATTCTTCTCCATTGCATAATGTCTCCAATTATCAACTATGATGAAATCAACTGAAAGCAATTATATCGTTTATCTAATAATAATCATAACTTTGGATAAATAAAAAACTCTGTTATGCCGAAGAGTATATTAGAAAAAAAACACAGGATATGTGAAAATTAAGAATCTGCAAAGTATAGACTACTTCTATTATATATATATATATATATATATATATATATATATATATATATATATATATATATATATATATATATATATATATATATATATATATATAATATATATATATATATATATATATATATATATATATATATATATATATATATATATAT
>JANJGK010000008.1:59080299-59087799 GCA_039081455.1 Macrobrachium rosenbergii
TTCTTCCTTTCTCCTTTCTATCACCATTGACCTTTTCCATCTTCTTCTCCTCTCTCCCTTCTTCAAAGCAGTAACGAGGGTCGCCAAATAGGCAAGAGACTCTTCTTGATCAATACATTCCACCCCAGGCAATCAGGAGTCGTAGGAACATGAGAACGTAAACACAATTTGTGCCACTCCTCAGCAGAGGGGCGATGCGATCTTCCATCTAAATCAATTCCGAAAGGATTCCTCAGGAAGGCTCAGGGTCGATCAGAAAACAGATTGGATTAGTTAATCTCCCTGTTTCATTCTCCTCCGCGAATGCAGATGTGGCCTAAGCTTATGCCGTATTAGACAGGAGAGTGAAAATCTTGCCCCGGGTAATTTCGGGTTAGATTAGATGATCTGCCATGGGCAGATGCTCTCATTTTTCTCGCCTGTTCCCTGACTATCATTTTTTTCTGACGGCGGCGCATTTGGAGTATTACTGGTATTGATTTCCAGGATTAGAAAGTCTGACAAAGAAGAGCGCAAATACCTGTATACATGACGTTTATGTTTTATTAATCATTGCGTGTTAGCACCTTGATTTGAGACTTCATGTCTGTATGAATATATATATATATATATATATATATATATATATATATATATATATATATATATATATATATATATATATATATATATATATATATATATATATATATATATATATATATATATATATATATATATATATATATATATATATATATATATATTTATATATATATATATATATATATATATATATATATATATATATATATATATATATATATATATATATATATATATATATATATATATATATATATATATATATATATATATATATATATATATATATATATATATATATATATATATATATATATATATATATATATATATATATATATATATATATATATATATATATATATGTGTGTGTGTGTGTGTGTGTGTGTATGTGTGTGTGTGTGTGTGTGTGTGTGTGTGTGTGTGCCTACAACTGAGGCCTTATATCGTATTTGACTAATATCCATATACGAAATAACAATGTTTTACAGTAGGCAAGTAGTCTTCGAAATATTGTTTGTCAAATAGTTAGACTGAACAATGCATGTTATACCATGTATTCTCGAGGCTTCTTTCAGCTAAACAAAACCATTAAAATAATCTCAAAAGCTTTTCTTTACTCAAAGGGGTAAATGACGCAAGAAATTTCCTAACTTTCCTTGGATTAAGAAGGTAGATTTTACTTAGAAACATTAAAGTGAGCCGAATTTGTGAGTTCCATCTAATGACACAAAGCAAATTTACAAAAAAGTGACAAAAAAATGAATCAGAATCGAAGAGGAACTTGTGATTTGTCTAGAACTGTGGTGACGATACTATTCAAAGAGTAGTATCAACTACATATAATTGCATTTATATGTGAAGATGGGATTTGAAGATCAGTTAAGGAGGGAGTAATGAAGACAGTTAATGACACATATATCTATAACGGGCACCATTAAAAAAAATGGCCACACTTGCAAATGTGATAAGAAAAAACTTCTATCATATAATTCTATACAATATAGGATTTTAAAATGTCAAGTCTTAAAGCTAGTGTTAAATATCCTTGATTTCGGCTGTTTTTAGACTCGAGTCATGATATTGAATGATAATAATTATCATTATAATATTCACAAGAAGCAACCTATTAATGTGGAACAAGCCCCCAGATACCATTGACTGGAAATACAAGCTTCCAGAGAATATGGTGTTCATTAGGAAGACGTAAGAGGAGGTAAAGGAAAATACAGGAAGAAGAGATCCCACTTATTACAAAGGAAAAATAAATTAATAAATTAACAAATAGATAAAAATGTATTAAAACGCAAGCAGAATAGTATTAGGGTAGTAATGCATTGCACCCCCGCTTGAACTTTTGAAGTTCCAATGCACGACATCCTCTTGATGGCTGTTCCACAGTTCAAAGGTGTGAGGAATAAAGAACCTCTGGAACCGAGAACTTCGACAGCGGGGCACATTCACTGCATACTGGTGCTGCTGTTGAGCGAATCTGGTTACTCTCAGCAGACAAAGGGGATCAGGGATTAATTGGGGATGTGAAAGATCTCTGATGAAATACAACTTATGAAAAAGTGACAAACAAGAAACCATCCGTCGATGGTCCAAGTCATAACTACTACTATTAGGAAACAGAAGTCTACCACCACGAAGGATTATCTAAAAGAGATAAATTTCTGGCAGAAGCAGACATCCACACCGGAGAATAGTATTCTAGTAAAAGGAGTACAAATGACCTAAAACAGGTTGCGTTCATTTTATCGCTGTTATAAATATATGAGGCCTTACGGACAATACCTAACTTACTCAACTGAAGTTCCCAAGACAATAATGCAAAATACACCAAGTAATATGCTTCTAGGCGATAGATCAAGCAGTATTAATCCCACCCCATCTCATACTTTTGGGTACAAACCTAATCTCTGGCTGTAGTAGGAAGGTAAAAGAAACAAGGGAAGAAATAAAAGTGGCACCTAGTGTGGTCTGTTTTATTTTCGTCCGCTTGTATCCTAGTATCAAGTACAGATGAAATGTCAGTCATGCATCTTTGTGATTTGAAATGTTCCTTGGAAAATAATGAAATATTACTATTAATCAGAGGTTTTATTTTTGTTATAAGCCTTTAATAATAACTTTTAATTTTTCATTAGATATACTAGTGAACACCTTTATTTCATATCCACCCGGTTCGCAATTTCATATAAATTATCAAAACCGCATCTGATTCTTCAACAATTCGTTTTAGTTTAATATTAACACAGATTTTAGTTCACATACTTATTCTTATTGAAGTATTAAATAGAAGAAAATAGGAGAAAGAGAGAATGATGGAATATCCCATACAAAAATTTGATATAAAATTAACTATATAGTTTTACCTCCACCATTTTTAGAAGTATTTTTAAAAATTCAAATGAATTTACTCACGATTCATTTAAATTGCATCCATATATTCAGTTTCAATGGGCATCAATATACGTCTAATAGCTTTTCACATGTAGGTCTCTTTTGCTGAGAGAGAGAGAGAGAGAGAGAGAGAGAGAGAGAGAGAGAGAGAGAGAGAGAGAGAGATAAAATAAGAAGTTTTAATTCATACAGTCTTTTGTGTTTTCTTATTTGCCAGTGATTACTTATGCATTTATATTTGGGTTCACTTGATAGGGAAGAGAGAGGGAGAAAGCGAGAGAGAGAAAGAACTCACTCTGTTTCAATGAAGATATATAGTTCTCTGGGGAAATTTTCCTTCCTTTGAACGTTTCCTTTGTAAACGCTCATAATTTCCGTTTCTTCCAAAGAGTGACAAATTCCGAGTAAACAAATTTATTTCAATTTAACTGCAATGACATAAAAAAAATAAATTGGCTTATAAAAAACAATTCAGACACTTAATAGCTCTGAAAGTAGCAGTCCCCTTAGAATCTTATATAAAATAAGAAATATGTATTGACAGTTGGATAAAAGGCTTCTTGGACACTTGGTACAAGTCATCTGTGGCTTTCGCACGCTGACATGAATTGTGTGATTTCTAAAGTCTGTTCAACGTACCCGCTTGAGATAACCCAGTATATAAGAATTTCTAATCCATACTCAGACAAAAATTTTTCTCCTTTCTCTCTCTCCCTCTCGCTCTCTCTCTCTTTACACACGCACATTATATATATATATATATATATATATATATATATATATATATATATATATATATATATATATATATATATATATATATATATATATATATATATATATATATATATATATATATATCTCGTAGGATGCTGTCACCTAGAGTATAATTACCGGTTCAAGTTTGATTAGTTGTTCTAAATTTTGCTTACCTAATTACGAACCAACCTTCTTAAAAGAGACACTAAAAATCAATACAAGGTACAATTATTCCAATGCAAATATGACTATTTAGGCATTTTTTATTAAAACTTACCTATCTTAAATATTCCCTCTAATCCCACCTTTTCCAACATTCAGAATTTGCCAACTTTCCCTTATACTTTTGTGGTGACTGGGGAGTTGATAACAAAAGGATAGTCTGGGTTGCTGATGCAACAACTGCAACAGAAATTCGTGTGATTTAGGCAGCTGTAACCCAGTTTGCTTGGTCATTTCCTTGTATCTGCTTGAGATATCTTGGACTGAATATCAGAACGTGAGGTTTTAACACAAAATGAAGTTAAAACTCTCTTTTTTTCTTCATTTACCCTAAAACAATAATAGTTGCATTTTAATGATTTACTTACATTTTTATCTGTTCATTTATTGATTTGCTTATTTATTCCTTTTTTGATAATTGATCTCTTATTTCTGTATTTCAATGACCATCTGTTACTTTTTTCAAATGAACACCATATTCTTTGGAAGCTTGAATTTCAAGTCAATGGCCCCTGTAAGCTTCTTCCATATGAATAGGGTTCGTCTTCAGAATAATAATAATGATAATTTAAATGAAAAAATGAATAGATCTTTGAAAAAAAAATCCTAAATAGATAATTTAATGATATGATAACTGAAGGCGCATTTACTAGGGTTGTACAAGGATACTGATAACCTAAAACTATAAAAGAGGACATAATAGAATGAAATCATTTATGACGATATATTTTAATATTCTATCCACATAGATGAATAATCCTAAACAAGAGCCTTAATTTATTATGCAAATCTCCAAAAAGGCTACAGAGATCCTCGTGATCTTCCCCTCTTCAGTTATTCTAATATTGGTCTTAAGAACCATCCAAGTAAAGTGATGGATCGGTAAATCACATGAGCTCGGAGATTACCCGACGGTTTTGGAATGGACATGAAAATGGGAGCTTTAGCCGAAGTAAAGAAATGTTAAATCACTTTTTCTTGTTTTGATATTTTCTCGGAATGCTTTACCCGAGATATAAGTAAGATATATTTAAATATTCTTCTGGAATATTTTGACCTCCCCCAAAAAAGTTGTGCGTTCAATATATTTACCCAAAATTATTGAGTTTTCACAGACAGAATGCACAAACCTATGAAAGTAAGAATCAAAACAGGTAGCTGTATACAGTTTAACATGAAAATTGTATAAAGCACGTCTTCTGAGGAACGTTTTTCCATGAGTCAGCGCTAGCTCTGTATAACCTTCATAAAAATCTATGCACATGCATTTCTGTAAGAGAAGTGGACCCTCACATCTCTTTCTGGATTTCTTTTCATATTCGAGTTGCTTTCCTCATTATGTATACCAATTCACGAGAAACCTTTAATTAAAGGGTTTCATAAAGAAAATTCATTAATATAAGAATAAACGTACGCAAATTGAAAATGTTGTATTAGTATCGAAAGACAGAAAGTTACATAATAAAAATGTGATTTGAGAATCGGCTTTTAATCACTTAGCAATCTCATTTCTTTGGTCCGTGCGCCTGTTCATTGTCCGTAACAAGGCTGCTAGTCCGTATTTTGCAGACATTCTCATGAGTGAAAGGAATCAGTTGAATCTCGCGACACACAACTATTTACCAAAGATGCAGCCTTCCAGGCTTGTGGTATTCCTTTTACTTCTGAGACCAATAGGGAGGTAAAACTCCTCATTTCTACCTCATTTTCCGGCGAAAACAAGGGAAATGAGGGGAAAGAAAAAGAAACGGCAATGGAACCAAAACAAATGAGGCGGTAGAAAACTTAGCCCACATTTGCAGGGGGAATAAAGCTTGCTCAATTTGAGGGGCAAGTCTAGTTTTCATCGTTGTGGCCTGAGATATGTATCTTAACTTTTCTAGTTCTTTGTACAGCATCAGTATTATGTTGGCCTGCGGACATTGTTCAGTGATTCCCCAACAAACATGTTTATTTGGCTATTTACCACGTTATTGCTGCTTGCCTTCTATATGGCTGTCTGTTTGTCTGTCTGTTTATAAGACAATGTCAAGTATCACCAGTTAAAAGCTCACTCTCACTCCTTCTTTCTCTCCCATTTTATCTCATTCTTTTTATTACAGATTTTTCGCTTTTGTCACATAACTTCTCTCTCCGCCACTGTCTTTTCCTGAACGCGAAACAGATAAGTAAAAAGGCTACGTGAGAAAGATGCAGAGTAACACCTTGCAAAAGATAAAAGATTTAACTGTATAAATAACCAAACTGAATACCATTGACTCATTTACACTGAATTAAGCCAGTGTTTTGGTTATGACAACAACCATCATCACATTATAAACAAAGCAGGTAAGGGCTTCATTACCGCATAATTCAGCATGGATGGAGTTACTGTAGGTTTAGACGGAGATCTTCGAGTTCGAGGAGTTTAGAGTAAGAGAAACTGTAAGGTCGTTGAACAGAAGCCCAAAAATGCATAGATCTTTGAAAATAGATCCTAAGTAAATAATTTTATAATCTGATAACTGAGGACGCATTTTCTAGGATTATACAGGGATTCTGATAACGTAAAACTGTAATAAGAGACATAATAGAATTAAGTAATTTATTGCGATATATTTCAACATTCTATCCACATAACATAAACAAGAGTCTTTATTTATATTGCAAAAGCACATCATAGTATCAGGAACTGTAAAACAGATATATCGGCATTTATTTGGGATTTGTATGTATTACATAACAGCGACTGGCGGTACGTAAAAAAAGAAGAGTGAAATATTTATTTATAATTTCCTTACACTTGAACCAGTTTCACTTATTTTTGTTTCTTTTTTGCTTCATTCTCCACCGTATAGTTGCAGATCACTCTCCTTATCGGCCATTGTCTTAGGGCCATCTGTATTACATTTACAAACGCAATATTTGTAAAATGCAAGAATGACGGAACCACTTTTACATCAAAATAGATTTTTGCGCAAAATACTGTCTAAATTTGAGAGGAAGTTGGTTGGGAATAATAGAGCACGGAATGTACAGATCTGGACAAAGTTCTATTTTATGAACAGGTCGTTGAAATATTAAGCACAAACGATCAGATTGTTCGTTCACAGATGAATATGTGATGCCATTGTTGTATTTTTTATGAATCTCCATTTGTTCCAAAAGGATGTGAACCTTGGGGAGGATCGTGATATTCTCGTCACATTTCTGTCATCCTGTCGCACACAAAATACATTTCTCTTCAAGTAAAAAGATAAATGTGTTTAGTAGTTCCTTAAAAGCAAAATCAGCTTTTATCAAGAATGGCGATACTGCTTGAACGCTAGTAACACTGAACAGTACATTTAAATATATGAAATTGCATAAATGGGTATAAAGCTGACTCATAGTCAAAAGTCTAATCCAATCCCATACTGTCCAATGCCATTGGGGACAAACATTGTGGAAAGATCTGTATATTAGGCCACGGGATTTTGGGGTAGTTCGGTCTACTTCTTTGATTCCCATCTAAGCCCTGGTGAGCAGTATACTGGAAGCGAATCCTAA
>JANJGK010000008.1:59090299-59099321 GCA_039081455.1 Macrobrachium rosenbergii
AAAACACAAACAAAAGATCATGAAAATAAAATTGTGCAAACCTTACTTATCGCTGCGCTATTGCATAAATTGAATCGAGCAGTGAGAACATTTATTTTATAGTCTGCGATATTCAGGTACAGCTGAACACTTTATCAATATTAATATCTCTAATGGAGCAAGAGAGGTTGTTCGGCTGCCTGGGGGAATATTTTCTAAACTTCGGAACACGGATGAAACTGGATTTCATTTATTTATTTTTATTTTTTCTCCACTTTTTGGTCGAGACCTTTCTATTACGGCGGAATACTAATATTCTTAGATCTGAATTGAAATAGAAAATCCCCTTGGGGACTTAGTCTTCCTCGGTATGCCATGAATGTTAACGCAATCAGCCGTAAAAGGCTCGGCTTGTCAATTGGTATTATGTTGGATGTAGTCTGGACCGAACAACGCAATATTCTAAATGGAGTTTCTGAGACTGTGATGGATCTGATGAAATGAAGATGAATACATCAACATCCGAGATAGTCAGGGGCTGTAGTTAACTTTAAAGTAACTTATTCATCCTGGCAGACCTGCTTAATGTACCTTTGCGTGTCATGAGTAATGGTGTTAATACTCGTGACTGCATTAAACGGAACAACAATAAACTTCAAGGGATGATAATCGGATATATTACCATCAGATGATTCTTCATGATTCATTGGTGTCTTCTTGAAACTTATGATGTTAAAATGTTGGTAAATTGTGGATTCACTGATTAAGCTCTGAAAGAAATGGTTTGTAAAATCTAAAGAATTCCTAAGAATCTATCTCTCCAGGAGCTCCTTATTGTTTTGTCGATAATTCCTCCCTTAAAAGTACCAGTTTATCGCAACTCATATTCCTTCCTCGTTGCTCTAGCATCCCATTAAACATACCAAATTGCAACCCTCTAGCCTTAGTATTTTTTTTTAGGTTAAAGTTAGCCACAATCGTACTTCCGGCAGCGCTATAGGTACCAGCAACACAGGCCACCACTGGATCGTGGCTGAGTTTCATGGGCGGTGGCTGAAAGTTTCATACATCATTATACGCTGTACAGAAAACTCTTTTTCGTCGAGGAAACTTCAGCGCATTTTTTACTTGTTTGTGGACTTCAAGAATTAAATTATTCTACAAGATGATAAATGAGGAATGGAAAGCTTAATGATCAAATAGAAGTCTGAATTAAAGATGCCCTATATAGAGATACTGCATCCCTTGCTCAATGAATCGGTACACTGGCGATGTGGTGAACGAAGAGGATAGAAGGGAGGCAGAGTTGAATGAAGTAAGAGTGGATGTGTTGGGATCAATTTTGAGAATGCTGGTAAAGTTATTTTAACTCAGGGTGTTAGTATTACAAGTCTAAAACATGGAAAGATTCCAGGAGTGGATGGGATAACATGTGAAATACTGCAGTTGAGTGATGAAGGTATGATTGAGTGGATGACTAAGGTAAGTAATGGTATGTCAGAATAATGGAAGGATTCTAAGGAATGAATGAGAGGGAATATTCTTTCTTCTGAGTAAAGGTAAAGATGATAGGGGAATTACAGGCACATAACTCTGCTAAATATAACAGGGAAGATGTAATGCAGGTTTTGATTTAGGCAGTAAGGCAGATGACAGAGGATTGAATAGATCAATACAAATGGGGGTGAACAAGGAAGACGGTGCGTTGATGAAAGAATGATCTGAGACGTTTTAACTACATAATAATATATATATATATATATATATATATATATATATATATATACATATATATATATATATATATATATATATATATATATATATATATATATATATATATATATATATATATATTATATATATATACAGTATATATATATATTATATATATATATATATATATATATATATATATATATATATATATAATATATATATATATATATAATATATATATATATATATATATATATATATATATATATATATATATATATATATATATATATATGTGTGTGTGTGTGTGTGTGTGTGTGTGTGTGTTGTGTGTGCGTGTGTGTGCATGTGTCTGTGTATGTATGTATGTATATATGTGTGTATGCATGTATTGGTGTGTGTTTGAGTAGGACTGTCATAAATATATAAATGTTTTTTTCAACATTTAAGGAGAGAAAATAAATGAGAGAGATTAAAAGTAATTGTAAATTCATACACACGTACACCAGTTTTGAAAAACATATATAAACATTCTTTTATCGCTCAATGTTCGAACAATTATTCATGTTCACCTGGCTATATAATTCTCGTAAAATAAATTAGTAAGCTTAGAAACAAATTTAAGGTACATTTGATATTAACTTATCGACTGAGGCTATATATCTTGATGCCTCAGAAGTGAATGGCTTCCTTTGTGCTAAATAAATGGGAAATCAATAGCCTCAGGTATCATTCATTCCCAGCGTAAACAACTCATGCATCGGAAAGTGCCATTGCAATAACTTCATTCCGGCGCAAGTTGGGGCATTAGTGAGCATGATTTGTTGATAGGTAATTAGGTTTTTGCTTTCCTAATCTAGCTCCTATTGACAAACGACAATTGATAAAGGTCTGGGTAATCAGCTAAAGTAGTTATTACTGCTATTTTTGTTCTCTCCGATCTAATTATTGTTCAAGTTTTTCTGCCCTTCTGATGAATTGCTTACACTATGTTTTTTCTGTCCTTGGTGATAAATTGCTTATAATATGGTATTATACCTAATGTCCATATTCATGGAAAATAAGAAACAGAGCGTCAGATTTTAAATTAATTGTTGTATTGATTCAGGGTACATGATGTCAAACATTAAAGAGATGGTCAAAGTGGAACTCTGCTTTTTATTTCTTCTGTTATTAACACTCACGCAAGGATAAGAAGAGTGTTGGTAAGCAATATAAAAAGATTTAACTTTATTAGAAACTCCGGTTTCCTTTTCCAGAAACAATGAAGTAATTGCAAAGAAATGCCGCAGGTACCATTCATATGGCGGGATGATGGATGGTCTGCCCTAGAAAGGATTATCTTTCCAGGGTCACCTTATCTGGCATATTTTTGAACGCACTTTATCTTCATTTATTATTATCGTCGTTGGTAACGTACTAGCCTTTTGCCCTGTTATTAACATCAGTAATAAAAACAAGGGTAATTCACGATCATTGTTCCTAAAATCTTATAAATATTAAAATGACTATATCCTTCCCCATATGCATTCTGTTTCAAAAGGACTTACTCTAAGAACAGAAACCCAATTCACTACTAGTAATAACCCCATGCGGGGATGATAACATTAGCGTACCTCACGTGGTGCACTGCAGGCACTGTGTTAAGCGGTGAGCGGCCTAAAACGTCCGAGTGCTTGGCTTAACACCCTAAATTTCATAAATCAGTCAGTAACCTGTCACGAAGCCAAAAGTCTAATCAGACGAGCCACCTTAGCCCGATGAATAAATATTTACCGTAGAAATTCCCTCATGTTTTCATGAATGAACTGCAACAGTACTTTTGATGAGTATCTCTTATGGTAGATAAAGCTTATTTTAACTGTGGGGTCTGTAGATTAATCTGCATTTTACAGTTCACGTCTTTATTTGTAATTTCTCTGTAATTTTGATCTCTTTTTGCCGTATGCAGAACCTCTTACTTACTTCAGTTGAAGAACTCAACAAAGTAAATAATTCCATCAATATTATACAAATGAAAAAAGTATCTTCTGTCTGTATCCCAGAAGACAAATAACTTGCAGGAAAAATAAAACAAATATGTTTTGATATAAACCGGATTCATTTTTTGGTACATTTCCCAAAAGATTTTTTGCAGATTTCGGCGTTATGGAATTTGAAGGCAAAAGCCATCCATTTGCAATGGTTTATATTGGCAGTTTGTTTCCCACGCCACCAAACATTTGCAAAAACGATAGCTCTATATTCCCCTCTAGTTAAGTTCATGCCACTACCATACGGGTGGTTTTGACACTAAGCGCAGTTGGTTTTAGCACGCTGAGTCGGATTGGTAATGACATCCTCGAAGGATTTATTGGATTTTCTTTCTTTTTTTCTTTTCTGTTTTTTTTTTTTTTTCTTTCGAGCGACTTTCTTTTATATTTCTGTTTCGGTTTGCTTTGAAATTAAGTTTTGAAGGGATTTTAAGATTTTAGATAAAAAAACACATCCTTATTTAAAAGATAGTCTAATTTTCTCATCTCTCTCTCTCTCTCTCTCTCTCTCTCTCTCTCTCTCTCTCTCTCTCTCTCTCTCCATCCTAATTAAGAAAATGAATGGCAAATACTATTAGAGAATGCAACATTACTTTAAATTTTTGAAGTTTTATATTCGCTAGCATATGACGAAGCACTTAATGGCATTCCATGAATGAATTAAAAGCATTTGCTTTGATGAATTATGAAATGACCCTACTTAACATGGGGAGACACAGGTGCACAATTGCACATTTATTTGCATCATTTATTGTTATTTAAATTTATATACTTGCATGAGTTAGTACATAAAAAGGAGAGAAAATTGCTTTCTAAAGAAAAGAGAATTATCAATTATGCAAAATGAATAAACAGAGATAAAACCGCTCATTTATGAATGTATCATGAAGATTAATTTGAGAGAAAATAGTACTTTATAGAAGCTTTATAAGTACAGTAGGTAGCATTAGTATTCATTCCACCACCCCCCAAAAAATGGTTCCACAGTTTAACAATAACAGAAACAAGAGAATTCTGATGATGGGGAAATTAACAGACACACGCACACACAAATACGCGCGCGCGCGCACACGTGTGTACTTGGACGTTGGGCTTGTGCTAACTGAAATCAGTCATTTTTCAGTTCCTCTATTCCCTTTGCTGTGCGCGTTTTACACATTTTTTATGACCCTTTATTTGGTATATCACACATTCCAATTTGTCTGTTTCATCCTTGTCTCCAAATCCTCCAGTCTTCTATAATTGGCGAGTATCATCACTCCCATTCGCCTACTCTCTCTTTACACCCAGCTCCTCTAATCTTCTATAATTGCCAATTATCATCAGACGGTTTCCAAGAAATAAAAGATGGTCCTCTTCTCTCTTTCCATTTCCCTACATAGGATCCTTGAATTCATTCACTTCTCCATTCCTCTTCCCAAATCCTCTCAGGTGAATTCTCACGCGCAGTTTCATTCCCCACTGAACTCCTGTCGGTCTTTTGAAGTCGTATAGTTGAGTACCTGTATTTTCCCGAGAGTCTTTGCCAGTGAACTGCCCTACTTTTCTAACTATTAGGTCACACTCTTTCCTAGAGTGGGACTCTTCGCCATTATCATATGAATAAATTACATAGGCATTATTGGCGTTATTTGCCACTCTTTATAATTTATAGTCGATCATTCTTTTATGCCATCACTTCAATAATTCTCAATTATCCGTAGTCCATCAACGTAGATGTCTCTTTATGATATTTCCAAGAGCAGTCTGAAAGCTTGAGCACTTATTAATAACCTCAATCCTCTTTAAGTCGTTATGACGTGATTACGTGGTCGTAATAGATTCTTGAAATCGACTATTGATTATAGCAGCGAAATGTTCAGATGAGGGAAATCTGTAGCGTCAAAGCAAACGTCAAAATCCTCTTCTCTCCTTCATCACATTCTCCGCTAACGATGCTGAGGAGAGAAGAGAATGTTGAGGTTTGTTTTGAGACTGCAGCTCCTCACCCGATTAAGAATTCCCTAATGCTTGATATCGTATCATCAGATGCTAATTTGCGAATGATATTCGATTTCCAATCTCCTTACTTTTCTCTTTATAATTTATGAAATTTAGGCTTTCAATTCAAACACTGGGACATTCGCGATCCTTCATCGCTTTCGAAAGTGAAAAGAGCGAGTTGGAGTGGCTGAACAGCAAGATAAAGAGATCTAAGAGACCCAAGAAAATTGAGGAGAGACGGCAGAAGAACCTAAAGGTGGAAATGGAAGAAAAAACCAACAGTTATTTTATATTAAAAAAAGCAGTTAGAAGAAAGAAAACGGGGATGGAAGTAAAGTGGATGCAGCTATGGGCAGATTGATAGCTGCAAACACCCACTGGTAATGCCTACAGGGCATCACGTCGGCACTACCCCTTTACGGTGTGTGTTTTTTTTTTTTTTTTTTTTATAAATGCTAGGAAACATCGACAAAAAAAATTACATGCATTTTTCACTCTTTTATTATTATTATTATAAAAGTACCGGTTCATTTCCGCTATTTGATTATATTCATAGTGAATTTCTTTTGATCTTTCAACCACCTATATATATATATATATATATATATATATATATATATATATATATATATATATATATATATATATATATATATATATATATATATATATATATATATAGGTGTTTGAAACATCAAAGCAGGTTCCTGATGAATTTAATCAAATAGCGGAAATGAACCAATCGAATTTTTTTATAAGGAAAGAGCGGAATTTTTTTTTTTTTTTCAGTCGATATTTCCAAGTATTTATTATAAAAAAAATCACAGTGTTTGCAGCTTCCCATCTGCCCATACTTGCATAGTGTTTGTGTGTGCGTGTGTGTGTGTGCATGTATGTATGATATCACACTTAAGAGCCGCGATCACTCTTAAATGTGATTCTGTACCGAAATAATAATAATAATAATAATAATAATAATAATAATAATAATAATAATAATAATAATGATAATAATAATAATAATAATAATAATAATAATAATAATAATAATAATAATATTCTTTATTTCAACTCAGGGTCAAGTACTGTACATGGAACATACAAACACAATGCGCGAGCATCAAGAAACTGTCGTCCTTTACCAAAATTTTCGTCAGACTGTGATGCTTTCTTTCGGTAGTTCTCCATTTTGTCAAAATATGATATACACTACTTTTAACTTTAATAAAAAAAAAAAAAATCTATTTCCAATAACAGGGCGCCACATTTCCATACTTTTGAGATCATTTGATGGGCGCGCTATCTCGGAGTCATATCGCCACTTCGCGCCATGAAAATATGGCCACCTTATTTCGAGCTGGTTTTCAAAAGCATCCACATGCGACCTGCAGGCCACATTGCAGTATTGCGCCGCTCTCTTTATTCACTATGTTTATTCATTTCCGGGGTAAAGGAAGGCGATGCGTTTTTTTAATATGCTTCGGGAATATGAAAACACTTCAAAGGGGAAAGCTTTGCAAATCACTTTAATAAAGTTCTCCCGAGCGATTCGCGGAGAGAGTGAATGAATTTGAACTAAATATTCTAATTGGTTTTCTTTATTCTCGTTTGTACTTTTTTTTTTCCAGAATTTAACGAAAACTTTTCATTGATCCGAGACGAAAAATGTAATTTAATTAACAAAAAATCAAACAAAAAAATATTCATCCTTTTTTTTTTTTTTTTTAAATGCGACCTTCTTTCCACCGGTTACCGGAGCGTATGGTAATTTTACATTGCGGGGCACATCTCCATAAATAGGTCAAAGAATCTGTTCTGTTGGCTTTTGCACGAAATTAGGGGCGTGGGTGGAACAGTAAAGTCCATGATATGTGATAATATTAGTGGGTTTTGATATATATATATATATATATATATATAATATATATATATATATATATATATATATATATATATATATATATATATATATATATATATATATATATATATATATATATATATATATATGCTTTTGTGGCAAACTTTTTCTTGCATGCAGATTCCGTTGAATTCAATGGCTTTTTGGTTGTTGATCAACTTTTTATTAGTTTCACAATACCTTGTAAATCTTCTACGTTCTTCAAAGTGTAGTTGTTGGATAAAGAAACGAAGATTAACGCTTTGTTCCGTTTCCTGGGAACACAACACCACAACTGTTCCGTCACTTGTCGAGATTACATCGTGCGGACGGAATAGTAGTGTCCAAAAACATTAACAACAAATTATTTTAAATACAATACAATCAAATTAAAGTACAAAAAGGAGTTTAACTGAATTCGAGTTGTAAATAAATAATACGTTACAAAAACATTTATAATAACCAAATGTTTTTAGATGAACTATAGGGAAAAAAAACCCACTTGCGCTGATTGTTTGGCAACAAACGAAAATTTAAATAGAGGCGTATAAAAAGGATGAATGCTATTGGCGGGGGGGGGGGGGGGGGGAGAGAGAGAGAGAGAGAGAGAGAGAGAGAGAGAGAGAGAGAGAGTTGTGTTTCAAGAAATGTTGAGTTATTGGCCGTCTACAAGATGGTAGGATCTTTCTGCTTCCAGTTGCCGGTTCAGGGTCGGTCTTTGTAATAAAATGCAGACCGATTCTGCTGTGATCATTCGGTGGAGATTTTGCTCCGTACAGAAGATGTTGGTACTCTCCACTAGTTCCTCAGTCGTTCGGTTATCGCGCAGAACTTTGGTCTTTAATTTGTTTGCTGGGTCCTTACTGAGGAGTTGAAACTTACTTGTGTCATTCAAAATATTTAACGCCTCAGTAAGGACCCAACAAACGAATTAAAGACCAAAGTTCTGCCCGAAAACCGCCGACTCTAGAACTGGTGGAGAATACCAAAATCATCTATACGGAACAAAATCTCCACCAACTAATCATAGCAGAATCGGTCTGCATTCTATTACAAAGAAAGTATTGTGAAACTAATACAAAGGTTGATCAACAACCAAAAAGTAATTGAATTCAACGAAATCTGCATATATATATATATATATATATATATATATATATATATATATATATATATATATATATATATATATATATATATATATATATATATATTATATATATATATATATATATATATATATATATATATCCAATGCAGCACGAAGGGACACGTGCTTGAGGATATTATAAAATCCACGCCAGGAGGTGAGTGAAAACGGGACTTTGAACAATTACTTTCGTAGTTTATTCTGTGTTTTCAAGTTCACATCAAAGTCTCGTTTCCACTTACCTTCTGACGTGGATTG
>JANJGK010000008.1:59099421-59146921 GCA_039081455.1 Macrobrachium rosenbergii
TATGCTTTATATATGTATGAAACCTACTAGTCAATTTTCTACAGATATATGGAAAAACGGCAGAGGCCGCAATCTGAACGCTCAACTTCTCAATTTCCCAATATCGGGAAATCGAGAGGTTATACGTTTATCACATTGCCATTCCATTCTAGTATGTATATATATATATATATATATATATATATATATATATATATATATATATATATATATATATATATATATATATATATATATATATATATATATATATATATATATATATATATATATATATATTTATATATGCATGTAACAAGAATTTTCTTCATATTTTATTCTTTGCTGGGAAGCAATAAATTGCATAAAGAAACTTACTGGCAATTTCATTTGGCTTAATGGACATAATTCATGAGACTTCCCCGAAATAGATGGTAATATTAATGATTCCCAACTGGAATCTAGACATTGCCATAATTAGCGTAGGGTCTTTACAGTTTCTAAAAAAGAACAGGCCAAATATAGAATGAAAAATTTAAGTGAACAGGCATAGAAAAATACGAATAACTTATTTTAATATTTATTTTTATTACAGATTTTAATTTTCATCTTGCTGATTATGCATCAGTTAACTGTATAACTGTTATGATTACTGTACGCATTCAACTCATTGAAAAATAGTTTCCTCTCTACGACGCTGATGAATAGTCCTTTGTATGAAATTCATTAGTTTTAAAAGATGTTTAGTCAAGTTGAAAGTTACTGTTCATGTAATCATCACCAACCCATGGTGTATTAATACACTTTTATATATCTGTTGCAATCATTCTGCTCCTGGATACACGGTACTAATCAGCCTTATTATCTTTCAATAATTTGTCCTGGGATGCAGAACAGGTTGTTTATCTGTCTATTCATAAAACTACTGTTCACTATTTTCCCTGATACGTACACAATTTTAGTAACCAAACTGCCCTCATAGGTTCGCTGTTTTATATATTTAATATATTTGTCGTTATTACTGCAAAGCCTCAAATCCAAAATAAGAGCGAAATGAAAATATTCTGACGCCCCAGATGGATTCAAACACTCTTCTGGAATATCAGAGAGAGATAACGTTTTCCTTATGATTATGAGCAGTGACATTTTTTTATCCTTTCCTAAAGTTGGCAAGATTGCTGGAGATATTTTAAGATTTTCGAATAAACTGTGAAAACACATGTGCATTAGCACTTCGCGAAAATTAAGAAAAGTCCATGCCAGAAAATTATATATATATATATATATATATATATATATATATATATATATATATATATATATATATATATATATATATATATATATATATATATATATATATATATATGTATAGTTAGTTTGTATTGAGAATAGTACACGCGGTAAAAGAACAAGTGAAGAAGGCGTCAGAACTAAAGTGCATAAACTTTCGGTTGTTTCATTGCCAGGGTGATACTACATAGACAAGGAAGCCCGTGTTAAAGTAAACGTATTGGCCAGGTTTTTTGTTTGAAGTTAAACAAGATGAATGCTTCACGATGTTTGAAAAACCGCTTGCAGATCAGAAAGTGCAGACAGGACTATACCAACTAATGTCAAAGAGGAAAATGGAGTCCTTTGAAAAATATAGCCATAACTACAGCACAAACATAGACATACATATTATACACAACACACACACACATACATACATATATATATATATATATATATATATATATATATATATATATATATATATATATATATATATATATATATACATATATGTGTGTATATATATATATATATATATATATATATATATATATATATATATATATATATATATATATATATATATATATATATATATATATATATATATATATATATATATATTTATATATATATATATATATATATATATATATATATATATATATATATATATATATATATATATATATATATATATATATATATATATATATATATATATATATATATATATATATATATATATATATATATATATATATATATGTGTGTGTGTGTGTGTGTGTGTGTGTGTGTGTGTGTGTGTGTGTGTGTGTGTGTATATATATATATATATATATATATATATATATATATATATATATATATATATATATATATATATATATATATATATATATATGTGTGTGTGTGTGTGTGTGTGTGTGTGTGTGTGTGTGTGTGTGTGTGTGTGTGTGTGTGTGTGTGTGTGTATGTGCGTGGTTTATCTGTGTGTGTTTCTGTGCTAGAGCTATGGCTATGGTATTCATTTTGCTGTACTTTTTTTCCTTGAAGTTAATTGACAGTTTCCTCTCTTCACCTCATAATTTACATGCACCTTTTCAAACACCTTGAAGCATTCATCTTGTTTAGCTGCAGGCAAACAAAAGTTTTGTTCAATATTTTTATTGTAACGCGCACTTTTTTTTTGCCTCTTTAGTCGCACCTGTGCTATGAAAGAACCGTAATTTAATACTCCACTTCCTTTTTGACTCCATTCTCCTTTTCTTCTTTCATCACGAATACCATTCTGGGACAGAATGAGTGTTTGATTTATACTGTCATACTTCATTCATTCATCCAAGGCGATGGTTACTTCTAGTCATTTTGAAGTTTCGAATGTTTTTTATATGTTTTCTAATTTACCTCGAGCGACTACGATTTATTTTTATCACTTAATATCATCTCAGACATCTTAAAAAACTAAAAGAAAAATCATAGTTTTTATTACAAGTTTTGGATGGAAAGAGAATTTCTATTTGCGAGCGTGAATAGTCTGATTTCAACAGAAGACACAGAAACTTTGAATCGTGTTAAATTACTTTGCAAGAAGATATAAAAGAAATTCCTACAGATTCTAAATCTGTTAAGTGAAATGTTGAAATCAAATTTCATTTTCCATAGAGAATGGAAATGAGAAAACATCTCTCAGATCAGGTGGTTCTGAAATGGTTTGGTCTTGTGGAAAGAATGAATGATGAAAGTGGACGGAGACGTAGAAAGTTCTGGAAATACTGAAGAAAAGATATATTGGATGGGAAGGTCATTTTCATCCAGGAACCTCAAGCATGTGTTTAAAACAGAGGTGCATGGATCTGCTTTTAGGAGGGCTTATTGCACTGTTCATGTGAGCTTCACAGAAGGACCCTTCTGTTATTTTGTAAATATAGTATAACTGTGATAGGGATTGTGATGTTCTTTTTCCTGGGAGCTTCCAGTTATTAGGATATATATATATATATATATATATATATATATATATATATATATATATATATATATATATATATATATATATATATATATATATATATATATATATATATATATATATATATATATATCCATTCCTTATTTTTATACCCTTCATAACTTCTGTTCAACGCCTTAATAAGACCACTGCGAAGAAAATTATATAATCCTTTTCAATTACAAGTCTTTCCCGAACATTTCTAGCGTTTGGAGGACTTCTTCCTGAGATAACAGCCTCTTTAAGTCTGAAACTTTGATGATCACCGAGGAGATTCAATATTGGATATCAGCTCAATCGGGAGTCATCATTTCCTTCTATTAGGTGTATTTTCTTCTCTTCAGAGATATGAACTATACCTGAGATAAGAAGTTCAATGAACGCAGCAATTTTTGTGGGAAAAAGTTCATTTAAAATTTCTTGATTGAAAGCAAGATATACCTTTCAATTTTAGTATTATAATGGATGGTGCATTAAATTCATGAATAATATATTTTTATGAGCTCTAGTTACAACGTTAATTTCTTTAGTTATCATTTTAATATGGGATGAGGAGTCCTGTTTATCTTAGGATGATAATTACAGAAATTAATATATCAACTATAGTTCATTGGATTAGAATTTTCATAGTTTTAATGCACCATAAATAACGGCTAATGAAATATGAGCTCTACGTTATCATTTGCATATTGATATGGTTAATATTTACCAACAACTCACAATGCAAAGGGTGACAAAATAATTTAAAGGTAATCGTCCTTATAGAATAAGGGGACTGATACGCAATGGTTGCCAAACTAAATATGTGCTAACACACTCACAGACGCACACACACATACATACATACACATACACACACACACACACACACACACACACACACACACACATATATATATATATATATATATATATATATATATATATATATATATATATATATATATATATATATATATATATATATATATATATATATATATATATATATACACACACACATTCATGAAATATTATAACCGCCTGAAAATGAGAAGATCATGAAATCTTATTATAAAGTAAAAGTTATTACTAGAAATAATAAGTTCACATAACTTTTTATTGCATGGGTTAATTTATATTATCTTTTTACTGCATATGAAAATAAATATTCATTAGTTTACAATTACTTTTGTCGAAAATTTATAATACCAGAAGTTGAATGAACAACATATTGTCATTAGGACTAAAATTATAACTTGATTTAATGATCAGTGAATGGAGGAACTCACTACAACATGTGAACTGCCACCTCTGCTTTAACATATCATACCAAGCCAATGTATTTTAGCATGCCAATTCCACCAAGGATCACTGCCGAAACTTCCGAAAAATTATTAAAATTAATTTTCAGTATTATTAATATTACTTTTCAGTTTCTGCTAGGAAAATTTCGACTAGGTCAGTGAGGTAATATAGCTATGGGATTTTCGTGACACTTAATATTCCCTGATCTACCCGAATATTTCGTAGCAGGGGATCAGAATATTCAAAACAAAAGACTCACCAGAAAAATGAATGAACATGACCTACTAAGAATTACAAGTGTGACATTTAAACGTTGACCTGAACGTGAAGCCATTTCCCAACATACTACAGTATCTTATAAAGCACATTCCTAGAAAGTTAATTTAACAAGAGTAAAATTTTATGGTCAAATGACACTGTGATGTTGATGAGGTTGGCAGGTAAATGACATGTTCAAGAAGAGGTGACGTAAGTCAAGCAACTAATACATGTAGTTATATACAAAAGTACAATAGCGTACACGTTTCACGCAGACATACACATGCCTAAGTGCACAAACACACACACACACATACACACACACACACACACACGCGTGAATGAGATACATGTAGTTAATCGACTGAGATGGGTTCAACAAAATGTGTGTACACTTGCCTCTAACGATATGATATGTGAAGGAAGTGTTGCATCCACTGTTCTTCATTGAGTTGAAGTGTTATTGATAACAAAGGAAAGTGAAGGGTGAAAGGCATTGCAGAGAATTCTTGTTTACATAATATGTGGAGTGCAAAGGTTGGGAATAATGAACAATGTATAAATACGTCAAAAGCACAGTAAGATTATCACAGATGAACAATAACTGAAAAGGCTGATTTTTCGTTGGGTCTTAAAGCTCAATATAAATATAGTATGTGAAAGACTCCTTCCCAGGTTTCCTCTCAGAATGCATTATCGATTAGAAACCAACATCGCCTCACCGTACTCATATACGACGACTCAAGCAAATTTTTCAAGTCATTTCACTGCGAACATCTGAACGCCCGTAAATGATTGGAAGTCAAAAGGGAATGCATGTGATTCAGCAAGCTTTTATCAGAGTAGCAAACACAGATAACGCAGTAGCCGCAGATATATCAGTAAAGAATTAGAATGCATATGGCAACAACTTTAACTGTTACTAGATTAGCGAAGGAAAACAACACAGAGTGGAGAAAAGGGCAAATTTCACAAATAACTTCGGTGTCAATAAAGAGGATTAGCAATGTGTTGATATCTACCAAGAACTGGACGGTGCAGTCGTCACAGAAGGCTGAAAAGCTGAAATGCATAATTTTTTTATCGGTCGCTGCTGTTCAAATGAAATGGTAACTCTTCGAATCTTCCACCAACTGTATGGACTAATATCATTTCCTCCAGAGGGAAATATTGAATATAATTTACATTATCAGAAGGTATATGTAAATTGCTTCAAATCAGCTATGTCGGCTAGCTGCCACAATTTTCAAAAACGTTTACACCACCACTCAAAACATGGATTAATTTTCCAGCTTTTCCTAGCGTACACAAGAAAGCACCGGAAACGACATAACTTCTTCCGAGAACTGAAATAATTTACCGTGAACCAATATTTGACAACCGTGGGATATTTGAATCGGCATCACTCTCCCAGCAAATGCCATTCCTCATCTTGTAATGCTTCGAGCTCTTTGATATGAACTTCGGATATGAGCACCATTAGGCAACAATATGCTGTTTGCATTTCAAGAACAACGTAAGCAACAACATGCTGAGAATGTAGGATTAAGAACATTTTCGTAATGCTGCCTGTGCATATGTAGAGCAAAAATTGAGAACATGTTGGTAATTAATCTTGGCTATCTGACAACTAACTGGATAACGACATCACTCAGAATTCACTTTTTCCTCCATTTCCACGAGCACCGTATGTGTATCAGAGTATGAGAGAGAGAGAGAGAGAGAGAGAGAGAGAGAGAGAGAGAGAGAGAGAGAGAGAGAGAATAGAATACTTTCAAAGCAAATATTCATCATACATTGATCACTTTCCTATCAAATCAGGCAATCGAACTTTGAATTATGTGGGCACATATTTTAATGAAGTCCTTTTCCATCAATGTTTTAAATCTGATGATTCCTGACTATTTCTACTATTACTGCTTCTGTTACCATAATTACTACTTATAATAACGATATTAAAATGATAAGGGTACTAGCAATATTAACGAGATGTTTTGAAAAGAAGCAGATGGATATTCTCACTTCATGGGGTTATAAAATTCAAGAATATTAGTTATGGATAATTCCAGGCATTAATAAATATTCTGTGGAAAATGTTATGATCTGAATAGCAGAATATATGATGAACATATGGATGATCGCTTAACGTCCAACTGTAGTCAGATAGAAAATATTTGCTTCATTGTAAAAAAAAAAAAAAAAAAAAAAAACACGTATGATCTAGTGGGGTGGAATTTGACATCGAAGAATTATAAAAGCTTCAAGCAGTTTTTTTCTCGTGGTGTGACCTGATTTTGCAGCCCGGATACGCAGATTTGTTACTACAAATCAGCATGAAAAAGACATAACATTTTATTTTGGAATAGATGACCAATATCTAAACATAATTATTATGATATAATATCTTAGGATATATTATAATAATTATGATATAATATGCAGGTCATGAATGTTTTAACACTTATTTTACCCAAGAAAATAACATGTTATGCAGCTATGTAGTAAAATCTGATTTTATAAGTACAGTAGGCCTAAGCGTCAAATGTGATACTGCAGGTTTTTAATTCATCGTACAATTTAAGAGATTCTCGCTCAGTTGCCAGTTATACATTTTGACTTGCTTCTCTTTTGTAATAAGTTTCAAAAGTTTACTGTAAAACCACAGAAGGTGTTTCCCGTTGGATGGCTATTGTAAGCTCAATGACTGTTAAATACAGTATATAAAATAAATAGTAAGAAAAAGAAAGGAAGAATAATTTCTCCACAGAAGTGCCCAAGGCTCTCACTATGTGATAGCTGGTGTTAACCGTTGAGTGGTGTTAATCAAGTGCATAAATACTGGCCTAGTGTGAATTGCAAATTAGCTTCCATTCTACTTTCATAGCTTTATCGCGAAAGTAATCATTATATCTATTCATAAAGACCAAAGCAGTTTCATGATCAGATATATTATATGCTCAAAGAAAGAACTGTTGCCTGCAGTGGCAGCGTCTTCGTAGGTCTAGTTCCCGGTGTTGCCAATTTAGCATATCTTAATGGATGTTGCATATAGGTTGTACATCGCTAAATTAGAGAATGTTTTAATGAATAAAGCAATTTACAAAAGGCCATTCATTTTGTAATTGTTACTTAAACTTTAAATGGCATAATTAACAAGAAGTAGATGTGAAATTTAAAAGAAAAAGAAATAAAAGGCAAAGTCAAGAACATTGCGAGGGTTTAGCCTTAACTATATGATTGAACCATACAGGGTTAATAATATCTTTAGGTGTTATCTGTACACTAGTACTACGTAGCTCGGTGTTCTTCCACCAGGCAGGCAATGCAGAGACTTGAGGCCATTTTGAAAAACCCTGAAGCCGTGCAAATTGTGCAGGAGCTTAGTGTGACGGTGATTTTTTCGTTCCTTATATCAATGATGGCACAATAGTCAGTTTATAATTGCCAAAATAGGCACACAATTCTTCGAGAGAAATTGGAATAAAATTTTACTAGTAGACAATGCAGAATGAAACCGATTTACCCATAATTTTGTGTTGAAGCAGATACGTTTTCTCTGTTGACATGTCTTATATTTTCAGTATATTATAGTGGAACATAAATAGTGAGAATTTAAATTTTGATATCAGAATATCATTAATACATTTTATGCTACATAATATAGTATTAAAAAGATCTAGTTTGTTATTAAAAATGCCTGGTAGAAAGAAGGCCCAGAGGTTTTACCCTACTTGTGTTAGCAAGCCTCGTCTTTTAAGCATGTTACTGGGATACATCAGGACACCTGCTGTATTTTTGCAGTCATTAAGAGTAATCTATAGTATGTAGGCCTGCAGGATACGGATTGTGCCATAAATTTTTCAGTTTTAGATATGCAGAGGAATTGTTAGAGTTGTTTAGCAAAATGTATGACGCCAAACGTGGTTTCTCAAAGAAATTCCGAAATGTCACAATGTCACGCTTGGTGAGAGCATTTCAGGACGACGTAACAGAACTTAGACAACTACTTTTATTCGACTCAAAGTAAAAATAGCTGTATCTTTTATATTTGTCACAAATCCTGGTTTAATTTAAGTTTTCATTAAACGATATGTCTCCAGTAAATGAAATTTGGTAACCTACAATAGGCCTATGCCCTCAAACTATTCACCTGTCAAGGTAGCTATATCATTAAATCCTTCTTCTAAATGCTTCTTATTTTCGAATATATAAAAATAATTTCTGGATGATAAAGGTTATCGAATCATCAAGGCAAGGAAGAAACCGCCAAAAAGGATTGTACTAACAAGGAAAAAAAATCTTAGGCAAGCAAATGCTAGACTTAAGCTCACTGATTCAACAGATGTTTTTTTTATTATTTTAATACTTCTTGTAAGAACAATTGTATTACAAATAAGTCAAAATTACTTTCTGATGGCAGTCCTTATTTAAAATGATCAACTATCGTTCCTAAGCTTTCAAGCAGAAAGAAATGACTTTGCTAGCCCTTTCTGTCGTGGGCTTGTTTACAAGACGCCTTCTAATATTTGAGATATATACAGAAACTGTACAATTTTTTATTTCAATTACAATAAACTACAGAACAATAAAATTTCGAAATATATGTCACAGTAATGATTATTTTGCCCGTAATAAAATGCCATATTCTTATAAAATTATAATAATTAGACAAGGAGAAAAAGCAATTTGTTCCCTTAGTGATTTTCTCTACACTATAGCACTGTTATGCTGGACCGGGAGTTCCAATATGGCCGCCCCAGGTCACACGCTCGGCAGGGGGATGGCCATCTCATGTTATTGATGCTCTATGGATATAATCGATATTAAGGAAGCGTAAATTTAACTGACCAAGATTTTACCCATTTTATTCTATCTATACTCGCATTGTATTTTGAATATGATTATTGGTATTATGAAATGATATTTAATATATTTTCTTCACTTTGATCGAAATTCATTTGAGTCACTTTCCACCTTGATCAAAATGAATGTATGAAATGTTTGCATGCTTGTGCTGAGCGAAATTTAAAAAATGTTTTGTTTCTGTAATTGAAGTACTTACTTTTAGTGTTTTTTTTTTTTTTGTGATTCATATATAGGTCATAAATTTGATACTTGTGCTTCATATTTTGTTTAATAGACTGTTTAATCCAACAAAAAAGAAATGATTGAGCAAAATACTGTGGTTGCCAGTTAGTAACTTTTGACCAAAAATCTAAGAAATCTCGGGGTATCAGTTTCGACTCTTGCGGGTACAATGTTCATAAGTTGCAGGTATTATCTTACCTCACAAGGGTAAATATTCTTTCCCGGTAGTCTAGCGATTGAAATAATAAAAAGAAATATTGGTGATATTATTAAGTCCAAAGACTGTAGATAAAATAAACTGAATAAAGGTATTACCATTATCCCAACCATATGTGGATTTTCCGATGACATTATACAGAAAGATATGAAGAAATTAGATGTCAAATATTAACTTCTCCAGATGCTTTTGGTAGCCTGCTCCACTTTCATTTGCTGTATCTTTTAATATGTAGCTGACAAGAAATCCTCATTTCCTTATTAGATAATGATACTAATAATGTTATTATTTTTTTATCGTTATATTTATTAAAGAAAGTACTTCACCTGGGAGAGAGAGAGAGAGAGAGAGAGCGAGAGAGAGGATGGAAGAATCAGTTGTGGAATCTTCGCCGTACAAATATTAGACAATCTATTTACCAGTGTTATCATCTATTTATAGCAAATTCATCATCACTTGAACGGCGTGGTTATCAGGAACAAGGGGCTGCCTAAGGAAACCCAATTTTACGGTCTACCTCGAATATTCCACTCGATATATTATCCTCCATCACTATGGCAATATTAAAGAGGCTTCCTTTTTTTTTTTTTTTTTTTTTTTGAGGCGTATAAGCCTTTGTCGCGCCTAAGGCACCGATGGATCCTGTAATGACAGCCGATCGATCGCGGGATATAAACAGAGCTGAGCGACAATGATATCAGTGCTCCACTCCGTCACCTTTGTCAATAAGGAGCTGCTGCTCTTCCCAGTTTGCTTCTGGGAAGGGGGGCCATTGCCTTGCAATATAGACTGTTTTTGGGCATTATCACTAGGCTTTTTGGCTTTTCGGGTGTTCTCTGGGCACTGCTGAGCTGGTCATTCTTACTAACTAGTATTTGTTCTGTATTTCTTTTATTTATTCGCTTTCTTGCCATTTACGCTGTTCTGATTACTTTGTGATTTCTTTCTTAGCTCTGTATCATTATGAGTCACCAAGATATGATAACTAATGCATCAACTTATATCTAATAATAATAATAATAATAATAATAATAATAATAATAATAATAATAATAATAATAATAATAATAATAATAATAATAATTACAGTAATAGTAATGTACATTCGAACGGACTCTAATGATTTTTATTCACTAATAATTTACATTGAGCACAGTGGATGATGTTCCTCTTTGTTTTATACACACACACACACACACACACACACACACACACACACACACACACACACACATATATATATATATATATATATATATATATATATATATATATATATATATATATATATATATATATATATATATATGTGTGTGTGTGTGTGTGTGTGTGTGTGTGTGTGTGGGTGTGTGCATGTGAATCTCTTTTCACCTCGTAATGGACATAACTCGATTATTTTTACATTAATCAAAATAAACCATTAAAAGGGAGCGTAAACAACGCCTATCAGCTGAAAAGAGGAAAATTAGTGGTGTCATGGAAGAAACTATTGAGCGAGTCCCTTTGGATTGCAGGTGTTCTAAGGCACTGGAGGAAGTCAACTGCGTGATTAAGACTGTGCGGTGGAATATGCCTGCAATGCGATGACTGAACCATTAATGAATTAGTGCGTTATGTTTGGTGTTATGTTTGCCATGATTAAACAATGGCTAGCGAAAAGTTATTAGGGTTAATTTGCACGCGTGTTAGTGAGAGTATGTTTTTCGACAAATTTGTCATTCAGTTTCAGATGCTTCTTCCTGACGATTAATATACGTTCGTTAAGAAGGGAATTCACCGTAGTGTTCCATTCTATTTGTTTGTTATTCATTTTATCTTTTTTAATAAGATATATACATTTATTAGAGCATTAAGTGCGGTTCATCGTCTGTTGAGAAAAAATATGAGATAAGTAATTGCTTTTTTATTTTTTTATGCTATTCAAAATACAGTAAAAGCGTCTTTGTCCTTTCACGCATACATCATGCAAATGTAAATTTTGTTTATCCATTTTCTTATTTTTGTTGTTATTTCTGGGGTTGCCATGCATCATTATTTATATTCTTAGAGTTTTATAAGAACAGGAGCAATTGGTGCACTTGGTGTGAAAGTTTCGTATGTTGAAAACTAACTTATTTAAACCTCTGTGAAAATATTATTGTAAAGAATCGGAATCATAAAAATGATTGCTTTATTTGTCGAACATTCACTGTTTTATTCGTACTGATGAAAAATTATTCACGCAAAATGAGACGTGAATATATAATGACAAAACGTGAAGAACCAGTTAACCTATTAAGTTATTAAAGGAAAATAAATGTAACGTGTGCTTTCCCTTTGGACGAAGGTCATTCCCCGTCCGTAACTCAAAGAAACACCATTTTTTTTATTTAGAGAGAGAGAGAGAGAAAAAAAAAGATCCCGTTAAGGCTAACATTAAGAAAGGATTTCGAATATATGAATGTTAATGTAGTTGGGGTGAAACAGAATTACGACTGATGAAATGAAAAGATAGAAAAAAAATGATGGCGCTATAATTAAAAGTAATAACCCTTTATACTATAAGCAAAATACGCTTAGAGAAATTAGTATAGGTATATTAAAAGTAAGAGTAAAATCAATATAGTCATAATAAGAGTAAGAGTAAAGTTAATGTAATCATACTCAAAGTAAGAGTAAAAGTAATATAATCATTCTCAAAGTAAGAGTAAAATTAATATAGCCATACTAAAACTTAGAGAAAAATGAAAAGCATCATGAAAAGTAAGAAATAAGATTGAATATTACCGAACAGATATATGCACACAAAGGGACACAAGCATATTAGGTAGCACTGTAAAGTCAAACATGTCATGGTCTCTTTGCAAGGACTGCAAATTGAGCTCAGGATTTGGAACTAATCCCTCTCTCTCTCTCTCTCTCTCTCTCTCTCTCTCTCTCTCTCTCTCTCTCTCTCTCTCTCTCTCTCAAAGCAAAAAGTAAGAAATCTTATACTGTATGTAAACTGTAGACTATATAATTTTTTAAAAATTTTTTTTTATCTTGTAAGGTCAATAGTTCTTCCAATCTCTTTTTACTCTTCAGTAAAAGAAAACTGTTGTGCAGGCTTTGTCTGTCCGTCCGCCCTCAGATCTTAAAAACTACTGAGACTAGAGGGCTCCAAATGGGTAAGTTGGTCATCCACACTCCAGTCATCAAACATACCAAATTGCAGCCCTCTAGCCTTAGTAGTTTTTTTTTTATTTTATTTAAGGTTAGTGTTAGCCATAATCGTGCATCTGGCAACAATATAGGACAGTCCACCACCAGCCAGTGGTTAAAGTTCCTTGGGCCGCCGAGACCTCCGAAAGATACATCTATTTTCAGTGGCCTTGATTGTACGGTGTACAGAAAACTTGATTACGCTGAAGAAACTTCGGCGCATTTTTTTACTTATTATGAATCAATATCGACCCACCTCCACCTCTGGTTGATATCAATTCTAATTATAAAACCTGAATTCGACAGGCACATGGACAAGCGAGTCGATATCGACTTTAACCTCTCTTGAAGGCTTAGTGGTCAAAATTCATTGTGCATCATTGTTTCTAAACCAGGCTGTGGTTCGAGTCCAACTGATGATTTCGGAGGGACATGTTGCTTACAATGCAATAGTGCAATGGATACTGAACGATATTAGTGGCTTAATATTTGAAAATATATGGAATGTCATGGTGAATGTGACAGTAATTAGCCTCATGTTTCAAACTTGTCATTGCACAAACACAGACACAGACACGCACACACACACATACATACATATATATATATATATATATATATATATATATATATATATATATATATATATATATATATATATATATATATATATATATATATATATATATATATATATATATATATATATATATATATATATATATATATATATATATATATATATATATATACATATATATATACATATATATATATATATATATATATATATATATATATATATATATATATATATAATATATATATATATATATATATATATATATATATATATATATATATATATATATATATATATATATATATATATATATATATATATATATATATATATATATATATATATGCGTGTGTGTGTGTGTGTGTGTGTTTATATGTATGTGTGTATGTATATATATATATATATATATATATATATATATATATATATATATATATATATATATATATATATATATATATATATATATATATATATATATATATATATATATATATATATATATACATACATATATACATATATACATGTGTGTGCGTGTGTATGTGTAATGCGTGGGACTTATATTTGATTTAGGGGAAGCGAATGTATATGAGCAAAGAAAGTTCAATGACTAAGAGCAGCAATGAAATTATTTATCACATTTGAGCCATTTACCAGAAATCATTCATAATATCGTCCTCATTACCAGCAATTATATACCATTAGTGATGTGTTAGCGCTGTTCTGAATGTAAAGGACTCGAAAATAATTATGCAAAAATTTACTTTACTTGTCTGCAATGTTCTTTGAAGTTGAAATGAAGAGTCATTACCAGAGACTCTTCTGTTAATAGACATTAATAAAAGTCAGCCTAAAATTACCGGTAGCTTTTCCTGTAGTATCAGTTAGCAATACTCTGGAAATAAGAAGCTTACCATTAAGAAAATAATCGGTTAGCACCGTGTGGATAATTGTTTCATTAACTGCATTTACAGGCCGTGGGAATCATATCAATGTAAGTCTATTACTCGCATCTGCAAGGATTCAGCAGTATAGCTTTAGCCTCATAGGACAACAAAATTAAGTTGTGAGACCATCTGCTCACGAATGTCCATCACAAAATGATTAAAATGATAAAAAAAAATTAAATTCCTTTATACCGCAATACATAGTGATAGCTATGAAGAGCCAAAGTGAGGACTTTATTGTGACTCCATTCAAGAATGATGATAAGATTCCGGTTCAATTCTCTCCTTAGAAAAGAGACAGTCGCCTTATTTTATATGGTACATTCTAATCGCTTTGCTGAGGCCAAACACAGTAGTCGCTAACTTCCAGCGTTTCTGATAATTGCTCATAGATGCCCTTAACATGGCTTTCCGCAAATCTTCTTATGTCACTACAAAAATCCAGTTTCGCGTGAGCACTTGCCGGTTATTTGGTTATAGCCAGGGCCAGTTCGTACCATCGTTTCCAATTTTTGACAGCTAGCTGCAGCGGTAAGTTCTCTCGTGAAAATTGATGGCAATTTTCATGGTTGGGAAAGATTTGGGTATCTCATCATGTGGTATCTTGAAACTATCAGTGTGACACAAGAAAAAATTATATTTGTTTTCAATTCTTAAGTTATTTTTATCTGAGGTATCAAATCATAGATATGAAGTTAAGTATAAGCAGCTCTCTCTCTCTCTCTCTCTCCCTACTTATATATATATATATATATATATATATATATATATATATATATATATATATATATATATATATATATATATATATATATATATATATATATATATATATATATATATATATATATATATATATACATATACATATACATATACATATACATATATATATATATATATATATATATATATATATATATATATATATATATATATATATATATATATATATATATATATATATATATATATATATATATATATATATATATATATATATATATATATATATATATATATATATATATATATATATATATATATATATATATATGTACATATATATATATATATATATATATATATATATATATATATATATATATATATATATATATATATATATATATATATATATATATAAGTAGTCTCAACATCAAGAGCATTTAAAAGGGTCTAAGCGCAAAATGCGGGAATAACTATCACATCAACAAGAAGCGATTTTGATTATGTTCGGATAAATTCTCAAGATACCTAGAAGATAAGAATAAAATAGGTTTAAGAAGAAACTGGCACGAGAGCAGTAGAGCTTACAGCCATTAAGCCACAAAAAGAAAAAAAAAGAGAGCAATCATTTTTTCACACTCGTTGCGTGATTACAGCCATTATTCTTAATCATCTGTGATATACAATCATACTGGGGCCATTTTTTTTTACTGTAATTGTCCTTTCACGATCCCTGTTCCCTAATATTACTGTCTTCATGATTTTGTTCTTCATGTTTACTCAATTCACCTCCGCAGTATGGCTGTCTGTAGTTTTTATTAACCTTGAATAAATATCGTTACTAGTTGTCTTTAGAGATGAAAAGATTTGTGGTCTCTTTCAACTGGATATGGGTATTTGTTATTCTCTAAACATATGTATTGCATAAATTGGTCATTGCATGGCAATCAGTTTTAACTTTCAAAAAATTGATATACATATGTATATACGTATGTATGTATATATATATATATATATATATATATATATATATATATATATATATATATATATATATATATATATATATATATATATAATGTTAATTTCTGTCACTCATGTACGTTAAACACTTTTTACATAACATTATTTTTCTATTAAAGATTCCTCATGATCTTGGTCAAATTTACCAGAACGAACAGTCTGCTTCGCTTCCTTAGTCTTTAATAAACTAGCAGTTTCTCTTTTCCGTAATAAGGCAGACATACTTGAAATTCCTGCCCTAAAATCTGCAGAATCATTCCCCTATGTACATAAAATAGCCCCTATCAGTGCACCCCTCACCACACTTCTTGGCATAAAGTGACAATTAAAATTGTTTGTCTGGCTCTGAGCCAACCAACAATATTTATCTCTCTCTCTCCCGAGAAGGCAATTAAAATTGCCAACTCTATAATAGTGTTGTAAAAGAAATTATTATTGTTTCATAGGAGACGAAAACGTTTTCCGTCTTGGAACCAGCTGAACAAAATTATCCCTTCTCTTGATGCCTAGCGCATTTATTTACAAGTTCAGGCAAAAATGTATATTTTAGTGTTCTGAAATATGAAGAATAATCTTATTCAGAAGTGACATAGTGGTACGGGCATCAGTTAGCATCATAAATTATTCCCAGAATCACTACATTTCTTCCAAATCATTTAATAGTTTATTAACCTGACCCTAGTAATCGTTGTCAGGAGAGAAAACTCGCAAATCGCTCTTAAATCCAACAAGCTTTCGCTGCAAACATTTATTGGAGCTCTCCCGTGAATGGAAGACATATCAAACGAGCGCTTTCCGGATCTCTTCACAAAGGCATTTTTTCATTATTGAGAATCGCATGTAAACAAATTTCGCCACTCGTCTCTCGGCTACCATCTCCGACTTTTGCCAAGTGGCCTTTTCATCCAGAGAGACATTTCCATCCATGATTTCTATGAGTCCATTCCGTGAAAAATGGAACCGACGGATCAAACGCCGAGGAAATATAAAGATTCCAGGAGAGAAAGAAAACATCGTTTTGATGTGAATTCATGTGTTTTGCAAAATGCGTCCGTCCGAAGCCGGTTACGACGTTTTTAATCTTTTTTTTTTCGCGAGACTATCATTATTCTTTCATTTGTCTGAATTTTTATTTACAGTTGTACCTTGCTATTTAATTTATTATTTTAATAGCAAACCCGCAAGCACGAGTATATACTGTATATATATATATATATATATATATATATATATATATATATATATATATATATATATATATATATATATATATATATATATATATATATATATATGTGTGTGTGTGTGTGTGAGTGTGTGTGTGTGTGTGTGTTGTTCACACACAACGCAACACACACACACACACACACACACACACACCACATATATATATATAAATATATATATATATATATATATATATATATATATATATATATATATATATATATATATATATATATATATACATATACACACACACACACCTTCGCAATGAATATTATTGCCAAGACTAGGTAAGATATTATATTTTGCAAGCTTTAGAGGTCTAAAACCTCATCATCATGGTAACATTAATGACGAGGCATGAAAATCGTTGGGCTTAGTTTGAATTTTGCCTGATTTTAATGTTTTATTTTTATTTTCGGAATTTTAGTTCGCACTCTTTATTCATCTTATTTTTTATAAGCTTTCTTATCTATAATTTCGTCCAATCCCGCCCAATTATTATTCTCGTTGTCTTCTATTGCATTATTATCTTTCCTCTACGGTACTTCTCATTCACTGTAGCCTTTTTCAGCCACTCTCTGTTCAAAAGTCCCACACGGAAAGGTAAAAGTTGCAAGGAAAGGAGACTAAGACTGCAAATTTGGCAAAAAGCTTTTTGCTAAATGAAACTCTAGAGATGAAAAATAGCATATCTCCTTGAGTCCACTTTGCGTGAGAGACTCATAACGGAAACCACCTTTAGCTTCCGTTGCCCTCTCTTCCATTTCTTGAACTGGACACTTTCCAGGTAGTTTTTGGGAGAATGCTCGCCATGTTTTAGAATATTCTTCTTCATTTTATTGTACGCCATTCATCGATATCTACATCCATATTATTAGCCTAATGTGATAATCAGGTTCTCATGGTATCTATCTTTATTCAGTAAAACATTTTATGCATATATCGTTTTCCTTATGTTGAAGGGTCTTTTCCATCCTAATATAAAGAGGGATAATAAAGAAACTATGTTTTACAGGGTGTTTGGAAATTAATTCAGAACAGGTATTTACTTAAATTTCTCTCTGAGAATTTAATATTTTGTGTGGCCTCCATATGCCTGTACCACAGCCTGCAGTCTTGAGGGGAATGATTTCAGCAAATCGCAAAAAAGCTGAAACTCAAACTCCATTTCCCTGAGCAGTTCGGTCTCCTCTCTTCGCAGGTCGTCGAGGCTTGGTATACCATCTTAGTTCACTGTGCGCACTTCAACACAATCCTTTAAGATGCTACCAATGTTTTCACAGACATTAAGGTCAGCGGAGCTACCTGGAAATTCACTTGCTGAGAAGAAATCGATACCACTGTTTCGAAGCGCTCCTGTGTCTGAAGAGCCTTGAAACATGGTGCCTTATCATGCAAAAATATGACTTCTTCAACAGATAATACATTTTCAGGATCTTTGAGGAAAGGAAATGCTCCACCAGTATGCATAGTTTCTCTTAAGTATTTGCCATTCCATGACTGTCCTTTTTCTTTGATGATCTACATTAACCGTTTGGCTGTGAAACAGAGAAAAATTCCCAAACATTCAGGAAATTTCACAACTTGGCGATAGCGCACGTTATCGCTGATATCATCCAACTTTGCAGCCCAAATGATGTCATTTTTATGATTTGGCTTCCTGACTGTATAAATGAAGAATTCATCTGATGTGCCAACATGGAGAAAGTCAGCTTCATCCCAATTTTTAAGAAATGAACCACAAAACCATGCCCAGTCTTCTCTCTGTTGCTGAGTGATGTTGGACTTGCTGATAACATGAAATGGCTTGATACCAGATTTTTTCAGCTCACGATATACAGTACAATAACTTCTCTTCTTTCCCCTTTTTGTTTCTAGTTCAAGCGCCAATTTAGGTAAAGACTTTCTTGGTCTACCCACTGCCTCAACTATGATGTCTTTTGACTCTTGAGAAAGAACTTCAGGCCTTTCAAGATTCTCACTCTTTTCGCAACAACAGTCATATGGATTTTTGTTCCAGTTTCTTTTAACAAAGGATTCATCTCTTTAAATGTATTTACCTATCCTGGAACGTAAAATGAAGGATGCGCCAGTATCCCCGGCCTCTCTGAAGGTTATAGCCCGGATTCGGTCAATCCATCTGATTTCGTCCAAGTCATTAGCCATGGTTGTATCTAACTCCGTCACTCAGTCTGAAAATACAAGAAATATAAAATGAAAAATAGCTCAATAGAAACTTAAAATAATGTACTTGGAGACAGGCTATAGCAGAAAACTTCATAACTTTTCATTTGTTCTGTGGAGCAGTGGCGGGGGTGGGGGGGGCCTCTAATTTCGAAACAATCGGTACTTTGTATAACCTTGAAATAATTATTTACTGGGACGTGAAGCAATGGTGGGTACAAACAGTATAGTAATAAATACTGATATATTACTGGGACGTGAAGCAATGGTGGGTACAAACAGTATAGTAATAAATACTGATATATATATATATATATATATATATATATATATATATATATATATATATATATATATATATATATATATATATATATATATATATATATATATATATATATATATATATATATATATATATATATATATATATATATATATATATATATATATATATATAAAGACACTATGTACGTTGGTACTAGTACGTGTGAGCGCGTGTGTTTGTGCCTGCGTTTATGTGTGTGTTTTTTCCATAGGTAAAAAAAAATCACACATTATGTGAAGTAAGCTTGGTAGTTGAGTACTTTCGGGTTAACCTTTTTCCTGTTTTTTTTTTTTTGCTTTTAAGTAACGGAAGTATTTGTGCTGTTCACCGGCACATTTTTTTTTTACAGCATTATATCTAATGGACTCCAACACTGCGCATTGCAATTGCACAGCGTTTAGTGCGATTGTCTTGGTCGGTGATGCATTATTAACTATATTTTATAATGAAAGTATTTTAGATATTTAGCTGTTTTCTTATAACTGTCATCAAGTAGGCATAACATGATTTTAGAGTTCTTTCTAAATAGTCAATCACAGTGAACAAGTTCATTTAATTTTGTTACATAATTATATTCAGTCCTGCTTCTACTTTTTCTATGCTGTGTCTCTTGGGAATAGAGCATTAAGTTATGAGGTTATTAGTATGCTATTTTTTTCAGTAAGAAGTATAATAAGGTATATACATTATGAACAAAGACCTCTGCAACTTATATAATTAAAATTGTAAATTATCAGATATCAGTAACATGAAACTTCACTTTCTGATAGAGAAACGGATATAAATCTCCGAACATTTGCTCCAGGCAAGTCATCGTTAAGTCTACCCTATCCGCATCTGGACTAGGCATTCAGGCCATTTAAAGCGCTGATGTTTTTCGCTTAGTAAAAAAGGTTGTCGTTGTTTGTTATGTTATTGTTGAACATTTTTCTCAACTGAGTAACAATAGTGAATGCCTGTATGATGGTCGAGTTAGTCTCCCTATTGATTTTCTGACACGTGCTTGCTACTGCCGGTCACGTTAAGGAGGTGAATGCGTACGTGCATTGTCTATGTATCTGTGAATATGCTCCGGAAGTGTGTTAATGATATGTTTTTGGATATCTGGTTTTATTTGCTGACTTCTCGGTATGTAAGGGAATCATATTTGCGTTGCATACGATTTTCTGTTTTTATTTGTTTGTGCTAGCTGGGCTAGTTGTTATTAGTAATCTTTTGCTCTTTACCGTAGCATTCAATGAATGAATCATCACATGTTCGTGATATACATATACACACATACATAAATATATATATATATATATATATATATATATATATATATATATATATATATATATATATATATATATATATATATATATATATATATATATATATATATATATATATATATATATATATATATATATTGTTAGATAGACAGGTATATAAATATATACTGTATATAGTATGTACGTTTATTTTTATTGACTAATTGACTTCCATCCTACGTATTTCTTGGTAATCTCTTTCTAACAATATATATATCTCTTCATATTCATTTATTTTTATTATATCATTCGATAACCACTTCACAATATGTCATGAATCTAAGGCAAAGAAATGTAAGTCATCACCTAATGGCTGTTTCTCCATTTGCAGTTCCTCCTCGGAGCGTCGAAATTCTCGACAGTCAAACCGGGCCTGCAAAAAACGGCATTATCGGGCAATACTACGAGGGCGATAAAGTCACCATCACTTGTATTGCCCGAAATGGTAAGACATTATTATTATTATTATTTTTATTTGAAGGGAGTAGACCCTCTTTTAAACAGGTCTTATTAAAAAGGATGGCTGTATTATGCGAATTTATCTTATATAGTGTCTTTTCTATCTTCCTTATGATTCGCTTTTCAGGCTCAGCGATGTTAGTCAGTAACTGGCCAACATGAATATCGGCCAGTTACTGACTAACATCGCTGAGCCTGAAAAGCGAATCATAAGGAAGATAGAAATGACACTATATAAGATAAATTCGCATAATACAGCCATCCTTTTTAATATTATTATTATTATTATTATTATTATTATTATTATTATTATTATTATTATTATTATTATTATTATTATTATTATTATTTAGATTTTTCCTGGTCATTTATCTTTTGTAGTCGTAGTTGCTCAATAGTAGTGAAAATGAATTTTAATATTTTTTTTTATTATCTTTTTTTTATTATTGACGCTTGTTAAATAAATGTGTTAAAGGAAACAACTGGCATATAAATGTTTTCAGTGAACTGATGAACTTCTTGCATAAAATCAGCAAGAAGAACATGAACTGATCATATCTACAAAAAGAATTTAAATGATGCACAATAAACGCCATAAAGCACTATGAATATGAATAATCTTACTTCATGTGTATTTTATGAAATGTTTCTCGTAAATCCTCTGCACCATATTTCATTACCAATTATGGTTGCTGAGACTTTCATCACTTAAAAGCACGAAATTATAAGTTATGTCCCCAGATTTTTACTTAGTATATTATAGTTGCTGATTTTGAACAGTAATATATCTTATGGCCTAAGATATATTACTACCATAGTGTATCATGATTAATGGTGGGTATTAGTTATTTTTTTAGCAACTGACTCATAAGGCTATATTTCAGTTGTTTTATTTATTATTTAAAACTTCCAAAATATTGTCAACTGTTATTGCATTTCATCTTCTACCACAATTTGTAGTTGGAGCATGAATTTACTACTGAAGTAATATTATTCACCTATTGTCTGGGATATATACAGAAGTTATTACCGATTTGTTATTAACAACTCTGATTTTTTAATACTAGAGTGAAAAATGTTGATGTAATTTAATTTATAATTCCAGCTCCTTTTGCTAAAATTGCAGCCGCTAGCAATTGTAGTAACAATATATTATAAAGTGTTCTAGTAATTTCAATTGTAGATACACATATCAACACACACACACGTGTATATATATATATATATATATATATATATATATATATATATATATATATATATATATATATATATATATATATATATATATATATATATATATATATATATATATATATACTGTATATATGCAAGCACGCGTATGTCTCAGTAATTGTCTATTTACTTTTACGATTTCCAGTAAAAATTAATAATGTGAATTGTTATTTAACTTCTGTTTTAAACCTCCTAGTAATGCAACCGTTAGTTACCCAAGCTCATTCTTCTACATCAGTAAACCACTAGCGGAGTTGTAACGCAGTCCGCTGAATTGCAACGCAGTTCAGACTTGAACTCCCTCAAAAGGACCTTTTGCAAAGGAGAGAGAGAGAGAGAGAGAGAGAGAGAGAGAGAGAGAGAGAGAGAGAGAGAGAGAGAGAGAGAGAGAGAGAGAGAGTTGTACATTAGGAATGACTGGATTCAACCTTGGCATGGGCCTGGAGGGGGGCAGGGGGTATGTTAAAGGGGGTCACCTTTGCGTTCCGAAGTCATGAAAGGATTCCAGTGCTGAAATCGCGTACCTGTCCCCCATGCTGCGGGGCATCTGGCATTAATTAACACACCGGAAATTCAGGGCAAATATCATTAAACTGTTTAACATCTGGCGTTTTTCAGGGGGCTTTGTTTATCTTCAAACATCCTGGATGGCTTTTAAACAGACCGCTCTTTGCCTCTAATTGCCTTCATACTCTCTCTCTCTCTCTCTCTCTCTCTCTCTCTCTCTCTCTCTCTCTCTCTCTCTCTCTCTCTCTCTCTCTCTCTCTCCAAGTTAGGAATTGGCTGATGATGTAATCATGTGTTAAGCTCTCTTATTATTATTATTATTATTATTTTTTTTTTTTTAGAAAACTGCTGTAATCTATATCTTATGATCAATGCACAGACTGATTCACGTGGGTGTCACTCTAGGAATTACGTTTGCTCAGCCATTACAAGCAAATGACTTCATTTGAAAAAAAAAATTGAAACTGTAAATAACCAATTTCTTTGTATCAATTTCAAATGGAAGTACAAAATGGATTTCTCTTATTACACAACAACTGGGATCAAAGAGTTCATATCAAATAAATTGAAACAGTTACAGTTACATGTTTTCATAAATAGAAGTCAATTTGAAACAATAAAGTTTCTCTCTCTCTCTCTCTCTCTCTCTCTCTCTCTCTCTCTCTCTCTCTCTCTCTCTCTCTCTCTTTTACATAATTCCCTAATACAATCTGAGCTGCACATACTTGTTAGCATGGTAGAGTAAATGGTAGACTTTTACTCCTCGTCACAATGTGAGGAGAGAACATCTTCAATTATTTCCTATTCGGGTTTAGTGCTTGTCATGAGAAGCTTCTCCCCTCAAAAAATTTTAGGAAATCTATAAGTTAAGAGATCACTAAGGCTATTTATAACACCTATTCATCAGGGATTGTTGTCTGTAAACTCTGGATACTTATGTCCTTGTGTTCCTGTCGGTGGGTACGAATCAGTGCATGTGACATCACGTTCAAAGACCAACACAGAGTCATGCACAATTACCAACGCTTCGTCATAAACACAACCGCACATACACACATAGATATTTATAAATAAATAAGAATAGAAAAAAAAAATACAAGAGCGCTGGAATCAGCTTCGACGGCCCCAAAATAGAAGTTTCAATGGCGCAAACTACCGCGTTAATTCTCTTACGAATCCAATTGGTTGCCTGCAGGTTCTCCGCTGCCGAACGTGACATGGTGGAGAAACGAGAGGATCGTGGACGGCCTTTGGGAAGTAACAGGTCCTGGCGTGGTGAAGAATAACCTGGTGATTGATAAGCTCACCAGGTCATGGCATAACCAAACGCTGACCTGCTCCGCTTCCAACACGCACCGCACGAATCCGGTGTCCACATCCGTTGTTATCAAAATGTACCGTAAGTAGCCTTAGTTCTGTTCTCTTGCTATTTAAATTTTGCCTTGTATTTCTTCGTTGTTATTTTGATCATCGTAGCTCAGTTGGTAGATAGATGGATAGATTGATAGATATCTTTAAGCTTTCTCTGTGCTTTCATAACTATTATTGCATTATTGTTTCAACATAAAATGTTCTTTTTATAGTTTCTTTTTTTGCTTCATTGTTATTTCGATCATCGTACATCGGTTGATAGACAGGTGAATAGATAGATAGATAGATAGATGTTTAGAGAGATAGCTTTGATGTTTCTATGTGCCTTGATAGTCACTATTTCATTATTTTTGCCAAATAAAATCTTCTTTCTTATACATTTTTGCTTAATTGTTGTTTTGATCATCGTAGATAGGTAGGCAGATAGATAGATAATTCTATGGGTTCTGTGCGCTTTGTTAACTATTATATAATTATTTTTATAACTTAGAATTTTCTTTTCTTAGTTTTTCAACATACATTCTTCAAGAGAAAAGTTTGGCTTTCTTATTAGAGGAGACAATGATATATCCTTATTTCCTTTACCAAAAATTCAATCCTGTCCGTAGAATGGTCGTCTTTCCCGCGTTAGTATTTCAGACATTAATTTCTCTACAATTTGTTTCCCTCATCTGCAGTTACAAAATATCTTTATAATATAAGTTTTATCCATCATAATACACTAATGAGTACATTTTCCATCTTCAGTTAACCATCTCCTGAAATGTGAGGCGCATGGAAATTTCAGTTACTTTTTTTTTATATTCCTAGAAACCCCTTTATAGATGACTGCTTTCCGAATGATTTTTTCGGGTGATGGGGGCCGGAGGGTGGGAGAGTTCTCCCCACATACCAAGAGATCCCAGCAGCATCTCTTCCTGCTTTATAGCAGAATCCTAATGATTCTGGAACCATCTCTCGCCTCTTCCCTCCAGTCACTAATTCACAAGTATCTTGTTCCGGAGTCTCTCTTTTCTTTTCCACCCTCCCTTTCCCGTGCAATCCAATCTCCCCTTACTATTAGTCTGCCGTTCCCCTCTCCTGTTTCCAGGCAGGATTCCAGCAGCTATTGCTGTACGCTCGCAACCTCACCTCTCCAAGTGTACTCCTACACTCCCGCTCACGTCCTGTTGGTGTATTCATGCGCCATCCACTTAACTCTTCGTGAATTGGGGTATTCCTTTACAATTTGACAATCGCCAGATTTACATTCGTGATTCTCCTTTTATATCCGTCGTTGTTATTGCATCAAATGACAAAAGAATTGATCTTGTTTGACTTTTTTTGAATACGCAAACACAGACCTGCTTTCAGCCAAATGGGTTCCTCTCTCTCTCTCTCTCTCTCTCTCTCTCTCTCTCTCTCTCTCTCTCTCTCTCTCTCTCTCTCTCTCATCCTCTTCGAGTGTGTGCATTATGTTCCTGTTTATGTGCCCCTTTGCATGTGTTCGTGCTTTTACTGGTATGTGTACCTGCATATGCGAACTTGTTGCTTATTTAGGAACATACATTTTCTTTTGAAAAAAATTTAGCGAAGTAAAGTTTATTGTTTAATTACCCAAAATTTGACAATCTCTCATTTATTTTAACTTGTTTTGTACCTCCGTTACTAAAATACATTTCCTTAACAAATTTTCTCCTGAAAATAATAAGGCTTTTCACTGAAGGCTACGTACAATGTCATCATCACTAAGTGAAGTTTATTGGATTATAGTGATTTTGCTAAATTTCTTGTTTAATATATACTAATGTCTTGGTAAAATTTAGTATGTATACATATAGGTAGACTTAATATAAATTCTATTGTGATATCATTCCAAGGCGAAAGCTTCATCAGTTTCATCACTTTATTATTATTGTTGATTTAATAATACAAAATTAACTTATTTCCCTATACAAATCCATTCTTATGAAAAGGCAATTAGAAAAATAAATAAAGCAGTGGGACAAGGGAAAAGGAAAAAGCACCACTGGCAACAGAAGTTTTTCAGAAGATTATAAAGACAACAGCTGAGCAGCTTTGACAGTTATCAGAATTAAAGGAAATATGTCAACGTCCAAAATTTCGTTTTCCTTCTTTGCGTCCTGGGAACAAATAATCGGACTGAGAGTTATTGAGAAAAGGATAAATACACACAATACGGCATAAGAAACGCACACACACACACACACACATATAAATATATATATATATATATATATATATATATATATATATATATATATATATATATATATATATATATATATATATATATATATATATATATATATATATATATATATATATATATATATATATATATATATATATATATATATATATATATATATATCACTAAGTCCACGTCGGAAGGTGAGTGAAATCCCGGACTTTGAACATGTACGTTCGTAGTTTATTCTACATTTTCGAGTTCACACTGAATGCAAAAAAAGCTGACAGATATTTATATATAAAACAGAAAGTGGGGGCAGGATTACAGTTTGTTGATCTGGGCAGCATGTTCTTTAAAAAAAAAGACAGGGACAAAGGATCAAGGGATGGTCCAGGGTGGAGATTAACATTCCAGGTGGAAGTAGCTCCAATGAAGACGGTTTCTAGTAGATTTCTTTTCCGATGGTCGTTGACCTTGTAGATAACCGTTGACTTATCCCAGTTCATCCCATGGTCTGTCTTAAGTCAATGATCCACAATGCCATTATTTGATAAGCCTCTTGAAATGGCATATTTGTGTTGGGAGCTTCTTACTTTTAGTCCTTTTGATGTTTGACCAATATAAATCTTATTACATTCTTTACAAGGGACAGTGTATACAATATTGTTTGTATTGGATGGGCTATTATTAATTAGTTCATTTCTCATAATATTATAATATTTAAATACTAAGTTAATATCAATAGTTTTTAAAATGGGCACTGCAGGAATGAAATTAGGAGGAAATGGTAAACAGAGAATATTCTTAAGTTCGTTGTTGACATGAAAATATTATCTGTTTACCATTTCATCCTAATTTCATTCATACACTGCCCATTTTAAAAAACTATTGATATTAACTTAGTATTTAAATATAATAATATTTTGAGAAATAAACTAATTAAGAATAGCCGACCCAATTCAAACAATATTGTATACAGTATTCCTTGTTAAAGAATGTAATTATGTTTATGTTGGTCAAACATCAAAGAGACTAAAAGAAAGAAGCTCCCAACACAAATATGCCATTTCAAGAGGCTTATCAAATAATAGCATTGTGCATCATTGACTTCAGACAGGCCATGGGATGAACTGGGATAAGTCATCGGTTATCTACAAGGTCAACGACCATCGGAAAAGAAATCTGCTAGAGACTGTCTTCATTGAAGCTACTTCCACCAGGAATGTTAATCTCCACCCTGGATTATCCCTTGATCCTTTGTCCCTGTCTTTTTTGTTTAAAGAACATGCTGCCCAGATTAACAAACTAACCACGCCTCGCCTTCTGGTTTTGTATATAAATCTCTGTCAACTTCTTTTGCATTCAGTGTGAACTCGAAAATGTAGAATAAACTACGAAAGTACTTGTTCAAAGTCTCAGTTTTTACTCACCTTCCGACGTGGACTTAGTGATATTCTCGAGCTCGCGTTCCTTTGTGCTGTATAGGATGGATATACATACATACATACACACACACACACACACACACACACACACACATATATATATATATATATATATATATATATATATATATATATATATATATATATATATATATATATATATATATATATATATATATATAGTAGATGCCGGTGTGTAAATATATTCGTGCTATTATAGATTACACATAGGCCCAAATGCTACCAAAAATTAATTGTTTTATTATTATTATTATTCCGTGGCTTTTATCTTAAGTCTGTAAAAGCTTCATGTTCCCTTTTCTATTCAGTAGTTAGCCCCATTGTGTCTTTCGATTATCTTTGTTATGAGCAATTGTTGTTTTCACAAGTCGAGTCAAGTAAATGAACACTGTTGAACTTGTATCCTCGGAAGAACTTACGTTCTAGGTTTTTCCAGGACACACTGCTAACTTGAAGGGGAGTTTATACTGACATTAATTTATTTTCTTATTTTCAGTATTATATTAGTTGCCATTCTTATTGATGTATGATTCCTATTTCATTGATCTTTCCCTCAATGTACTCTTTATAGGTCAACGTAAAGAATTTGCCTCAAGGAGATCATTTGTTACAAATTTATGGGTTATTTGAGCTGTGCAATTACTAGTCTTCAGATTTAATCTAAGAAATTCAACTAAAATAGAATTTAATGTTGAAAATATAGTTCAACCGAAAGCCATATATTATTTGTGTTATTCATTCCATGCTCGCTCATCTATATTACGGAGAAAGCGAAACTCGGAAGCGATCTGCCGGAAACATGTTGTTGAACTCCACCGGTTTTTTCTCTGCATTTCATTATCTTGCCTTGTAATGTTCATAAATCAGCTTTACGGGAGTAAGCGTGCTCTTTTCCCTTTGACAAAATGGCAAAAATATATTATTTGACCTGACTTTACAAATACAATGCTCCTCTTCTACATCAGTACCAATATCAGACGGAATAACTTCAGAAATAACGACATGGTATTCTTTAATACAAACAAGAGTAATATAAACAAAAACGACATAGAATGAAAGACTGATGAAGCAGAAAAATAGAAATAAAACAAAGAAAGCTCCGACTAGCAAAGAGCATTTCTAATTTGAACCAATCGCTCCGCTCAAATAAAAACCGCGGAAACAATAATTTATTGCGCACGAAGGCGAGCTCCACTCGCGAAATTATACTCCACGATTCCGGGAATAAAAGAAAGATATAAAAAAAACACACACACACGACAAGAAAAACGCGGAGCAGAGCCGGAGGAGGCGGCCGGATAAATTCATGGTGTCATAACTCACATTAGGGAACTGGAGTTTCCTTCTTCAAACACGAACGGTTTGCAAATTAAGATAAACAGCCAAACAGACGTCTGGAAAATATCTGGCATCAGTTTATTTTCCTCCTTCCACCTTTTTTTTTATTTTCATCTTTCCCCTTCCGGTTATGAATTGAAGCAAAAGGAATGGCCCTAAAAATTCGTCTTTACTCGTACAAAGTTTGTGTATGTGAGAACACGCGCACTCAGCCACACGGCGCAAACATACACATTCAACCAAATATATATATATATATATATATATATATATATATATATATATATATATATATATATATATATATATATATATATATATATATATATATATATATATATATATATATATATATATATATATATATATATCCCCCGTTCAGTAAAAGAAAGAAGAGTATACGGTCCCTGCACAATACTTATTGGGGTGTTTCTTTCCCCTCATTCGGATGGGTGGATTGGGAATTCCGACATCCCAAGACCAAGAGTTCAATTTTGTCCTACGAATTCCCAGTCAACAAATATTGAAGTTTTTACACTTCCTACATCTTCTCAGTCTCTTTTAGATGAGAAAGCTTTGCGTCATAGTTTAAACAATGAAAATTTCCGAATATATTTCAATGAAATAATCTATTTGACATCGTTTAACCCTGCAATTCATTTTCATAACTTTTTTTCTCCCTAATGTTTTGAATTTAGGTGAAAGGTTTGGGTATTGGTGGATCATAAATTATGAATGAACCTGGGCTTAGTATAAGAATATCGACCAATAATTCCACACACACACTCTAACCACCACACCTACAAACATATATATATATATATATATATATATATATATATATATATATATATATATATATATATATATATATATATATATATATATATATATATATATATATATAGATAGATAGTCAAGGGCAGGAATACTCTGAGGATTCACACTTCCTTTATTACTTCCTACGTTTCGTGATTCACAATCACATCGCCAGGGAATTCTATGGAAAATCAAATCAATTAATAAAAGTATTGAATGGCTAAAACTGAATTATGTTAAAATACTAATAATTAAAAATTCATAAAGAAGTTCAAAATTACACACCCTAGAGGACACTTAGTTACATACACACAAAGCATAAAATCGCGTTACATACGGACACATATGGTTACACAAGAGCTCATTAAAAATAGCAAAATCACATAACATTCCAAATAAATTACATAAGAAAATTAAAAAGTGGTTTAATTTTAAGGAAATTCTCAAAGAATGGAGAAACAACTAAGACAGTAATATACTTATACAAAAAGCAAAAGACGCTAACTTTACAGCGCAACGACAGAACCACACTAACATTAAAAGAAAAATATATATAAAAACAACAAAACAAGAAGATCAGAGGTACAAATAGTAATGAGCTATGAGAGAAACAAAGGAACAGAGTCAGTTTGAGTGTTTAATGAGGAAACCCGTAGTTTAATATTTAAAGACTCAAGTATCTGAAGCTTTTTGCTGGTTCTGTGCTTAGCCAATAACTTTAAAATCATCGTAATTTATAAGCGTTTTGCACTTGGTGGCATGATTTCTTATACAGGATAGATCTGTGTTGGACAGTCGGCATCCAGTTCAATAACTCACCTACTTATGAGAGTCGGCTCTGACCCTGAGAAACTGCCTTGTAGATCCGACATATGTTTCCAGACTACAACTGGGACAAGTATATTCATCAACATCACCAGACGACATCAAAGGGCAAAGCTGACCTTTAAACCTGAAGAGAGAGACGCCTCTCTTTGAATTTTCTGGGATGAGTTTGATTTCAATGGCCCCAAAGTAATTCTGATGATCCATCATTCAGAACTACTTTGAGGCCATTGGAATCAAACTCATCCCAAAAAATCCAAAGACAATCGTCTCGCTCCTCAGGTTTAAAGGTCGGGTTTGCCGTTTGATGTCGCCTGGTGTTATTTATGAATGTACTTGCCCCGGATGTAGTCTGGAAAGATATGTCGGATCTACCAGGCGGTTTCTCAAGGTCAGAGCCGACTCTCATGAGGGGGTGAGTTATACAACTGGATGCCGACTATCCAATCCAGAGCTATCCTGTATAAGAAATCATGCCACCAAGTGCAAAACGCACATAAACTACGATGATTTTAAAGTTATTGATTCAACACAGAACAACAAAAAACTTCAGATATAGTGCAGCAGATTGCTGTAAAAATCGTTCAGATAGTGAAACAAGCATGAAATTTGGCACAAACATTCCTAAGACTACGCTCTCTTAGAAAAGGGCGCTGGCCACCTGAAAATCCAAGATGGCGGCTATTTTTCAAAATGGCCGCCATCTATGTTGAGATTCACTGGTTTGGGAGCATCTATTGGATGGAATATGCCAGTTTTTTTTTTTTAAACCTCGACTTTTAGGTTATAAAAATGTTCCATACCACACATTTTATTGAAAACCCTTACTAAATGAATTGTAACCAAGATGGCGTACAAAATGGTTGCCATAAAAGTTTTTTTTTCTATCCACAGCGCTAGCAGACATAGAGACCAACTGTTATTATTTAATGGTATATTCATGTGATCAGACAGTTTAACTAATATGCTATTTTCAACTGAAATAGTAATGGTATGGTCACATACAACATTGTGTCTAAGACTGTAACCATGAAAAGAAAAGAAGAGAAATACGGACTAAACGCAACCAATCTATGTATAGGTCTCTCAACCTACACCTTTGAAAAATTCGAGGATAAGAAGGTAGGCATAGCATGACACGTTGGATGCTCAAGCTAGATTATCTACTGAAGAGAGGGCAATATTTATCTAGACTTCACATTTGCAAGTGCACAGAGCTGTGCAGGGAAGACCCAGCTTGTAGCACTTGCACCTTTCCCGACAGCCTGCTTTGCATCCACATTTGGTAAGCTGTTGGCAACTCTTGGCTAAGGGCGAGTTGGTTGTCCAGAGGACTTGCCATGCTTCACCAGACTTTTGCCATCCCCACTCAGCAGGGTTCTCTGGCTGTGGCTGACACTGGGTGGCCTGCCCCCACACACAACCAGCCTGGTACGCAGCACGCTTGGTGTGTTGGAGGAGAGCTCCCCTGGTTGGTGGAATGGCCTCATATGCCCTTTGTTTTCTGGCAAACATATCAAGTCTAGCCTCATCCACAGTGCCAGCAGTGCTGGATCTTTCATACATAAGTATGACAAACCTCTCCAGGACCTTCAGGTCACTCTCTTCCACTCTGAGAGGGTAGTGACTCAGTTTGGAGAACACAGTGGAGGCCTCTGGAAAGATGTTCCATGTCTGCCAGGCGGTCTTCTTGCCCTTGCTCCGGAAGGCTGACTGTATCACAGCCTGTGAACGCATGGAAGAAGAGCATGCCATTCACCTTCTCCTGGCCCAGAGAGTTGCACAGGTCATGCACAGCAATCCAGCGCAGGCTCTGGCCTTGGCCAAATGCCACCCATAGCTTCTCTAGCCCTAGATTGTGGAGAGTGGAGAAAGCACTGACTGCAACGACAAGAACATCTGTGTCATTTGCTTTAACCGTGATGGTCTTGGCTCCATGTTCTGTGGCATATTTGGCATGGGTGACTATGACCTTGTCTAGCCACTGATACTCCAGTGCAAGCTGTGGCCCCAAGATATCTGTGGGTGGCTTTGGTATTGCAGTGTTTGGTGGCACAGGGTTCTTTGTTTGAAAGGAAGCTGGTGAGATGTTTGTGAATGTGTCCGGCAATTCAGGCACCGACCTCACTTTCTCAGGTGCAAACTTTAGTTGCTGTCTTTCCTGTCCAGTGTTCTCCTTGGTGGGGTGCTGAAATATGGAGATGCTAGTTCCATGGAAGGAGGTAGTGGCAGTAGTTGCAGATGGGTTGTGGTCGATGTTGTCCATCACTGCAGTGGTGAACAACCCTTTTCGCAGTACTGGGGGACAGACCACACCCTCCTCCACATATTTGCTAACTGTGGCATCTCCTAACTGTGCAGAGACCTCCAGTACTCTGTCATAAGAGATACTGAGGCCATACTGATGTAGCATTTCAACCAGGTTTCTCTTCCTGGTTTTGGCATAGACTGAGAGTCCCATGTAGACTGGGAATGGTGTTTCTCTGTCTTTGGAGTGTCTATGAGTTGTTGCTCCCTCTTTGTATCGGGAGTAGCAGTTGAACTGCATGAGCTGTGCAATGGCCTGGTCTGACTTTGATGCTCCAAATCGTAACTGTGACTTGATGTCAGCCCCATGCTCAACCATCCCTACAAACTGGAGCAGGAGAGGAGGCACAGAATTTCGTACACAAGCCTCAGAAAATGTGCCATCAAACCGTGACTGATGATCAAGTATAGACTTTCTGAGAATATTTGCTGCTTTAGCAATGATAACTGCCTCTGAAAGATCAGATGATTGAGCAAGTGCTTTTCCCACATCCTTTTGAAATGCAAGTAATACATCTCTGCCAGATTTATGAGCCTCAAGTTCTGGAATTTCTGCCAGAAGTTTGTCTTTGAGTCTCGTGGAATTTACACTTGGTGACTCTACACCTAATTGTTCCAGACGTTGTTGGTAGAGGTGGCAAATATCTGCCAGCCGAAATGTGACTGGATCATCTGAACAAAGGTTGTTTTCAACAATGTATGTCATCAGTTCTGACAGAACTAGTGGATACACATCTGATTCTGACTCAGTGCTACCTTGGTCTTTCTCAAGGCTCCTCAGGTAGGACCTTTTTCTGTTGTAGAGGGCACAAAGACAGGCATGGTGATACTTAAACTCCTGTGCAATGACATCCCCACCAGTCAACTTAGCAAGGAGCTTGCCATCACTAAGTATCTCTGCACATTCACGCAATTTCAAGTCAAGGCCCTTAGTACTAGCCTGTCTGAGATCAGATGCAGGTGCCACTTTCTCACAGAAAATGCAAACTTCATTGTCATGACTGGTTCGGCGCAGTTTTGCACGACTAGTCTCAGTGTTGCTGGTCTGGTCATTGGATTGTCGCTTTCTTGCACGGTCCAGTTTAGTGTTGTTAAACAACAAGCGACAGTTCACATGGTATTTTGCTGCATTTTTCCTGAGAGTGGCCTCTATGCCATCACCTTCATCCAGCCTTGCTGGATCCATTATCAGTGGCATTTCATTAATTTCACTGAACATGGGAATGTTCCTTGCCAGCATTGTGTACCCATCATGGTCTAGGACATGATGACTTGGAGGTGATGTCAAGTGCTCGCCTCTTTTGTCCTTCTGACAAAGACAACACAAACTCCAGTTTGTTTTTCTACTGCTCAATATTGGATTGGCATCACATTCTGCCATGATTTCACTTTTGATTAAGGCCGAGGGGTTATCCTTTTACCACCTTAAACAAAGCACACATTCCTGTATGGGATTCAACTAGGTTTGGTCTCCCTACACCTAGCCCGATCATTCATCCAGTGCCATTTAAGTCCCGTGTGATCTGTACACCATCCGGGTAAGTACATGAACCATCATGTACAGCCCCCATACCCTTGGCTCGGCTCTCCCGCGCTGGCACATCCTGTCTATTCAGGTGCGGCTATCTAACTATAGCTGGTCTGGGGCTGTTAGAAAGCATTTGGGACACTAAACTAAACTATACTACAACTACTAGTCTAAGACTACAGGATTAGTAAAGCTGGATTAGCTGGCACTGAACCCCATGCTGAGTTACACAGCAGTGATGTCACCAGTGTGCCCTGGTTGTGTGCAGACATACACTCTTTTACATTTATTAATTTTCCTTCAAAATTTATGAGTTATTCGAAAGAGATGGCCTCATTAGGATCTAAAACCACAGAAACCAAGATCCATGCTTAAAACGATAATTGTTGAACGGGCATTATTTCTCATTATAATTATTGTTTCTACCTTTTCTTGGCAGCCATATAGCCCCCATATTTAAAGGTAAACTGTACTGGGAAGCTACAGAAACATAATATTCACAAGAAATAGTATGGAAGAGCTTTACCATATTGCTAGAAGCAAATACATGCCATTCTAGTGAAAAATTAGCCAAAATCTGTCGATACTGGCCGCCATCTTGGAATTTGGCCGCCATATTAAATTTTTTGCGTGGCCAGCGCCCTTTTCTGATAGAGGGAACTTTAAAGAGCACTTGTGCAAAATTTCATGCTTGTTTCACTATCTGAACGATTCTTATGAAATATGCAATTATCTGCTGCACTAATACTTGAGTCTATAATATTAAACCACGAGTTCCCTCATTAAACACTCATACTAACTCTGTTCCTTTGTTTCTCTCATAGCTCGTTACTATTGGTGCCTCTGATCTTGTTTTGTTGTTTTTATTATACATTTTTGTTTTATTGTTAGTGTGGTTCTGTCGTTTGCGCTGTAAGGCTAGCGTCTTCCGCTTTTTGTATAAGTATATTACTGTCTTGGTTGTTTCTCCATTCTTTAAAAATGTCCTTAAAATTAAACTACTTTAAAATTTTTTTTATGTCATTTATTTGGAGAGTTAGGTGATTTTGCTATTTTTAATGTGCTTTTGTGTAACCATGTGCGTCCGTATGTAACGTGATTTTATGCTTTGTGTGTATGTATTTAAGTGTGCTGTAGTGTGTGTAATTTTGAACAGCTTTATGATTTTTTAATGATTAGTATTTTAACGTAATTCAGTTTTAACCGTTCAGTACTTGTATTAATTTATTTGATTTTCTGTAGAATTCCCTGGTGATGTGATCATGAATCACGAAACGTAGGAAGCAATAAAGGAAGTATGAATCCCCAGAGTATTCCTGCCCTTGACTGCAATTTATGTATGTGCACCGGATCTGGCAGATTTGTGATATATACATATATATATATATATATATATATATATATATATATATATATATATATATATATATATATATATATATATATATATATATATACACACACATACACACACACACACACACACACACACACACACATATATATATATATATATATATATATATATATATATATATATATATATATATATATATATATATATATATATATATATATATATATATATATATATATATATATATATATACACACACATACACACACACACACACACACATATATATATATATATATATATATATATATATATATATATATATATATATATATATATATATATATATATATATATATATATATATATACTAAGATAAAAGTTAGTGCAGGTCACAGGTTTTAAGTAAAGAAATTTTTCCTAAATAATGGTAATATGCATTTGGATAAACTATGAAAATAATATAAGTCAAAAGACTGAAATTCGTTGCAGCAATGACAATAATGATACCATAATGACAACTAAGTGATTAGTACTTTTACCATCAGTGTTTAATTGAATGTAATTAAAACATCCTGACCTTTAATTTTTATTGAAAGAGACATTAATTGTGAAAACAAGGTTTTTTGTTCTTTCATTACAATGATGCAGGTAGATTACAAAGGCTAGCCTGTTTTACCAATGCTGAATAAATTCCAGGCAATTTAACAACGAATTGTTCATAGGGAATGGGACATTATGTTTTTAATCAAAATTCCCTAACTTGGAATGGGGGACTTAATTGCCTTTGAAAATGGTCGGAACCGCGTGGGAGTTAGAACGATAGCATCGGAAAACTCACTGTTTTGTCAGACAGAGCACAGAATTTCAGGTATATATATATAATGACGACCCTCATTCTGATAACCTCAGCGCTTGGTGAAAGTGTTGACAAGAAACTTTAGCTGAAAAAAAACTAGCTGTCTTTACATTTCGTGTAGAAATCTTCAGATTTTCCACTGTATGCAGATTTGCCTGAGCCCATTGATCTTTACAGAAGTATTAAAATGACAAAGGCTCCTTACAGAACCAGTCCGTACCCAAATCTTGAAAGGTACCACAATAATGTCACTTGTAGTGGCTTTGAGTTATATGAGAGGCTTTATTACGCATGAGATATAATGAGTCTCAAGATGTCAGTTTTTAATCAACTAAAGACTACACACAAAGCCAGAAAAGCGTTGTAGCTTCCGTGGCAATTGCAATATGAGTGAAAAGATGAATTCCTTTGTGAATTAGAAAGTCAGCGAAGACAGGTCCCATTTCAGAGTGCTAGCCGCCTTGCAAAACAACGCCTATACACTACCAACCTTTTGTCTTTCTGCCATTGCATGAAAAATCGAGAGCATTTCTTCCTCCCCGCTCCTCGAAAGAGCGTTTTTAAAACAGCAGAAAGCTGCGAAGAAAAGGCCTTCGCATTCTGTTCTCACCCTCCCCACCCCCGTTGTCATCCCCCCGGGGGCACCTCAAAGCTGCTGCAGCAGGAGCCCAAAACCTCCTTTTACCCTTATCCCCTCATAATGGCCAAGTACGAAAAGTGTTGAGTGGAAAGAAAGAAACTTGACGCGAAAATGTCTGGAAACGTCCGAAAACGCGAGGGGAAAAATGTTCTCCATTAACCTAGAGGTTTTGCATACTCAAAATGCCTTATACATTTTCCTTCCCTGGCTCCTTTCTCTTTTTTGTATCACGCTTCAAGCGGTGCTTTGTTATATTTTCTGAATCCCCATTTGCATGTTTTACTCTCCGGATATTTCTGTTCCGAGTTGTTATTCTGAATTTGTCTTCCGCGCCTTTAAGAGGGACGAATTCATGACTAAGAGATGAGATGGGACTCGCCGATGGCATATGAATTAAACTGAAAGATTTTTCTTGGTGAGCGTCGTTTATTTACTCGTGAGGACTCTAGTGCTTGCACGGGAGAACTATAATAAGGAGACACAGGTGATACACATTAGTAAAAATACAGTGAATGACAAATAACCACTCATAGGTGATGCAAATACATAAAAGTAAACGACAAACAGAAGTAACAACTGCTAAGACCGTGACAACCAACAGGGCATTAATTAAGACCATGAAAATTTAACCAATTCTTCTTCTTCGTCAATAAAAACTCGATAATCATATCCAACGAAATCTTTCCACTGTAGTCGATATTCCAGAAACAAAAAGACGCTGAAAAATATGAATATGCAATATTACTTCTCCAATAATTTCTTCTCCATGCAGTACGAGTAAATGGTTACCGAAAGCAGTTTAGCAATTCAGTAAAACCTCCAATGAAGCTATGACATCAGCTCAGGACTCTTCCGTAGCCTTATATTAAATGACTTTGTTGATAACCCGTAAGGAGTACCAATACTACTTATAGAATATTATTTTCAACCAGCTAAACGTTAATGTCACAGCATATAATCCCATAAAGAGAATTATGATTAAGCACGTCTAGATTCGAACTATGAGCTTTGATGATTATCCCTGATTTCTGAGTTATTGCGCCACTTAAATTGATTTGCGTATATGTTCAAGATATCTCTTAATCCTTCCACAGATATCATAAGCAAAGCGGAGAATTTTTAACGTACCCAATCTTCCACGTGTCATTCTGATAGCCAACAGGGTCAGTAGGGTACGTGGTCGAGTCTGTGATAGGTTAATGACTGATGAATCTAATCAGTATTGAACACCTTTGACGTCATCATGGTCATAAAAATAAAGAACTGTTGCAAAGGCAGACAACTGATTTATTGACATATGAATATATAAAGAAGAAAAAATCACTATCATTACCATGAAGCATTTCTTAATAGCTGAGGAATGGTGTCTGATGACATATTTAATCTATATGTTTTTTTCATAATAAAATAGGGCGATTCTATCAACAGTGTATCTTAAAAACACCTGAATATAACTTTTCATTGTAGCAGCTGAAAGAGATAATCACATTTTACAAGTTATGATATATTAAAATATGTTATGGTGTCTACAAACCTGCCATAAAATCTAGCAGTTTAGTTGTGAATGTTTAATGAATACTATCCGTTTTGCTTCATGTGGTCAATCTCTTGTTAAGGGAAATGTTCAGTTCACACACACACACACACACACATATATATATATATATATATATATATATATATATATATATATATATATATATATATATATATATATATATATATATATATATATATATATATATATATATATATATATATATATATATATATATATGTGTGTGTGTGTGTGTGTGTGTGTGTGTGCGTGTGTGTGTGTGAGTGTACTAAAAGGACCTCATTCAAACTGGATGGTATCTAATGGAGTTTTTATTCAAAGAGTTACAAGCTTTCTTGGACAAACAGTCCACATTATCAAGTATCAGTACAATGAGCAGACGCGTAGTCCGGCTGTATTTATATCTGTGTGCTGGGTACTTTTAATCCTATAATCGCCTAGCCCTTCCAGTGTGACCTCCACCCCCTCTTGACCTTGGTCTTTCTCTGATCCTTCCTCACAGGTGACCGTTTTCCGTGCGTTCTCTTACGTTTTTTCTTCGTTTCCTTGCTACTGTGGAGTATACGATTTTTCTAGATATGCTGTCTTCAAAGTCGTTTCCGGTGTTCCCTGCCATCGCGTTGTTGGCGCAAGTTATGAAGGCGTTCTCTACAACCAGTCTAGATGTTTTGTTGGTGTTCCTGTACAGAAAACTCATATTTTCCCAGTCTATTCTGTGATCATTTTCCCAACAGTGTTTGGCAACTGCCGACGTCTGATTATAATGCCTTATGTTCTGGAGATGTTTGCTTCGCTCTTTACATGATTTGCCAGTTTCGCCATAGTACCCTTCTTCACAGTCTAGACACGCTGCCATATACAGTAAACCCCCCCTCTAATCTCTTCCCCCTCTACCGACTTTTTGTTTCTACAAAAACACCGTTAGGAATAAAATAGTTAGAAACAAAAAGTCGGTAGAGGGGGAAAAGATTAGAGGGGGGGTTTATATGGCAGCGTGTCTAGACTGTGAAGAAGGGTACTATGGCGAAACTGGCAAATCATGTAAAGAGCGAAGCAAACAACATCTGCAGAACATAAGGCATTATAATCAGACGTCGGCAGTTGCCAAACACTGTTGGGAAAATGATCACAGAATAGACTGGGAAAATATGAGTTTTCTGTACAGGAACACCAACAAAACATCTAGACTGGTTGTAGAGAACGCCTTCATAACTTGTGCCAACAACACGATGGCAGGGAACACCGGAAACGACTTTGAAGACAGCATATCTAGAAAAATCGTATACTCCACAGTAGCAAGGAAACGAAGAAAAAACGTAAGAGAACGCACGGAAAACGGTCATCTGTGAGGAAGGATCAGAGAAAGGCCAAGGTCAAGAGGGGGTGGAGGTCACACAGGAAGAACTAGGCGATTATAGGTTGAAAAGCACCCAGCACACAGATATAAATACAGCCGGACTACGCGTCTGCTCATTGTACGGATACTTGATAATGTGGACTGTTTGTCCAAGAAAGCTTGTAACTTTTTCTGAATAAAAACTCTATTAGATACCATCCAGTTTGAATGAGGTCATTTTAGTAATTCTACTTATGCACAGAACAATTGTGTATGTGATAAAGTTAATATATATATGTATGTGTGTGTGTGTGGGTGGGTGTGTGCGTGTGTATAGTGCTTATTAACCACAATACTCTCTTAATTTCTCGATTTTTTCACACTTTGATAACGCTTGTCTCTACGAAACCTGGAACCAAATTAAAAAAGAAATGAAGTTTGTCAGATGCCCGGGCGAGTATTCGATCTAAGGTCCTGGTATCCGATCAAGGTACGATAGATAGATAGATAGATAGATAGAAAGTTTATTTTTTGGCGTTATGGAAAATCAGTCATTTTGTATTCAGTAGCAACAACAGGCGTTATGTGAATTACTCTGTTATTGCTGCTGGTAGAAAGTTTCCTCTAGATAGTTGCTCGAATTGTCTTTTATTTTTACCTTGTTGGTTATTATGAAGTGTCTCTAAGCACAACCTCAGACCCTTATAACATTAGTATTCAACCACGAATTTAATTATCAGCAATGCTGTGAAGCCATGGTGATTTTACGGTTTCTGAAAATGCTGAATCTTACACAAGTGATTTTCAAATCGAAATTATTTTACGACTTTTTTATTAGTAAGAATACACAACCCTCTTCATGAGACACCATTCTCAAAATCTGTGTAGGCATGGAAATTATTCGTTCATTAATGTTCTGTCCAGCTCTTTTCCCTTTTTTTTTTTTTTAACTACAGTGACCTCTATGTGTATTTCCTTATTTGTTCAGGTATCCGCGCGTTATAAATGAATAAAGGTCATGAGGTCAATTAGATTCATATTCAAGTGGTCGTGAACTTAAATATCAAGGAATGATACAAATTATATCCTGGCAATATCTTTCCAGGGGAACTCAAAGAGAATAGTGTGATGGTTGACAAATCAGAGCATGAATTCTCATTATTTTATGTTAGAAAATATATTCTTGTTAACTATTTATATATTTATTTATTTTACATTTGCTTTAAATATTTAAGGATTATTATTTTTAGGATACTTTCAAATTGAAAAGATGTAATACAAATATGTGCGATACATAAAAGAATGGAATAACTGGTCAACTGCCAAGCTGTATGGTGCGGTTTTAAATAACTAGAGCATTAGGTAGGAAATACGTAATAATGCATTTCATAAATACAATTCAAACAGTTTTAGCATCAGAAGTAAGGAAATCATTCGAACAATCACAGCCAATATGAAGAAGAGATTAATGCCCCAGACACGCCTAGTTGGTCCACAAATAACAAGGAGTATAAATATAAAAAAGAGAAAACCTCAGATTTACAAAATTTTAAATGAAAAGTTATGTTGTCATATTATTAGCGTCGAAAACTGGAGGAAAATATTGTTATTTTCAGATGAAAAGAAGTATAAGTAGATATAAGCATGATTTTAGTTCATAACAAACATTTCAAATATTTATTGATGCCATCCTCCCATTTTTTTTATGACAACGTTAAACAGGAAAATATCATATTTTATAAGTATTTACCAGAGAGAATCAAAACATGCGGAATAAAAACACCACTAAGAAAAAAAATAAATCTTGTTTACGCTATGCTTGGAGGAGATCATAGAGTTAAAAGAAAATTAATGGAAATGATGAAAATATAAGCGATATATTTTCTACACTAAGAATGTAATAATATGTTTTATTCACTTTCTGAATGCAGTAAATAGTAGTCTTAGCTGGAAAAATATTTAGAGCGTGCAAATGTTCCAGCTTTTTTCTCAAATCTATGCATTATATATTTGAGCGTTGATACTTTTGAGGCAAAGGTGACAAACAATTTTAGTTTTGGCTGTTAAATGTGTTTTGTTACAGGAATTCCATAATTCATTTTTAGTCACAGTATTACCCGAGTGCCTTATCTAAAAATACATATTTTTTTTTTTTATGGGAATCATTATTACGAAAGATGTTAAGCTGACCTTTGTCATATCTGAAGAAGACTGATATGAAAAGCAATCAGTATTTAAGGAATTACTATTTTTAGGAATACTTATCAAAGAACAATAAAACAGGTTTTCAGACATGTAATTTTTGCTTGATGTCCAGTGAAGTATTGTATTTTCTACCATATTTTGTTATTTGTTAAAGAAAGACCATCTCGTATGTATATATGTATGTATGTGTTCCGTATTCTTTATTTACCTTATTTGTAATTTTCATGATCGAAGCCACACTATTGTGATATTTTCATCAGTAGTCAAATATCTGGTTAAGGCAGAGGACAAACCTTGCTTCCATTTTCATTTTAAAGCGTCAACAGATAAATGAAATCTAAACCATCTACTGATACAAAATAATGCCTTGTTTTCCTACCGAACAAATATGTGGTTCGTTTGTGAGTAAATGTTTGTAATGTTTTGGAGGCTGATAACGATCTCAACCTTGAATTTGTGTAAACTTTAGACAAACTGAATACACTCTAATTGATGTGTGATTACTTAAAAAATAAGCACTTGAAGATTCTTTTTTCTTAAGCAAGCAGCATACATTCATGAAAACTGAAAAGGACAGTAGGTTTACTTTATAATATATTAGGAATCATTTTGCACTAAATGAAGGATGATAAAGCAATAGAATGTGGCGAGGAATATGTGGCGTATGGAGAGGGTACCACCGATGACAATATTTTGTAAATTGCAAGTCATTTAAATTGCACTATTACTCACAAATGGGGGATTTTCTTCCCATTCAAAGCATATAAATGAGTTCTACGTTATATTATTCAACTATGTATTATGGAAAAACAAAAATACATCGAGTAAAATATTAATGTGGATGCATTCCTCCATGAAAGGCATATACTGAGCAAATAGATGGTTTCTTATTTAAATAGAATCTGTGTTTATGTTACTGACAGAAGCGCTGATTTCATAAATCCATAATGCAATGAGTTGAGTGACTAATAAACACTTAATTCTAGAAACAATTAGCATTAAATCCATTGTTTTCAAAAGGACATTAACACAAGTCCTTTAAATATCTCTCAGAGTGCCTTAAATGTAATATACTGTACACCTACTGTGATTTCACGGATTCCATTAATGAAATAAAATAGTAACTAATTTCCACAAGCCTTTTGAAAAAGTCACAAATTCAATACTTTGTCTCTTACATAACATCACCACAAGCAAGGAAATTCCTTCCTTTGAAGCCCAAGGCCTTATAAATTTCAGGTTCCAAGATCTGAGTAATATACGGTATATCCAGATAAAAACAACACACTTCAAATAGATGAGACCTGTAATGTTAGCCACGTCAGTAATATATGTATTTGTGATTGTTTTAATTAATGCATTTTCTTACTCTTCATGCCAAGTTAAATCAAAATTGTAATCAACAGAGCAGTCTATGATACCTAGTTGCACAAATACTTTATACACGTTTCAGTTAGTAAAAAATGAACACTTAGTTTCGCAGTTAAATGCATAGATCATATGTATTTCAGAGCATAAAAAACACAAGAATCATAGACATAAATATCTTGGACACTATCAACAAATCTACGAATAAGGTCCATGCTAAAGAGACTTTAATGATAGATCAACAGTGAAACCATATGTAGTGTATTAATTCAGTACGAAACAGAATGCAAGTGATATTTCCAGTGCTTACGAAAGACCTGTACGGTGGGATCGACCGCAGTCTTAATAAATTAAGTCTGAAGATCCCGAATTATGGCCAACGCCTTAATAACCGGAGAAGTCTGTTGCCGAATTAATCGCAAAACACGTAATCGAGGCAGACTGCTGCTGAAGCGATGTTCACTATGTTCCATTAAATAAGAGATATGGAGGTTAATGAACGTTCTGCGTTGGATGAAGCGAGAGAGAGAGAGAGAGAGAGAGAGAGAGAGAGAGAGAGAGAGGGGTTGTGATGCAGTTCATGTATTGCTACCGTCTCGCACAAGTGCACACATACACACACACAAATCTATCTATCTCTTTATGTATGTATCAATAAATAAATATATAAATAAATAAATAAATAAATACATAAATATATATATATATATATATATATATATATATATATATATATATATATATATATATATATATATATATATATATATATATATATATATATATATATATATATATATGTATAACTAAATAACGAAAATATGGAACGTGATGAATATATAAATAAAGATAAAATCCACGAAGGAAACGGAAACACTGGAGTGCTGCGAGGCCTTTCGACACTAGTCTGGTAAGTAAAGGACTAGTGTCGAAAGGCCTCGCAGCACTCCAGTGTTTCCGTTTCCTGCGTGGAGTTTATCTTTATATATATATATATATATATATATATATATATATATATATATATATATATATATATATATATATATATATATATATATATATATATATATATATATATATATATATATATATATATATATATATATATATATATCACCTGGGTAAGCAAGCTATGATGAAAATATATCGCAACTCTGCTGATTTAGTGAATTAGATATCTGTTATTTAGACAACTGTGGTGTTCGTAATCCGTGTTAAAAATGGGAATATGATTTAGCTATATTATCTCAAAAGACTATCAGAGACTTAAAAGAATAACACCTGTTTTTATGCAGTTATAAACAATTATTAAAGGAAAATGTGCCAGCTTTATCCACAAACAGTTTGATCACTGTGTATCATTGCTATATAGGTATGTTCAACAATGTTTCACACGAAAACAACATGAAGAACATTAGATATTCATTAATGCTTAGTCACGAAATATGAAGAACGTTTGGTTATATATCGGTAAAACCTAAATATTTATCTGAACTACAGCGGTTGTCTTGCCTTACCGAACTGTCAACAAGTGTTAATTAAGACGAATCCATTGGTTTGATATTTGTGTATCCTGAACTTTTATGACCAAATATATAATGAATAAGTAGAAAAAGTACATCACTGACTTGACTTCGATAGTCTCACAATGCTAAACAACCAGTACTTTGTGACTGAATAGATAAATCTTTAGGATGCTTATGTGGGTCTTACCAAGAAAGGACTCGTGTCTATTTTGCGAATAGACACGATCCCTTTTGCGAAGGACGTTGCGATGTAAAGAAACAGGTACAGTATATCAAAACCAGCCCTTCCAGGAACTGACGTGCAAAATTACGTAACAGTCAAATAAGCCACCTATCCCTGGACTAAGTTGCTTAGTTAAATCAATAAGGAGATTTTGTTGTTATGAAAAAAATGTGTCTAATTGAAAAAGTCTATGAATCTTTAGAAATTTTAACGTCCAAAGATTTGCCTCTTTGCCTATCGTCCAAAAGAAGAATATCGGAGGTTAATGTTTTCACATCTTTGCAAAGCTTCGGTCATGTTCATGCTGATCATTATTAGAATGTTAGTATTGAATAAGGACGGATCATTAATAGCGCTATAAGTAGTCAGTGTTAAAAAAATAATGTGACGAAAGACGTTGGCCATTAGGAACTCACCTCAGCACAAAGTGTGTTTTGGAAAATTCCAAAGGAAACTATTTGGTTTTCTCTGTTTAGAAACCGCTCAAATGACAACTGAATGAATTCTTACCAGGAACTCAGTCCTTTAAGATTACCCTCGTAATGAAATTTAATAGTAACACAATATTCTTATCGAAATTACCCTACTAAAGCTAAGAGACAGTCTGTTATGAGCAAACTTATATCTTCGCTTGTAATACCTTTATTTTCCTGTATTTTGCAGATTTTTTCATCATTTAAAATTAGTTCTGTGGGTGATTATTTATACAGGAGACAGTCCTTTCCGCTGTTTCCGGC
>JANJGK010000008.1:59151921-59154421 GCA_039081455.1 Macrobrachium rosenbergii
CACGATAATGACACCTTCAGGGTTCGGACTCGTTGGTTACTGCTATAGTTGGCGATGTTGAGACTGATCTGAAGGCCATAGAAAGGGAAGCAGGTTATGTTCCAGAGGATGTAATCGTCTCCGTTTGAACGAATACGACAAGAAGGGGTTTGAAGGAAGTTATTTAAGAAGAAAAGGAAAATTGGTTAAGGAATAACTGATATATGAGGAGCGCCTCTTGAGAGAGGGAAGAGGCAGCTTTTAATCTACCACATCAACTGCGTTATTAGACACATGAGATGCCCTTGTGAAGATAAATAATGCAAGACGCAGAGAGTTTCTCGGATTATGCATGACCTGTTAAAAATACGTGAAATTCATTAGATATAATAAACAATTAAAAAATGAGCCGAAGTTTCTTCGGCGCAATCAAGCTTTCTATACAACGTATAATGCTGCATGAAACTCTCAGTCACGGCCCATGAAACTCTCAGCTGCGGCCCATGAAAATTTCAGACACGGCACTGTGGTGGCCAGTGTTGATGGCACATATAGCGGTACCAGACGCACGATCATGGCTAACTTTAGCCTAAAAAAAAAAAAAACTACTGAGGATAGAGGGCTGCAATTTGGTATGTTTGATGATTGGAGGGTGGATGATCCACATACCAATTTGCAGCCCTCTAGCCTCAGTCGATTTTAAGATCTGAGGGAGGGAAGAAAAAGTGCGGACAGATAGACAAATAGCCATCTCAATAGTTTTCTTTTTTAGAAAAGTGAAATTCATGACTGAAGGAGGAAAGAAAATCAAGGTAAGGATTTCATAATTTAATATTGTCTAAGGAAGAACACATACTAATTACAGGATGGATGGATATCATGTTTTTAAGCGTTTTAATGGGCGATCAATAAGAAAATTTAATGAAATTTTAGCTATAAAAAGATGTAAAACCACCATGAGATGTAGCTGGGGTATAGAGTTGCACCTTTCTTTGGAGCAGAATGCAAGTGTTCGATTAGCAATTTGTACTGAAGGTAAATCGATGATAAATCTGTGGTCTAAACGCATTTGCATATTCCATTTAGAGCCCAAGAAGGGATTGCCTAAAACCTTTGCACTTTCAGTGTCGTCTAAGACTTAAGTATTCTGTGAACCTGATATACGGAGATGATAAAGACAGGAATAGGACTGGTAAGTATAAGGCAAGTGAATGACATAATCATTTACGAATGAATAGCCTGAGGAAGAATCAAAGAAAAACAGATGTCTGGAAAGAAGAAAAAAACTGTGGAAAGAAGGTTTTTCTTTTAGATAGATGCACCTGCAGCATTGCTATGTTGGAAGATATTTGAAGGGCAAGATCCATAGAATGGTTTTGGAAAGTGAAAAAGAAAACTTTCATGCCCTCTTTACATAATTATTTTCTTAGCCTTTAAACATTTCGTTTTGCATTGATCTAGTGTGACAGTTGATGGTTGCCAAAATCAGACTAAAACAAAATTCCATGTAGTTGAAGTCTGCTTTGGCGTTGGCTCCTTTGCCACAGGGCAGAAAGAGTTAAAAGACGTTTTAGTTTTCTGTTAAAGAAAACTATTGTTACGGCTTTGTCTTTACGTCCCCAATTTTTCTGTCCGCCCTCAGATCTTAAAAAAACTTCTGAAGCTAGGGGGCTGCAAATTTGTATGTTAATCATCCACCCTCCAATTAACAAACATACCAAATTGCAGCTCTCTAGGCTCAGCAGTTTTTATTTTATTTAAGGTTAAAGTTAGCCATGATCGTGCGTCTGGCAACGCTATAGGGCAGGCCACCACCGGACTGTGGCTGAGAGTTTCATGGACCGCGGTTCATACAACAGAATATACTGTACAGAAAACTCGATTGCGCCGAAGAAACTTCGGCGCATGCTTTGCTTTTTTTTTTTTTTTATCTTTCCAGCAGCCTTTCAACCTGGGCTTCAACGTTTCAGACGTTCCCAGTGACCTGTATTCTAGAATGGAATTAATTACTGTAGCAGTAATATCCAGATCCCATTCAGAGTGCCACAGATATCACATGACTGGAAAATGGTGAATCTGTGCAAAGGCAAAGATGAGTCTGTTCTCAGAATGAAAGGGAACTGAGATGTCAAGAATATTAAACCGCTGACTATGTCGGTCAAAATCTCGTTTAATTTGTTTAATAACCTCCTCTAGATGGTTGTCATGCAAATTTGCAGCTTTCCCAACACAGACGAGTCTAGCATGTAATTGAATATAGTGCAAAAGCCTCTGGGCTGGAAGTCAACCATTCAAAAAAAAAGGGGGGGGGGAAGCATAATTATGGAAAATATTAGAAGCAAAGATTATCAGAAGTTGGGAGCAAACAAACTTTTGATATCGTCTGAATACTGGATATCAACGTCTGTCTGTTTTACAACTGAAGAAAATACGTTTATTTATTTATATGCAAGCTCAGCCTCAACAGCGGAAAGAAGTAAGAAGACTGTGATAAGAAATGTACTTAGCCAAAAATGATCTG